>CM075875.1:14170739-14563239 GCA_038021265.1 Cyprinella venusta
TCAGAGGGCCACGAGACTTCGACCAGCGCGCAAAAATGGAGGCTCTAGACCCTTCCAGAGCCGAGATATCGGATGTCAAAGTTTTGACCTGAAAAAAAAACATAAGGGGTAACACTGTCGTTTTTGGCCGAAATTTTGACCCCCTCCGATCTTCTTGAAACTCTGGATTCTGACAGAGGGCCACGAGACTTCGACCTGCGCGCAAAAATGGAGGCTCTAGACCCTTCCAGAGCCGAGATATCGGATGTCAAAGTTTTGACCTGAAAAAAAAACATAAGGGGTAACACTGTCGTTTTTGGCCGAAATTTTGACCCCCTCCGATCTTCTTGAAACTCTGGATTCTGACAGAGGGCCACGAGACTTCGACCAGCGCGCAAAAATGGAGGCTCTAGACCCTTCCAGAGCCGAGATATCGGATGTCAAAGTTTTGACCTGAAAAAAAAACATAAGGGGTAACACTGTCATTTTTGGCCGAAATTTTGACCCCATCCGATCTTCTTGAAACTCTGGATTCTGACAGAGGGCCACGAGACTTCGACCAGCGCGCAAAAATGGAGGCTCTAGACCCTTCCAGAGCCGAGATATCGGATGTCAAAGTTTTGACCTGAAAAAAAAAAACATAAGGGGTAACACTGTCGTTTTTGGCCGAAATTTTGACCCCCTCCGATCTTCTTGAAACTCTGGATTCTGACAGAGGGCCACGAGACTTCGACCAGCGTGCAAAAATGGAGGCTCTAGACCCTTCCAGAGCCGAGATATCGGATGTCAAAGTTTTGACCTGAAAAAAAAACATAAGGGGTAACACTGTCGTTTTTGGCCGAAATTTTGACCCCCTCCGATCTTCTTGAAACTCTGGATTCTGACAGAGGGCCACGAGACTTCGACCAGCGCGCAAAAATGGAGGCTCTAGACCCTTCCAGAGCCGAGATATCGGATGTCAAAGTTTTGACCTGAAAAAAAAACATAAGGGGTAACACTGTCGTTTTTGGCCGAAATTTTGACCCCCTCCGATCTTCTTGAAACTCTGGATTCTGACAGAGGGCCACGAGACTTCGACCAGCGCGCAAAAATGGAGGCTCTAGACCCTTCCAGAGCCGAGATATCGGATGTCAAAGTTTTGACCTGAAAAAAAACATAAGGGGTAACACTGTCGTTTTTGGCCGAAATTTTGACCCCCTCCGATCTTCTTAAAACTCTGGATTCTGACAGAGGGCCGCGAGACTTCGACCAGCGCGCAAAAATGGAGGCTCTAGACCCTTCCAGAGCCGAGATATCGGATGTCAAAGTTTTGACCTGAAAAAAAAAACATAAGGGGTAACACTGTCGTTTTTGGCCGAAATTTTGACCCCCTCCGATCTTCTTGAAACTCTGGATTCTGACAGAGGGCCACGAGACTTCGACCAGCGCGCAAAAATGGAGGCTCTAGACCCTTCCAGAGCCGAGATATCGGACGTCAAAGTTTTGACCCGAAAAAAAAAACCATAAGGGGTAACACTGTCGTTTTTGGCCGAAATTTTTACCCCCTCCGATCTTCTTGAAACTCTGGATTCTGACAGAGGGCCACAAGACTTCGACCAGCGCGCAAAAATGGAGGCTCTAGACCCTTCCAGAGCCGAGATATCGGATGTCAAAGTTTTGACCTGAAAAAAAAAACATAAGGGGTAACACTGTCTTTTTGGCCGAAATTTTGACCCCCTCCGATCTTCTTGAAACTCTGGATTCTGACAGAGGGCCACGAGACTTCGACCAGCGCGCAAAAATGGAGGCTCTAGACCCTTCCAGAGCCGAGATATCGGATGTCAAAGTTTTGACCTGAAAAAAAAAACATAAGGGGTAACACTGTCGTTTTTGGCCGAAATTTTGACCCCCTCCGATCTTCTTGAAACTCTGGATTCTGACAGAGGGCCACGAGACTTCGACCAGCGCGCAAAAATGGAGGCTCTAGACCCTTCCAGAGCCGAGATATCGGATGTCAAAGTTTTGACCTGAAAAAAAAAACATAAGGGGTAACACTGTCATTTTTGGCCGAAATTTTGACCCCCTCCGATCTTCTTGAAACTCTGGATTCTGACAGAGGGCCACGAGACTTCGACCAGCGCGCAAAAATGGAGGCTCTAGACCCTTCCAGAGCCGAGATATCGGATGTCAAAGTTTTGACCTGAAAAAAAAAACATAAGGGGTAACACTGTCGTTTTTGGCCGAAATTTTGACCCCCTCCGATCTTCTTGAAACTCTGGATTCTGACAGAGGGCCACGAGACTTCGACCAGCGCGCAAAAATGGAGGCTCTAGACCCTTCCAGAGCCGAGATATCGGATGTCAAAGTTTTGACCTGAAAAAAAAACATAAGGGGTAACACTGTCGTTTTTGGCCGAAATTTTGACCCCCTCCGATCTTCTTGAAACTCTGGATTCTGACAGAGGGCCACGAGACTTCGACCAGCGCGCAAAAATGGAGGCTCTAGACCCTTCCAGAGCCGAGATATCGGATGTCAAAGTTTTGACCTGAAAAAAAAAACATAAGGGGTAACACTGTCGTTTTTGGCCGAAATTTTGACCCCCTCCGATCTTCTTGAAACTCTGGATTCTGACAGAGGGCCACGAGACTTCGACCAGCGCGCAAAAATGGAGGCTCTAGACCCTTCCAGAGCCGAGATATTGGATGTCAAAGTTTTGACCTGAAAAAAAAACATAAGGGGTAACACTGTCGTTTTTGGCCGAAATTTTGACCCCCTCCGATCTTCTTGAAACTCTGGATTCTGACAGAGGGCCACGAGACTTCGACCAGCGCGCAAAAATGGAGGCTCTAGACCCTTCCAGAGCCGAGATATCGGATGTCAAAGTTTTGACCTGAAAAAAAAAACATAAGGGGTAACACTGTCATTTTTGGCCGAAATTTTGACCCCCTCCGATCTTCTTGAAACTCTGGATTCTGACAGAGGGCCACGAGACTTCGACCAGCGCGCAAAAATGGAGGCTCTAGACCCTTCCAGAGCCGAGATATCGGATGTCAAAGTTTTGACCTGAAAAAAAAACATAAGGGGTAACACTGTCGTTTTTGGCCGAAATTTTGACCCCCTCCGATCTTCTTGAAACTCTGGATTCTGACAGAGGGCCACGAGACTTCGACCTGCGCGCAAAAATGGAGGCTCTAGACCCTTCCAGAGCCGAGATATCGAATGTCAAAGTTTTGACCTGAAAAAAAAAACATAAGGGGTAACACTGTCGTTTTTGGCCGAAATTTTGACCCCCTCCGATCTTCTTGAAACTCTGGATTCTGACAGAGGGCCACGAGACTTCGACCAGCGCGCAAAAATGGAGGCTCTAGACCCTTCCAGAGCCGAGATATCGGATGTCAAAGTTTTGACCTGAAAAAAAAAACATAAGGGGTAACACTGTCGTTTTTGGCCGAAATTTTGACCCCCTCCGATCTTCTTGAAACTCTGGATTCTGACAGAGGGCCACGAGACTTCGACCAGCGCGCAAAAATGGAGGCTCTAGACCCTTCCAGAGCCGAGATATCGGATGTCAAAGTTTTGACCTGAAAAAAAAAACATAAGGGGTGACACTGTCGTTTTTGGCCGAAATTTTGACCCCCTCCGATCTTCTTGAAACTCTGGATTCTGACAGAGGGCCACGAGACTTCGACCAGCGCGCAAAAATGGAGGCTCTAGACCCTTCCAGAGCCGAGATATCGGATGTCAAAGTTTTGACCTGAAAAAAAAACATAAGGGGTAACACTGTCGTTTTTGGCCGAAATTTTGACCCCCTCCGATCTTCTTGAAACTCTGGATTCTGACAGAGGGCCACGAGACTTCGACCAGCGCGCAAAAATGGAGGCTCTAGACCCTTCCAGAGCCGAGATATCGGATGTCAAAGTTTTGACCTGAAAAAAAAACATAAGGGGTAACACTGTCATTTTTGGCCGAAATTTTGACCCCCTCCGATCTTCTTGAAACTCTGGATTCTGACAGAGGGCCACGAGACTTCGACCAGCGCGCAAAAATGGAGGCTCTAGACCCTTCCAGAGCCGAGATATCGGATGTCAAAGTTTTGACCTGAAAAAAAAAACATAAGGGGTAACACTGTCGTTTTTGGCCGAAATTTTGACCCCCTCCGATCTTCTTGAAACTCTGGATTCTGACAGAGGGCCACGAGACTTCGACCAGCGTGCAAAAATGGAGGCTCTAGACCCTTCCAGAGCCGAGATATCGGATGTCAAAGTTTTGACCTGAAAAAAAAACATAAGGGGTAACACTGTCGTTTTTGGCCGAAATTTTGACCCCCTCCGATCTTCTTGAAACTCTGGATTCTGACAGAGGGCCACGAGACTTCGACCAGCGCGCAAAAATGGAGGCTCTAGACCCTTCCAGAGCCGAGATATCGGATGTCAAAGTTTTGACCTGAAAAAAAAACATAAGGGGTAACACTGTCGTTTTTGGCCGAAATTTTGACCCCCTCCGATCTTCTTGAAACTCTGGATTCTGACAGAGGGCCACGAGACTTCGACCAGCGCGCAAAAATGGAGGCTCTAGACCCTTCCAGAGCCGAGATATCGGATGTCAAAGTTTTGACCTGAAAAAAAACATAAGGGGTAACACTGTCGTTTTTGGCCGAAATTTTGACCCCCTCCGATCTTCTTGAAACTCTGGATTCTGACAGAGGGCCGCGAGACTTCGACCAGCGCGCAAAAATGGAGGCTCTAGACCCTTCCAGAGCCGAGATATCGGATGTCAAAGTTTTGACCTGAAAAAAAAAACATAAGGGGTAACATTGTCGTTTTTGGCCGAAATTTTGACCCCCTCCGATCTTCTTGAAACTCTGGATTCTGACAGAGGGCCACGAGACTTCGACCAGCGCGCAAAAATGGAGGCTCTAGACCCTTCCAGAGCCGAGATATCGGACGTCAAAGTTTTGACCCGAAAAAAAAACCATAAGGGGTAACACTGTCGTTTTTGGCCGAAATTTTTACCCCCTCCGATCTTCTTGAAACTCTGGATTCTGACAGAGGGCCACAAGACTTCGACCAGCGCGCAAAAATGGAGGCTCTAGACCCTTCCAGAGCCGAGATATCAGATGTCAAAGTTTTGACCTGAAAAAAAAAAACATAAGGGGTAACACTGTCTTTTTGGCCGAAATTTTGACCCCCTCCGATCTTCTTGAAACTCTGGATTCTGACAGAGGGCCACGAGACTTCGACCAGCGCGCAAAAATGGAGGCTCTAGACCCTTCCAGAGCCGAGATATCGGATGTCAAAGTTTTGACCTGAAAAAAAAAACATAAGGGGTAACACTGTCGTTTTTGGCCGAAATTTTGACCCCCTCCGATCTTCTTGAAACTCTGGATTCTGACAGAGGGCCGCGAGACTTCGACCAGCGCGCAAAAATGGAGGCTCTAGACCCTTCCAGAGCCGAGATATCGGATGTCAAAGTTTTGACCTGAAAAAAAAATATAAGGGGTAACACTGTCGTTTTTGGCCGAAAATTTGACCTCCTCCGATCTTCTTGAAACTCTGGATTCTGACAGAGGGCCACGAGACTTCGACCAGCGCGCAAAAATGGAGGCTCTAGACCCTTCCAGAGCCGAGATATCGGATGTCAAAGTTTTGACCTGAAAAAAAAAACATAAGGGGTAACACTGTCGTTTTTGGCCGAAATTTTGACCCCCTCCGATCTTCTTGAAACTCTGGATTCTGACAGAGGGCCACGAGACTTCGACCAGCGCGCAAAAATGGAGGCTCTAGACCCTTCCAGAGCCGAGATATCGGATGTCAAAGTTTTGACCTGAAAAAAAAACATAAGGGGTAACACTGTCGTTTTTGGCCGAAATTTTGACCCCCTCCGATCTTCTTGAAACTCTGGATTCTGACAGAGGGCCGCGAGACTTCGACCAGCGCGCAAAAATGGAGGCTCTAGACCCTTCCAGAGCTGAGATATCGGATGTCAAAGTTTTGACCTGAAAAAAAAACATAAGGGGTAACACTGTCGTTTTTGGCCGAAATTTTGACCCCCTCCGATCTTCTTGAAACTCTGGATTCTGACAGAGGGCCACGAGACTTCGACCAGCGCGCAAAAATGGAGGCTCTAGACCCTTCCAGAGCTGAGATATCGGATGTCAAAGTTTTGACCTGAAAAAAAAACATAAGGGGTAACACTGTCGTTTTTGGCCGAAATTTTGACCCCCTCCGATCTTCTTAAAACTCTGGATTCTGACAACAGGCCACGAGACTTCGACCAGCGCGCAAAAATGGAGGCTCTAGACCCTTCCAGAGCCGAGATATCGGACGTCAAAGTTTTGACCCGAAAAAAAAACACATAAGGGGTAACACTGTCGTTTTTGGCCGAAATTTTGACCCCCTCCGATCTTCTTGAAACTCTGGATTCTGACAGAGGGCCACGAGACTTCGACCAGCGCGCAAAAATGGAGGCTCTAGACCCTTCCAGAGCCGAGATATCGGATGTCAAAGTTTTGACCTGAAAAAAAAAACATAAGGGGTAACACTGTCGTTTTTGGCCGAAATTTTGACCCCCTCCAATCTTCTTGAAACTCTGGATTCTGACAGAGGGCCACGAGACTTCGACCAGCGCGCAAAAATGGAGGCTCTAGACCCTTCCAGAGCCGAGATATCGGATGTCAAAGTTTTGACCTGAAAAAAAAACATAAGGGGTAACACTGTCATTTTTGGCCGAAATTTTGACCCCCTCCGATCTTCTTGAAACTCTGGATTCTGACAGAGGGCCACGAGACTTCGACCAGCGCGCAAAAATGGAGGCTCTAGACCCTTCCAGAGCCGAGATATCGGATGTCAAAGTTTTGACCTGAAAAAAAAAAACATAAGGGGTAACACTGTCATTTTTGGCCGAAATTTTGACCCCCTCCGATCTTCTTGAAACTCTGGATTCTGACAGAGGGCCACGAGACTTCGACCAGCGCGCAAAAATGGAGGCTCTAGACCCTTCCAGAGCCGAGATATCGGATGTCAAAGTTTTGACCTGAAAAAAAAACATAAGGGGTAACACTGTCGTTTTTGGCCGAAATTTTGACCCCCTCCGATCTTCTTGAAACTCTGGATTCTGACAGAGGGCCACGAGACTTCGACCTGCGCGCAAAAATGGAGGCTCTAGACCCTTCCAGAGCCGAGATATCGGATGTCAAAGTTTTGACCTGAAAAAAAAAACATAAGGGGTAACACTGTCGTTTTTGGCCGAAATTTTGACCCCCTCCGATCTTCTTGAAACTCTGGATTCTGACAGAGGGCCACGAGACTTCGACCAGCGCGCAAAAATGGAGGCTCTAGACCCTTCCAGAGCCGAGATATCGGATGTCAAAGTTTTGACCTGAAAAAAAAACATAAGGGGTAACACTGTCGTTTTTGGCCGAAATTTTGACCCCCTCCGATCTTCTTGAAACTCTGGATTCTGACAGAGGGCCACGAGACTTCGACCAGCGCGCAAAAATGGAGGCTCTAGACCCTTCCAGAGCCGAGATATCGGATGTCAAAGTTTTGACCTGAAAAAAAAACATAAGGGGTAACACTGTCGTTTTTGGCCGAAATTTTGACCCCCTCCGATCTTCTTGAAACTCTGGATTCTGACAGAGGGCCACGAGACTTCGACCTGCGCGCAAAAATGGAGGCTCTAGACCCTTCCAGAGCCGAGATATCGGATGTCAAAGTTTTGACCTGAAAAAAAAAACATAAGGGGTAACACTGTCGTTTTTGGCCGAAATTTTGACCCCCTCCGATCTTCTTGAAACTCTGGATTCTGACAGAGGGCCACGAGACTTCGACCAGCGCGCAAAAATGGAGGCTCTAGACCCTTCCAGAGCCGAGATATCGGATGTCAAAGTTTTGACCTGAAAAAAAAACATAAGGGGTAACACTGTCGTTTTTGGCCGAAATTTTGACCCCCTCCGATCTTCTTGAAACTCTGGATTCTGACAGAGGGCCACGAGACTTCGACCAGCGCGCAAAAATGGAGGCTCTAGACCCTTCCAGAGCCGAGATATCGGATGTCAAAGTTTTGACCTGAAAAAAAAAACATAAGGGGTAACACTGTCGTTTTTGGCCGAAATTTTGACCCCCTCCGATCTTCTTGAAACTCTGGATTCTGACAGAGGGCCACGAGACTTCGACCAGCGCGCAAAAATGGAGGCTCTAGACCCTTCCAGAGCCGAGATATCGGATGTCAAAGTTTTGACCTGAAAAAAAAAACATAAGGGGTAACACTGTCGTTTTTGGCCGAAATTTTGACCCCCTCCGATCTTCTTGAAACTCTGGATTCTGACAGAGGGCCACGAGACTTCGACCAGCGCGCAAAAATGGAGGCTCTAGACCCTTCCAGAGCCGAGATATCGGATGTCAAAGTTTTGACCTGAAAAAAAAACATAAGGGGTAACACTGTCATTTTTGGCCGAAATTTTGACCCCCTCCGATCTTCTTGAAACTCTGGATTCTGACAGAGGGCCACGAGACTTCGACCAGCGCGCAAAAATGGAGGCTCTAGACCCTTCCAGAGCCGAGATATCGGATGTCAAAGTTTTGACCTGAAAAAAAAAAACATAAGGGGTAACACTGTCGTTTTTGGCCGAAATTTTGACCCCCTCCGATCTTCTTGAAACTCTGGATTCTGACAGAGGGCCACGAGACTTCGACCAGCGTGCAAAAATGGAGGCTCTAGACCCTTCCAGAGCCGAGATATCGGATGTCAAAGTTTTGACCTGAAAAAAAAAACATAAGGGGTAACACTGTCGTTTTTGGCCGAAATTTTGACCCCCTCCGATCTTCTTGAAACTCTGGATTCTGACAGAGGGCCACGAGACTTCGACCAGCGCGCAAAAATGGAGGCTCTAGACCCTTCCAGAGCCGAGATATCGGACGTCATAGTTTTGACCCGAAAAAAAAAACCATAAGGGGTAACACTGTCGTTTTTGGCCGAAATTTTTACCCCCTCCGATCTTCTTGAAACTCTGGATTCTGACAGAGGGCCACAAGACTTCGACCAGCGCGCAAAAATGGAGGCTCTAGACCCTTCCAGAGCCGAGATATCGGATGTCAAAGTTTTGACCTGAAAAAAAAAACATAAGGGGTAACACTGTCTTTTTGGCCGAAATTTTGACCCCCTCCGATCTTCTTGAAACTCTGGATTCTGACAGAGGGCCACGAGACTTCGACCAGCGCGCAAAAATGGAGGCTCTAGACCCTTCCAGAGCCGAGATATCGGATGTCAAAGTTTTGACCTGAAAAAAAAAACATAAGGGGTAACACTGTCGTTTTTGGCCGAAATTTTGACCCCCTCCGATCTTCTTGAAACTCTGGATTCTGACAGAGGGCCGCGAGACTTCGACCAGCGCGCAAAAATGGAGGCTCTAGACCCTTCCAGAGCCGAGATATCGGATGTCAAAGTTTTGACCTGAAAAAAAAACATAAGGGGTAACACTGTCGTTTTTGGCCGAAATTTTGACCTCCTCCGATCTTCTTGAAACTCTGGATTCTGACAGAGGGCCACGAGACTTCGACCAGCGCGCAAAAATGGAGGCTCTAGACCCTTCCAGAGCCGAGATATCGGATGTCAAAGTTTTGACCTGAAAAAAAAAACATAAGGGGTAACACTGTCGTTTTTGGCCGAAATTTTGACCCCCTCCGATCTTCTTGAAACTCTGGATTCTGACAGAGGGCCACGAGACTTCGACCAGCGCGCAAAAATGGAGGCTCTAGACCCTTCCAGAGCCGAGATATCGGATGTCAAAGTTTTGACCTGAAAAAAAAACATAAGGGGTAACACTGTCGTTTTTGGCCGAAATTTTGACCCCCTCCGATCTTCTTGAAACTCTGGATTCTGACAGAGGGCCGCGAGACTTCGACCAGCGCGCAAAAATGGAGGCTCTAGACCCTTCCAGAGCTGAGATATCGGATGTCAAAGTTTTGACCTGAAAAAAAAACATAAGGGGTAACACTGTCGTTTTTGGCCGAAATTTTGACCCCCTCCGATCTTCTTGAAACTCTGGATTCTGACAGAGGGCCACGAGACTTCGACCAGCGCGCAAAAATGGAGGCTCTAGACCCTTCCAGAGCCGAGATATCGGATGTCAAAGTTTTGACCTGAAAAAAAAACATAAGGGGTAACACTGTCGTTTTTGGCCGAAATTTTGACCCCCTCCGATCTTCTTGAAACTCTGGATTCTGACAGAGGGCCACGAGACTTCGACCAGCGCGCAAAAATGGAGGCTCTAGACCCTTCCAGAGCCGAGATATCGGATGTCAAAGTTTTGACCTGAAAAAAAAACATAAGGGGTAACACTGTCGTTTTTGGCCGAAATTTTGACCCCCTCCGATCTTCTTGAAACTCTGGATTCTGACAGAGGGCCACGAGACTTCGACCTGCGCGCAAAAATGGAGGCTCTAGACCCTTCCAGAGCCGAGATATCGGATGTCAAAGTTTTGACCTGAAAAAAAAAACATAAGGGGTAACACTGTCGTTTTTGGCCGAAATTTTGACCCCCTCCGATCTTCTTGAAACTCTGGATTCTGACAGAGGGCCACGAGACTTCGACCAGCGCGCAAAAATGGAGGCTCTAGACCCTTCCAGAGCCGAGATATCGGATGTCAAAGTTTTGACCTGAAAAAAAAACATAAGGGGTAACACTGTCGTTTTTGGCCGAAATTTTGACCCCCTCCGATCTTCTTGAAACTCTGGATTCTGACAGAGGGCCACGAGACTTCGACCAGCGCGCAAAAATGGAGGCTCTAGACCCTTCCAGAGCCGAGATATCGGATGTCAAAGTTTTGACCTGAAAAAAAAACATAAGGGGTAACACTGTCGTTTTTGGCCGAAATTTTGACCCCCTCCGATCTTCTTGAAACTCTGGATTCTGACAGAGGGCCACGAGACTTCGACCAGCGCGCAAAAATGGAGGCTCTAGACCCTTCCAGAGCCGAGATATCGGATGTCAAAGTTTTGACCCGAAAAAAAAAAACATAAGGGGTAACACTGTCATTTTTGGCCGAAATTTTGACCCCCTCCGATCTTCTTGAAACTCTGGATTCTGACAGAGGGCCACGAGACTTCGACCAGCGCGTAAAAATGGAGGCTCTAGACCCTTCCAGAGCCGAGATATCGGACGTCAAAGTTTTGACCCGAAAAAAAAACATAAGGGGTAACACTGTCGTTTTTGGCCGAAATTTTGACCCCCTCCGATCTTCTTGAAACTCTGGATTCTGACAGAGGGCCACGAGACTTCGACCAGCGCGCAAAAATGGAGGCTCTAGACCCTTCCAGAGCCGAGATATCGGATGTCAAAGTTTTGACCTGAAAAAAAAACATAAGGGGTAACACTGTCGTTTTTGGCCGAAATTTTGACCCCCTCCGATCTTCTTGAAACTCTGGATTCTGACAGAGGGCCACGAGACTTCGACCAGCGCGCAAAAATGGTGGCTCTAGACCCTTCCAGAGCCGAGATATCGGATGCCAAAGTTTTGACCTGAAAAAAAAAAAACATAAGGGGTAACACTGTCGTTTTTGGCCAAAATTTTGACCCCCTCCGATCTTCTTGAAACTCTGGATTCTGACAGAGGGCCACGAGACTTCGACCAGCGCGCAAAAATGGAGGCTCTAGACCCTTCCAGAGCCGAGATATCGGATGTCAAAGTTTTGACCTGAAAAAAAAAAAAACATAAGGGGTAACACTGTCGTTTTTGGCCGAAATTTTGACCCCCTCCAATCTTCTTGAAACTCTGGATTCTGACAGAGGGCCACGAGACTTCGACCAGCGCGCAAAAATGGAGGCTCTAGACCCTTCCAGAGCCGAGATATCGGATGTCAAAGTTTTGACCTGAAAAAAAAACATAAGGGGTAACACTGTCATTTTTGGCCGAAATTTTGACCCCCTCCGATCTTCTTGAAACTCTGGATTCTGACAGAGGGCCACGAGACTTCGACCAGCGCGCAAAAATGGAGGCTCTAGACCCTTCCAGAGCCGAGATATCGGATGTCAAAGTTTTGACCTGAAAAAAAAAACATAAGGGGTAACACTGTCATTTTTGGCCGAAATTTTGACC
This sequence comes from Cyprinella venusta, assembly GCA_038021265.1. Taxonomy (NCBI): domain Eukaryota; kingdom Metazoa; phylum Chordata; class Actinopteri; order Cypriniformes; family Leuciscidae; genus Cyprinella; species Cyprinella venusta. Next base: position 14,182,793 of record CM075875.1, read on the forward strand.
CCCTCCGATCTTCTTGAAACTCTGGATTCTGACAGAGGGCCACGAGACTTCGAACAGCGCGCAAAAATGGAGGCTCTAGACCCTTCCAGAGCCGAGATATCGGATGTCAAAGTTTTGACCTGAAAAAAAAACATAAGGGGTAACACTGTCGTTTTTGGCCGAAATTTTGACCCCCTCCGATCTTCTTAAAACTCTGGATTCTGACAGAGGGCCACGAGACTTCGACCTGCGCGCAAAAATGGAGGCTCTAGACCCTTCCAGAGCCGAGATATCGGATGTCAAAGTTTTGACCTGAAAAAAAAACATAAGGGGTAACACTGTCGTTTTTGGCCGAAATTTTGACCCCCTCCGATCTTCTTGAAACTCTGGATTCTGACAGAGGGCCACGAGACTTCGACCAGCGCGCAAAAATGGAGGCTCTAGACCCTTCCAGAGCCGAGATATCGGATGTCAAAGTTTTGACCTGAAAAAAAAACATAAGGGGTAACACTGTCGTTTTTGGCCGAAATTTTGACCCCCTCCGATCTTCTTGAAACTCTGGATTCTGACAGAGGGCCACGAGACTTCGACCAGCGCGCAAAAATGGAGGCTCTAGACCCTTCCAGAGCCGAGATATCGGATGTCAAAGTTTTGACCTGAAAAAAAAAACATAAGGGGTAACACTGTCGTTTTTGGCCGAAATTTTGACCCCCTCCGATCTTCTTGAAACTCTGGATTCTGACAGAGGGCCACGAGACTTCGACCAGCGCGCAAAAATGGAGGCTCTAGACCCTTCCAGAGCCGAGATATCGGATGTCAAAGTTTTGACCTGAAAAAAAAACATAAGGGGTAACACTGTCGTTTTTGGCCGAAATTTTGACCCCCTCCGATCTTCTTGAAACTCTGGATTCTGACAGAGGGCCACGAGACTTCGACCAGCGCGCAAAAATGGAGGCTCTAGACCCTTCCAGAGCCGAGATATCGGATATCAAAGTTTTGACCTGAAAAAAAACATAAGGGGTAACACTGTCGTTTTTGGCCGAAATTTTGACCCCCTCCGATCTTCTTGAAACTCTGGATTCTGACAGAGGGCCACGAGACTTCGACCAGCGCGCAAAAATGGAGGCTCTAGACCCTTCCAGAGCCGAGATATCGGACGTCAAAGTTTTGACCCGAAAAAAAAAACATAAGGGGTAACACTGTCGTTTTTGGCCGAAATTTTGACCCCCTCCGATCTTCTTGAAACTCTGGATTCTGACAGAGGGCCACGAGACTTCGACCAGCGCGCAAAAATGGAGGCTCTAGACCCTTCCAGAGCCGAGATATCGGATGTCAAAGTTTTGACCTGAAAAAAAACATAAGGGGTAACACTGTCGTTTTTGGCCGAAATTTTGACCCCCTCCGATCTTCTTGAAACTCTGGATTCTGACAGAGGGCCACGAGACTTCGACCAGCGCGCAAAAATGGAGGCTCTAGACCCTTCCAGAGCCGAGATATCGGATGCCAAAGTTTTGACCTGAAAAAAAAAACATAAGGGGTAACACTGTCGTTTTTGGCCAAAATTTTGACCCCCTCCGATCTTCTTGAAACTCTGGATTCTGACAGAGGGCCACGAGACTTCGACCAGCGCGCAAAAATGGAGGCTCTAGACCCTTCCAGAGCCGAGATATCGGATGTCAAAGTTTTGACCTGAAAAAAAAACATAAGGGGTAACACTGTCGTTTTTGGCCGAAATTTTGACCCCCTCCGATCTTCTTGAAACTCTGGATTCTGACAGAGGGCCACGAGACTTCGACCAGCGCGCAAAAATGGAGGCTCTAGACCCTTCCAGAGCCGAGATATCGGATGTCAAAGTTTTGACCTGAAAAAAAAACATAAGGGGTAACACTGTCGTTTTTGGCCGAAATTTTGACCCCCTCCGAACTTCTTGAAACTCTGGATTCTGACAGAGGGCCACGAGACTTCGACCAGCGCGCAAAAATGGAGGCTCTAGACCCTTCCAGAGCCGAGATATCGGATGTCAAAGTTTTGACCCGAAAAAAAAAACATAAGGGGTAACACTGTCGTTTTTGGCCGAAATTTTGACCCCCTCCGATCTTCTTGAAACTCTGGATTCTGACAGAGGGCCACGAGACTTCGACCAGCGCACAAAAATGGAGGCTCTAGACCCTTCCAGAGCCGAGATATCGGGTGTCAAAGTTTTGACCTGAAAAAAAAACATAAGGGGTAACACTGTCGTTTTTGGCCGAAATTTTGACCCCCTCCGATCTTCTTGAAACTCTGGATTCTGACAGAGGGCCACGAGACTTCGACCAGCGCGCAAAAATGGAGGCTCTAGACCCTTCCAGAGCCGAGATATCGGATGTCAAAGTTTTGACCTGAAAAAAAAACATAAGGGGTAACACTGTCATTTTTGGCCGAAATTTTGACCCCCTCCGATCTTCTTGAAACTCTGGATTCTGACAGAGGGCCACGAGACTTCGACCAGCACGAAAAAAAAGAAGGCTCTAGACCCTTCCAGAGCCGAGATATCGGATGTCAAAGTTTTGACCTGAAAAAAAAACATAAGGGGTAACACTGTCGTTTTTGGCCGAAATTTTGACCCCCTCCGATCTTCTTGAAACTCTGGATTCTGACAGAGGGCCACAAGACTTCGACCAGCGCGCAAAAATGGAGGCTCTAGACCCTTCCAGAGCCGAGATATCGGATGTCAAAGTTTTGACCTGAAAAAAAAACATAAGGGGTAACACTGTCGTTTTTGGCCGAAATTTTGACCCCCTCCGATCTTCTTGAAACTCTGGATTCTGACAGAGGGCCACGAGACTTCGACCAGCGCGCAAAAATGGAGGCTCTAGACCCTTCCAGAGCCGAGATATCGGATGTCAAAGTTTTGACCTGAAAAAAAAACATAAGGGGTAACACTGTCATTTTTGGCCGAAATTTTGACCCCCTCCGATCTTCTTGAAACTCTGGATTCTGACAGAGGGCCACGAGACTTCGACCAGCACGCAAAAATGGAGGCTCTAGACCCTTCCAGAGCCGAGATATCGGATGTCAAAGTTTTGACCTGAAAAAAAAAACATAAGGGGTAACACTGTCGTTTTTGGCCGAAATTTTGACCCCCTCCGATCTTCTTGAAACTCTGGATTCTGACAGAGGGCCACGAGACTTCGACCAGCGCGCAAAAATGGAGGCTCTAGACCCTTCCAGAGCCGAGATATCGGATGTCAAAGTTTTGACCTGAAAAAAAAAACATAAGGGGTAACACTGTCGTTTTTGGCCGAAATTTTGACCCCCTCCGATCTTCTTGAAACTCTGGATTCTGACAGAGGGCCACGAGACTTCGACCAGCGCGCAAAAATGGAGGCTCTAGACCCTTCCAGAGCCGAGATATCGGATGTCAAAGTTTTGACCTGAAAAAAAAAACATAAGGGGTAACACCGTCATTTTTGGCCGAAATTTTAACCCCCTCCGATCTTCTTGAAACTCTGGATTCTGACAGAGGGCCACGAGACTTCGACCAGCGCGCAAAAATGGAGGCTCTAGACCCTTCCAGAGCCGAGATATCGGATGTCAAAGTTTTGACCTGAAAAAAAAACATAAGGGGTAACACTGTCGTTTTTGGCCGAAATTTTGACCCCCTCCGATCTTCTTGAAACTCTGGATTCTGACAGAGGGCCACGAGACTTCGACCAGCGCGTAAAAATGGAGGCTCTAGACCCTTCCAGAGCCGAGATATCGGACGTCAAAGTTTTGACCCGAAAAAAAAACATAAGGGGTAACACTGTCGTTTTTGGCCGAAATTTTGACCCCCTCCGATCTTCTTGAAACTCTGGATTCTGACAGAGGGCCACGAGACTTCGACCAGCGCGCAAAAATGGAGGCTCTAGACCCTTCCAGAGCCGAGATATCGGATGTCAAAGTTTTGACCTGAAAAAAAAACATAAGGGGTAACACTGTCGTTTTTGGCCGAAATTTTGACCCCCTCCGATCTTCTTGAAACTCTGGATTCTGACAGAGGGCCACGAGACTTCGACCAGCGCGCAAAAATGGAGGCTCTAGACCCTTCCAGAGCCGAGATATCGGATGCCAAAGTTTTGACCTGAAAAAAAAAACATAAGGGGTAACACTGTCGTTTTTGGCCAAAATTTTGACCCCCTCCGATCTTCTTGAAACTCTGGATTCTGACAGAGGGCCACGAGACTTCGACCAGCGCGCAAAAATGGAGGCTCTAGACCCTTCCAGAGCCGAGATATCGGATGTCAAAGTTTTGACCTGAAAAAAAACATAAGGGGTAACACTGTCGTTTTTGGCCGAAATTTTGACCCCCTCCGATCTTCTTGAAACTCTGGATTCTGACAGAGGGCCACGAGACTTCGACCAGCGCGCAAAAATGGAGGCTCTAGACCCTTCCAGAGCCGAGATATCGGATGTCAAAGTTTTGACCTGAAAAAAAAAACATAAGGGGTAACACTGTCGTTTTTGGCCGAAATTTTGACCCCCTCCGAACTTCTTGAAACTCTGGATTCTGACAGAGGGCCACGAGACTTCGACCAGCGCGCAAAAATGGAGGCTCTAGACCCTTCCAGAGCCGAGATATCGGATGTCAAAGTTTTGACCCGAAAAAAAAACATAAGGGGTAACACTGTCGTTTTTGGCCGAAATTTTGACCCCCTCCGATCTTCTTGAAACTCTGGATTCTGACAGAGGGCCACGAGACTTCGACCAGCGCACAAAAATGGAGGCTCTAGACCCTTCCAGAGCCGAGATATCGGATGTCAAAGTTTTGACCTGAAAAAAAAACATAAGGGGTAACACTGTCGTTTTTGGCCGAAATTTTGACCCCCTCCGATCTTCTTGAAACTCTGGATTCTGACAGAGGACCACGAGACTTCGACCAGCGCGCAAAAATGGAGGCTCTAGACCCTTCCAGAGCCGAGATATCGGATGTCAAAGTTTTGACCTGAAAAAAAAACATAAGGGGTAACACTGTCGTTTTTCGCCGAAATTTTGACCCCCTCCGATCTTCTTGAAACTCTGGATTCTGACAGAGGGCCACGAGACTTCGACCAGCGCGCAAAAATGGAGGCTCTAGACCCTTCCAGAGCCGAGATATCGGATGTCAAAGTTTTGACCTGAAAAAAAAACATAAGGGGTAACACTGTCGTTTTTGGCCGAAATGTTGACCCCCTCCGATCTTCTTGAAACTCTGGATTCTGACAGAGGGCCACGAGACTTCGACCAGCGCGCAAAAATGGAGGCTCTAGACCCTTCCAGAGCCGAGATATCGGATGTCAAAGTTTTGACCTGAAAAAAAAACATAAGGGGTAACACTGTCGTTTTTGGCCGAAATTTTGACCCCCTCCGATCTTCTTGAAACTCTGGATTCTGACAGAGGGCCACGAGACTTCGACCAGCGCGCAAAAATGGAGGCTCTAGACCCTTCCAGAGCCGAGATATCGGATGTCAAAGTTTTGACCTGAAAAAAAAAACATAAGGGGTAACACTGTCGTTTTTGGCCGAAATTTTGACCCCCTCCGATCTTCTTGAAACTCTGGATTCTGACAGAGGGCCACGAGACTTCGACCAGCGCGCAAAAATGGAGGCCCTAGACCCTTCCAGAGCCGAGATATCGGATGTCAAAGTTTTGACCCGAAAAAAAAACATAAGGGGTAACACTGTCGTTTTTGGCCGAAATTTTGACCCCCTCCGATCTTCTTGAAACTCTGGATTCTAACAGAGGGCCACAAGACTTCGACCAGCGCGCAAAAATGGAGGCTCTAGACCCTTCCAGAGCCGAGATATCGGATGTCAAAGTTTTGACCTGAAAAAAAAACATAAGGGGTAACACTGTCGTTTTTGGCCGAAATTTTGACCCCCTCCGATCTTCTTGAAACTCTGGATTCTGACAGAGGGCCACGAGACTTCGACCAGCGCGCAAAAATGGAGGCTCTAGACCCTTCCAGAGCCGAGATATCGGATGTCAAAGTTTTGACCTGAAAAAAAAAACATAAGGGGTAACACTGTCGTTTTTGGCCGAAATTTTGACCCCCTCCGATCTTCTTGAAACTCTGGATTCTGACAGAGGGCCACGAGACTTCGACCAGCGCGCAAAAATGGAGGCTCTAGACCCTTCCAGAGCCGAGATATCGGATGTCAAAGTTTTGACCTGAAAAAAAAAACATAAGGGGTAACACTGTCGTTTTTGGCCGAAATTTTGACCCCCTCCGATCTTCTTGAAACTCTGGATTCTGACAGAGGGCCACGAGACTTCGACCAGCGCGCAAAAATGGAGGCTCTAGACCCTTCCAGAGCCGAGATATCGGATGTCAAAGTTTTGACCTGAAAAAAAAACATAAGGGGTAACACTGTCGTTTTTGGCCGAAATTTTGACCCCCTCCGATCTTCTTGAAACTCTGGATTCTGACAGAGGGCCACGAGACTTCGACCAGCGCGCAAAAATGGAGGCCCTAGACCCTTCCAGAGCCGAGATATCGGATGTCAAAGTTTTGACCCGAAAAAAAAACATAAGGGGTAACACTGTCGTTTTTGGCCGAAATTTTGACCCCCTCCGATCTTCTTGAAACTCTGGATTCTAACAGAGGGCCACAAGACTTCGACCAGCGCGCAAAAATGGAGGCTCTAGACCCTTCCAGAGCCGAGATATCGGATGTCAAAGTTTTGACCTGAAAAAAAAACATAAGGGTAACACTGTCGTTTTTGGCCGAAATTTTGACCCCCTCCGATCTTCTTGAAACTCTGGATTCTGACAGAGGGCCACGAGACTTCGACCAGCGCGCAAAAATGGAGGCTCTAGACCCTTCCAGAGCCGAGATATCGGATGTCAAAGTTTTGACCTGAAAAAAAAAACATAAGGGGTAACACTGTCGTTTTTGGCCGAAATTTTGACCCCCTCCGATCTTCTTGAAACTCTGGATTCTGACAGAGGGCCACGAGACTTCGACCAGCGCGCAAAAATGGAGGCTCTAGACCCTTCCAGAGCCGAGATATCGGATGTCAAAGTTTTGACCTGAAAAAAAAACATAAGGGGTAACACTGTCGTTTTTGGCCGAAATTTTGACCCCCTCCGATCTTCTTGAAACTCTGGATTCTGACAGAGGGCCACGAGACTTCGACCAGCGCGCAAAAATGGAGGCTCTAGACCCTTCCAGAGCCGAGATATCGGATGTCAAAGTTTTGACCTGAAAAAAAAAACATAAGGGGTAACACTGTCGTTTTTGGCCGAAATTTTGACCCCCTCCGATCTTCTTAAAACTCTGGATTCTGACAGAGGGCCACGAGACTTCGACCAGCGCGTAAAAATGGAGGCTCTAGACCCTTCCAGAGCCGAGATATCGGACGTCAAAGTTTTGACCCGAAAAAAAAACATAAGGGGTAACACTGTCGTTTTTGGCCGAAATTTTGACCCCCTCCGATCTTCTTGAAACTCTGGATTCTGACAGAGGGTCACGAGACTTCGACCAGCGCGCAAAAATGGAGGCTCTAGACCCTTCCAGAGCCGAGATATCGGATGTCAAAGTTTTGACCTGAAAAAAAAACATAAGGGGTAACACTGTTGTTTTTGGCCGAAATTTTGACCCCCTCCGATCTTCTTGAAACTCTGGATTCTGACAGAGGGCCACGAGACTTCGACCAGCGCGCAAAAATGGAGGCTCTAGACCCTTCCAGAGCCGAGATATCGGATGTCAAAGTTTTGACCTGAAAAAAAAACATAAGGGGTAACACTGTCATTTTTGGCCGAAATTTTGACCCCCTCCGATCTTCTTGAAACTCTGGATTCTGACAGAGGGCCACGAGACTTCGACCAGCGCGCAAAAATGGAGGCTCTAGACCCTTCCAGAGCTGAGATATCGGATGTCAAAGTTTTGACCTGAAAAAAAAACATAAGGGGTGACACTGTCGTTTTTGGCCGAAATTTTGACCCCCTCCGATCTTCTTGAAACTCTGGATTCTGACAGAGGGCCACGAGACTTCGACCAGCGCGCAAAAATGGAGACTCTAGACCCTTCCAGAGCCGAGATATCGGATGTCAAAGTTTTGACCTGAAAAAAAAAAACATAAGGGGTAACACTGTCGTTTTTGGCCGAAATTTTGACCCCCTCCGATCTTCTCGAAATTCTGGATTCTGACAGAGGGCCACGAGACTTCGACCAGCGCGCAAAAATGGAGGCTCTATACCCTACCAGAGCCGAGATATCGGACGTCAAAGTTTTGACCTGAAAAAAAAAACATAAGGGGTAACACTGTCATTTTTTTTTTGGCCGAAATTTTGACCCCCTCCGATTTTCTTGAAACTCTGGATTCTGACAGAGGGCCACGAGACTTCGACCAGCGCGCAAAAATGGAGACTCTAGACCCTTCCAGAGCCGAGATATCGGACGTCAAAGTTTTGACCTGAAAAAAAAAACATAAGGGGTAACACTGTCATTTTTTTTTTGGCCGAAATTTTGACCCCCTCCAATCTTCTTGAAACTCTGGATTCTGACAGAGGGCCACGAGACTTCGACCAGCGCGCAAAAATGGAGGCTCTAGACCCTTCCAGAGCCGAGATATCGGACGTCAAAGTTTTGACCTGAAAAAAAAAAAACATAAGGGGTAACACTGTCATTTTTTTTTTGGGCCGAAATTTTGACCCCCTCCGATCTTCTTGAAACTCTGGATTCTGACAGAGGGCCACGAGACTTCGACCAGCGCGCAAAAATGGAGGCTCTATACCCTTCCAGAGCCGAGATATCGGACGTCAAAGTTTTGACCTGAAAAAAAAACATAAGGGGTAACACTGTCATTTTTTTTTTTTTGGCCGAAATTTTGACCCCCTCCGATCTTCTTGAAACTCTGGATTCTGACAGAGGGCCACGAGACTTCGACCAGCGCGCAAAAATGGAGGCTCTATACCCTTCCAGAGCCGAGATATCGGACGTCAAAGTTTTGACCTGAAAAAAAAACATAAGGGGTAACACTGTCATTTTTTTTTTTTTTTGGCCGAAATTTTGACCCCCTCCGATCTTCTTGAAACTCTGGATTCTGACAGAGGGCCACGAGACTTCGACCAGCGCGCAAAAATGGAGGCTCTAGACCCTTCCAGAGCCGAGATATCGGACGTCAAAGTTTTGACCTGAAAAAAAAACATAAGGGGTAACACTGTCATTTTTTTTTTGGCCGAAATTTTGACCCCCTCCGATCTTCTTGAAACTCTGGATTCTGACAGAGGGCCACGAGACTTCGACCAGCGCCCAAAAATGGAGGCTCTAGACCCTTCCAGAGCCGAGATATCGGACGTCATAGTTTTGACCTGAAAAAAAAAAAAAACATAAGGGGTAACACTGTCATTTTTTTTTGGCCGAAATTTTGACCCCCTCCGATCTTCTTGAAACTCTGGATTCTGACAGAGGGCCACGAGACTTCGACCAGCGCGCAAAAATGGAGGCTCTATACCCTTCCAGAGCCGAGATATCTGACGTCAAAGTTTTGACCTGAAAAAAAAACATAAGGGGTAACACTGTCATTTTTTTTTTTTTGGCCGAAATTTTTACCCCCTCCGATCTTCTTGAAACTCTGGATTCTGACAGAGGGCCACGAGACTTCGACCAGCGCGCAAAAATGGAGGCTCTAGACCCTTCCAGAGCCGAGATATCGAACGTCAAAGTTTTGACCTGAAAAAAAAACATAAGGGGTAACACTGTCATTTTTTTTTTGGCCGAAATTTTGACCCCCTCCGATCTTCTTGAAACTCTGGATTCTGACAGAGGGCCACGAGACTTCGACCAGCGCCCAAAAATGGAGGCTCTAGACCCTTCCAGAGCCGAGATATCGGACGTCAAAGTTTTGACCTGAAAAAAAAAACATAAGGGGTAACACTGTCATTTTTTTTTTGGCCGAAATTTTGACCCCCTCCGATCTTCTTGAAACTCTGGATTCTGACAGAGGGCCACGAGACTTCGACCAGCGCCCAAAAATGGAGGCTCTAGACCCTTCCAGAGCCGAGATATCGGACGTCAAAGTTTTGACCTGAAAAAAAAACATAAGGGGTAACACTGTAATTTTTTTTTTTTTGGCCGAAATTTTGACCCCCTCCGATCTTCTTGAAACTCTGGATTCTGACAGAGGGCCACGAGACTTCGACCAGCGCGCAAAAATGGAGGCTCTAGACCAGGGGTGGGCAAACTTTTTGGCTCAAGGGCCACACTGGGTTTTAAAATTTGACAGAGGGCCGGCCATTTACGTGGATCACGTAATTTACATAGTATATTAATTTATATGCTATATATATCCCCATTTAGCATTGTTATATTTTGGGGTTATTTTTTATTTAATTTTATATTTATTTTAATTTTATATATATATACATATATATATATATATATATATATATATATATATATATATATATATATATATTTATTTTCTTTTTAAATATTGTTTATCCATAGTATTATTTAATGAGCCTAACAGTAAATTAGAAACAAAACACCAGCAAGTGTACACTTAGTAGAGTAAAAATTAGAGAAATGGGAAATGGACTGCATTTATATAGCGCCTTCATAGACCCAATGGCCACCAAAGTGCTTTACAATTTGCCTCACATTCACCCATTCACTCACACATTCATACACCAACGGCAACAGCAGCCATGCAAGGTGCCATCCAGCTCGTCAGGAGCAGCTCGGGTTAGGTGTCTTGCTCATGGACACCTCGACACTTGGTCAGGTGGAACCGAGGATTGAACCACCAACCTTTCGGTTTGTAGACAACCCACATGAACCACTGAGCCACTGCCGCCCCAATGAAGCAAGGTTACATTAATTCAACTTTATTAAAACTCCATATGGTAATCAAATTGCACTTAACACACAAATGTCATACATTTGTGAAAAAATAAAATAAAAATAAAAAAATGTACCAATTTATTTTAAGTATGATAAAATGTAAAAATCAAAAGCAGATAAGAACATTTATTGAACAAACGGCAGAGACGGGAGCGTAGCGAGGCGGGCGATAAAGGTAACCGGAAGCAGTCCAAGAGACAAATACAGAGGAGAAAAGAAACTAAATATCAAAAGAAAAACTACAAATCAGATGAAAACTAATCAGGTGTACAAGTGGTTACTAACATTTTTTTTTCTCTGTGAGTTTCCAAAAAAGGAAAAAAACATTAATGTGCAACAAGGAGCCTTGTTGTGTTTAAGTCGCTGTCTGAAGGAGTGCTGAAATGTCAATGATTCAATCGTGCAAACGTTCTGTTTCCTGGGATATTAGTTATAAATTGCATATGACAAATTACAAAAAACGGTCTGACTCTGCGGCGTGAGTGTAACGGAGGCCAGCTAGTAGTTGCTGTGCAAGTAAACCTCACTCTCCGATCTCAATAGGCGCTCTAGCGACAGATGCTTGAGGCTGCAGTCTTTGCCTCCTTATTAGCGCGCCTGACTCTCATGCCGGAGACCCGGGTTCGAGGCCCGCTCGGAGCGGGTCGAGTTAGACCCGGGTGTGTGAGGGGTTACATGAGCTTTGCAATGCAACCGTTATTTATTCACTGTATGGTTTCCATGGTGACGCGTCATTGCTTGTCACGTGACACACCGCAGCACAGCCACAACAGCTCTGAATGAATGAGCTGCTTTATTCAAGTATTGCAGGAAAAAGGCAAAATGAATGTGTGACAGGGATGTTGGTTCGGTGAATGGAAGGAGACACGGGGTCGGCGAATACTGGGGCTCATGCACTTTATTGAGTTACTTTCTCTCCCCACAGCGCTTGCTCGCGCTCACACAATTAATTCAGAATATTTCAAAAACAAATCACATATAAAACAGTACTCTTCCCGCTGGATTCAGCTTCTCAGGTCACAAATGCAGTAACACTCTTTTTACTGAAACAGCTTGCAGCCCAGCGTTTTCTCTCTCTCGACAGCGCGTGCACGAGCTCCCAGTCTCTCTCTCTCCCCACTCTGTCAGCACGGCCTGCTTACCGCTCAGCTCCCCCCTCGCTCTGCCGCTACAGACCACGCTGCACAACGCTCCCCATGCAAATGCAATCTCTATGACAATATTTTAAATACTCGACGGGCCGGATTAAACAGCCTAACGGGCCGCATGTGGCCCGCGGGCCGTAGTTTGCCCACCCCTGCTCTAGACCCTTCCAGAGCCGAGATATCGGACGTCAAAGTTTTGACCTGAAAAAAAAACCATAAGGGGTAACACTGTCATTTTTTTTGGGGGGGGGCGAAATTTTTGGGGCCGAAAACTCTGGATTATGATAGAGGGCCATGAAAATTAGACCTGAGTGCAAAAATGGAGGCTCTAGACCCTTCCAGAGCTGAGATATAGAAACTCAAAATTTTGACCAGAAAAAAAAAAACGACAGTGTTACCCCTTATGTTTTTTTTCGGGGGCCGAAAAATTAATTTTCCCCAATCTTCTCAAAACTCTGGATTATGATAGAGGGCCATGAAACTTAGACCTGAGTGCAAAAATGGAGGCTCTAGACCCTTCCAGAGCTGAGATATAGAAACTCAAAATTTTGACCAGAAAAAAAAAACGACAGTGTTACCCCTTGTGTTTTTTTTTCGGGGGCCGAAAAATTAATTTTCCCCAATCTTCTCAAAACTCTGGATTATGATAGAGGGCCATGAAACTTAGACCTGAGTGCAAAAATGGAGGCTCTAGACCTTTCCAGAGCTGAGATATAGAAACTCAAAATTTTGACCAGAAAAAAAAAACACAGTGTTACCCCTTATGTTTTTTTTTCAGGGGGCGAAAAATTAATTTTCCCCAATCTTCTCAAAACTCTGGATTATGATAGAGGGCCATGAAACTTAGACCTGACTGCATATGGAGGCTCTAGACCTTTCCAGAGCTGAGATATAGAAACTCAAAATTTTGACCAGAAAAAAAAAAAAAAACACAGTGTTACCCCTTATGTTTTTTTTCGGGGGGCGAAAAATTAATTTTCCCCAATCTTCTCAAAACTCTGGATTATGATAGAGGGCCATGAAACTTAGACTTGAGTGCAAAAATGGAGGCTCTAGACCTTTCTAGAGCTGAGATATAGAAACTCAAAATTTTGACCAGAAAAAAAAACACAGTGTTACCCCTTATGTTTTTTTTTTTCAGGGGGCGAAAAATTAATTTTCCCCAATCTTCTCAAAACTCTGGATTATGATAGAGGGCCCTGAAACTTAGACCTGAGTGCAAAAATGGAGGCTCTAGACCTTTCCAGAGCTGAGATATAGAAACTCAAAATTTTGACCAGGAAAAAAAAAACACAGTGTTACCCCTTATGTTTTTTTTTTTTTTTTTTCGGGGGGCGAAAAATTAATTTTCCCCAATCTTCTCAAAACTCTGGATTATGATAGAGGGCCATGAAACTTAGACCTGAGTGCAAAAATGGAGGCCTGGCACTTGGTGCCACGGACTCAGGGGCCCCAGCTGAGTGCAGGAAAATAGTTTTCATCTATGTTCTCTCATGTGAGGTGAAAGTCACTCATATTCCCTCATGCAAAGGAAGCCCTAGTCAAGTTTATGGCGGCGAAGTCAATTTAATAGGGTTGGGAGCTAAGAACCAGAAACAAATAATGCAACCAGTGCAGTCTCATTCACGATTGACACTCTTTCCAAAATTAATTATTCTTTTTAGCACACCTAACACTTAAACATGTAGGCAAAGATGCACATTGTGAGATTTACAGTGAGGAAAATAAGTATTTGAACACCCTGCTCTTTTGCAAGTTCTCCCACTTAGAAATCATGGAGGGGTCTGAAATTGTCATCGTAGGTGCATGTCTACTGTGAGAGACATAATCTAAAAAAACTAAAAAAAAAAAAAACAGTAATCACAATATATGATATTTACTTATTTGTTCGAGACAGCTGCAAAGAAGTATTTGAACACCTGTCTATCAGCTAGAATAGAGAGCCTAAGTCCCTCCCCTTCCGGTCACCCACCATGGGACCTTATTTCGGAAAAATATTGAATGGTAGTCAATGGCGAGAGACAACAAATATTTTGATCTCGTTTGAATCGTTTTTGACTTTGAGAATCATCTTTTAAATTGACAAACATCATATGTGTAATTGAGGGCACAGTTCAGACGGAATAAAAAGATAAGTTGTCTCTTGCCATTGACTACCATTCATATTTTTTCCGAAATAAGGTCCCATGAGCCGGAAGCGAAGGGGCGGGACTTAGGCTCTCTATAGTTTGTCAATTTGTCAATTTAAAAGATGATTCTCAAAGTCAAAAACGTCGCAGTTTGTCATACAACAGAAGAGTAACTTTTAGTTTTATGTGAAAATCGCTCTGTGAACTAGGCCTACATCTCCCGGGAAATGAAACGAGATCCGTTGCTCGTGTGCGCGCAGTCTGGTACAAAACACTCAGGTAGGACGGCGTAACGTTACAATTATAACGTAAGACTGTAGAAACAACAGACAGACAGCCTCAGTAAAGTTAGCTTCCTTTCATTGAGAGAAAATGTGCGCCTTTGGGGTTTGTAGTCTTTGTAATTACGTATTTTCACAGTCTTATACCTCAACGGTTTTACATCTAACTGCGACTTTCTTTACTTTAAAATGTATCTTTTAAATTGACAAACATCATATGTGTAATTCAGGGCACAATTCAAACGAGATCAAAATATTTGTTGTCTCTCGCCATTGACTACCATTCAATATTTTTCCGAAATAAGGTCCCATGGTGGGCGACTGGAAGGGGAGGGACTTAGGCCCTCTATTCTGACCCTTAACCCATAAGAACCCGGACCAATTTCCCCTTTTAGGAAAATTATGGGGCATTTAAAACAGACTAAATGGACCACTTAAAACATGTTTCTGCTGTTGTTTTTTAAATACAACCACTCCTTGACAAAAATCTGTAATGTGTCATATATGTCACATTGGGCGTTTATGCTCATTTTTTTATGTGACATATATGTAACATTGGGCGTTTATGCTCATTTTTTTATGTGACGTATATGTCACATTGGGCTTTTATGTCTCATTTGGAAACAAATAAAATTTCGTCAGTTTTCTTGCTAAATAACATTTTTTTTGTTTATTTTATTTTCCACAACATTTTCAAAATAATAACTTTCTGGGAAGATAAATTAAACAAAAAAACTTTTTCAGAAGTAATAGTTTTTGCAATTTATTTGCTTTACCACATATTTCAAAACCACATAACCGTGACCATAACTGTGACCATAACTGTGACCTTTTCAGGTTACAGGTAACCTGTTTTAGTTACAGGTATGCAAAATATTTTCAAAATACATTTTATTAAAGGGTAAACCCTAAACCAACTTTTTTTAGTAAATGATCTGTAAGACTAGGGCTTTTTTGCTGTTCATTGAATTTTTTTGGACATTTGGGTATAAAGTGATTTAATAATTCAATATATGGTGTAAAATAAAAACATCAGAGTGCTGCCCTCTTCAGGTTGAACAGTGGCTACTGCAGTTGAATTTTCCTATTGGAAGTTGTGGTGTGACGTAAGCAGGCACAAGCTAATCACACCCCTGCCTACAGAGAGATGTGTTTCCGGTGCACACCAACCCCCCATCCGCTGGCCTCCGCCCACTTTTCCAGCATTTTTTAAATATTGCCAGTGGGTGGAGTCAGGCTCTGACCAAGGGGTTATTTACCCTTTAACAATGTTATTAATTTGACTTTTTAAAAAAATATATGTTTTTAATTGAGCAGCAGAATATATATAACACTAAAATAATTGAATCAGCTAAATTATTTGAGTAGGTCACTACCATTTTTCTTAATGTGACATATACGTCACATCAAAATTCCACCTACTGTTTTACTGTTAAAAGCCCGATGTGACACATATGACTCAACAACATTTTCAAAACTGGTTTTATATCAATTTGTACAAGAAATGTTTTAAAATCAGGTCAAGTGTAATCTAGGATATGTTATTAAAACATTAGAAGTGTTGCATGGGTTGAAACATACCTTTAATAACAAAAACAAGTGTTTATAAAAATTGCTGAAACTGCAACATGTGCACACCAGACAGGCCACAATTTTGGAAATGTTACCATGGCAACAAAAATGCACACATTGTCACATGACTGAACCTGGGTGTTCCTTAAATTACCCTTAGGGACTTCCTGGGTTGAAATTGAGGAATAATGCTTTAAAAAAAAAACCTTTTCAGACGATCACCAGTGTTTGTGACACCCACGTCACATCGGGCTCTTAAGGGTTAAAGACCTATTAGTCATCTTTTAAAATCTACACCTCCACTACATTTATTATCCTAAATTACTGTGGCGCTCTTACCATTTTTATCTCTGTCATGCTCCCAGGATCTTCACTCTGTACAGCAAGTCATTACCGCTGGACGTGGCATGTCGCGTTTGGGATGTGTTTTGCCGAGATGGAGAGGAGGCATTATTTCGGACAGGTCTGGGAATTCTGAGGCTGTACCAGGATGTTTTACTGCAAATGGATTTCATCCATAGTGCACAGTTCCTCTCTCGGCTGCCTGAAAACACTCCTGCACACACACTCTTCTCCTACGTTGCAAACACACAGATGATCAGTAACAACCGCCGGTGGAACCAGGTGAGAAATAAACGCAATGGTAGGAATTACATTTGGAACATTTTTGGAATCAAATTGCCTACTGTTTTGTCTTGACGAGTATAATTTCACAGCAAGCATTTTATGTGTCCTAAATAAGCACAATTCAATAATATTCCACACTAATCCACAAATTTTGGATCATTTAAAAAGAGTAAAAAATGATGTTTTCTGTGTTTTTCTTCACACATCATGTGCACTTTGTGCACTGTATTCTATTTTAACTTTGATAGGGCAAAATTACATTTAAGTGCCCCTGTTATGCTTTTTTGTATTATGTCCTTTTTATGTAGTGTATAATATTGCTCTTTGTGAATGTAAAAGGTGTGCAAAGTTTCAAAAATCGGTCCATGACAAATAAAGTTATTGACTCCTGAAAGAGAGAATCAATTCTGAACTGCCCAAAATGAGTCATCGGTAAATCCAGTCTTATTTCCTTTATGAACCTACATAGGCTGACATTATGCAAATATGTTACAAACCTTTGGTCTTCATTGGCTGCCTGTGATCAACTTACTTTGATCTGCCATCAAACACTGTAGTTTTTTGCTGAGACTGGAAGATTAGATTTAAGATTGGAGATTTTAAGATTGGATTTGATTTTAGAGCAATATATATATAATATATATATATTGCTCTTAAATCAAATCCACTTTGCACACTGTGTATAAAGCCCAGAGGAAGCCTCTGGAGGTAAAATTTAGATATAGCAATTGGCATTTTGTTTCCAAAAGCGCTGTAAGTAGTAGACCAATCCGCCTGGGACTTAGTTTCTTTTATCGAACCATTTCAGACAATACAAAAGAAAAGGTGATGCTCCAATTTTTTTGTCCTTGGAAGTTAACCTAATAAAAATGATTAAAGAGGGCTTCCTCATTTTCTTTTGCAGGTTTTCTCCACTCTAATGAAAAATGGACTCAAAGAAACTGAAAAAAGCAGCAGCAACAACAGCCCTGCCTTAAGAAGCTAACAGCTGACTCTTTCCTAGAGGAAGTTATATTTCTGAGATTTGTCATAGATGGCGGTCATGACTCTGCACTTTGACCTCTGCAGTGTGCCTGATGAGGACCTGTCTGAGGGGACAGCTCAGGCTCAGCCCCGATGTGCTGACTTGTCCTGTTTGAAGAATCTCATAATGGACCTGTGTCCTGTTGAAGGGAACATGTGTTAACTTGCGCTTGTGAGCGTGTTTCTGCATACGTTTGTGTAAGAATGAGCCTGAGAATAAGAGCAATGTGAGTCAGGTGACCATATAATGTGCCAACTTTGTCAATGTTACATTTGTAATGATGTGACTATAAGAAAACAAACTAATCAGAAGTGTTTACACACACACACACACAGGTCAGCGCCACATTATTTGAACACTCCTTTTCGAAGTGAAGTAAACCAGCGGTGAAACACACAACATGAACCTGCTGTAGCAGCCTTTTATTAGCACATACCAAATCTGTCATTAATGCGTTTGTTAGGCTGTTTGTCTCTGTTTATCTGAATTCAGCCTGTTTGCTAACATATCGTCCCCTTGGAATTATAAAGTTCTATCTGCGTTCTGAGCAGTTTTGAGATATTGAGCTTCAAAGTTTTTGCATTACATATAGGAAAGTTTATATGTGGAACAAGTTTCATTCAAACATGAAAATAACAGGGACCCTAAATGTATTCTAAACATACAATATCAAAATCCTCTCAAATTTGTAAATGGGGATTTTTGGAATGGGTCAAATGCAGATAAAACCTCCTAATTCTAAAAAAACACTTTTCGCTTAGAATAAAAGGTTCTATCTGCCAAAACATTATTTGAACATTTAAATTAAAAAAGGAAGTGTTAGAAGTGTTAGAAAGTAAAATTTTATCCTTTCTATGACATTTATTTAATATTTTTAGCACTTCCATGTATTTAGGACATTTCAAATTAAGCTAGGTAGGCATAAATATTTTCCCCAGTGCATAATCTTCATTTTTGATACCAATTTGGTGGGTAAATAAACACAATATTGCAGAAATTATAATTTTAATCTTTCTTTTGCTTAGACAGAAAGCAGCCACTGTAATGCATCTGAGCAGGACTTTATTCCAACTAAAGTGGATCAGGTAAAATGGCTTTCTCTCTAGACCTCAATATGGCTGAAATAACATGCAAATGTTTATTGTTGTAATTTAGACCCCATTAATTAAATTGTTAAATATTTGACCTAAAAGCCTTAATATGGTAAATTTAAGACATTTTAAGACTTTAAAAACTGCAAGAAAATCGACATGCTTCAGCAAATTCATAATGTTTAATAATCATTGAAAAATTATTTACTGACTATATAATTGTCACAGTCTTCGTCTGCACCATTCTGTCTTCGTCATCTTCACTACACTTCCCAGCATCCTCTGTGATAGTCTCCACACCACAAAAAGTGTGTTGGTGTGTGTGTGTGTGTGTGTGAGAGAGACAGTGTGTGTTTGAGTGAGTGAGAGAGTGTGTTATTAAAAAGGGAGTCTGACATTTTTAGTGATTGTCATGGTGTAGTGTGGAACGAAGACAGGCTGAAGCAAGGCTCCAATACAAAACGTTTACTCAAAAACTCCAAACAGGTACAAGGACGACTGGCAGAAGATTACCCACACTGTTCATGAAACATAATTAAGAACTGACCAGCACACACTGAAACAGAGAGAACTAAATACAGATACAAAATGAACACTAACAAGGTGAAGACAGGTGACACAGATGATCAGGACGATGAACAGGTGGATGATTGAGGAAGAGTTCAGATGTGGAGACAAGAGGATGCTGGGAAGTGTAGTGAAGATGAAGACAGAATGGTGCAGACGAAGACTGTGACAGAACGCCCCGCTTTACAAAGGCGTGACCTCGCGGCGTAAAACAATGGGGTGGGGGGTGGGCACCCTGGAGGCTGACGAGGGCATAGCTGAATTAGAGCAGGAAGCCTCCAGGGCGGAGCAGGCTGAGGGCATGACCAGAGGGGAGCAGGACGAGGGCGTGGCTGAGCAGGCTGAGGGCGTGACCAGAGCGGAGCAGGACCAGGGCGTGGCGGAGCAAGCTGAGGGCGTGACCAGGGCAGAGCAGGACGTGGACATGGTGGAGCAGGCTGAGGGCGTGACCAGAACAGGACGAGGGCGTGGAGGGAGCAGGCTGAGAGCGTTGCCAGGATGGTGAAGACCCTTTAGGCGGTGAAGACCCTTCAGGCATTGAGGACCCTTCAGGCGGTGAAGACCCGTCAGGCGGTGAAGACTCTTCAGGCGGTGAAGAGGCGGTGAAGACCCGTCAGGCGGTGAAGACCCGTCAGGCGGTGAAGAGGCGGTGAAGACCCGTCAGGCGGTGAAGACCCGTCAGGCGGTGAAGACCCGTCAGGCGGTGAAGAGGCGGTGAAGACCCGTCAGGCGGTGAAGACCCTTCAGGCGGTGAAGTCCCGTCAGGCGGTGAAGACCCTTCAGGCGGTGAAGACCCGTCAGGCAGTGAAGACCAGTCAGGCGGTGAAGACCCGTCAGGCGGACGGTCTCGGGCTGGACGGTCTCTGGCGTTGGAGTGGGGCTGGTGACGTCATCAACATTGAAGGATGATCCGCAGGACGCAAGCAGCCACTCCAAAAGTTGGGCAAAGCTTCCTTGAAGTGGTTCCCCAGACAACTGCGTTAGAGTGGTGTTGTCCAGTCTCGCACGTAGAAATGTGCAGAGGCAGTCATCTGGGAAACTGGTTTGAGGTACCAAATCCAGGAAAACCTCCAGGTGTTCCTCAAGAGAGCTGTTTCCCTGCTCAAGGCACATTAGACTTACTGCAGTTCTTCTGTCACAGTTTAGTGTGTAATGAAGACAGGCTGATGCAAAGCTCCAATACAAAACATTAACTCAAAAACTCCAAACAGGTACAAGGAAGTCTGGCAGAACATTACACACACTATCCATGAAACATAATCAAGGACAGACAAGCTCAGACTGAAACAGAGAGAACTAAATACAGATACAAAATGAACACTAACAAGGTGACGACAGGTGACACAGATGATCAGGACGATGAACAGGTGGATGATTGAGGGAGTGAGTTCAGGTGTGGAGACTATCACAGAGGATGCTGGGAAGTGTAGTGAAGATGACGAAGACAGAATGGTGCAGACGAAGACTCTGACAATTATATAGTCAGTGAATAATTTTTCAATGATTATTAAACTTTATGAATTAATTTGCTGAAGCATGTCGATTTTCTTGCAGTTTTTAAAGTCTAAAAATGTCTTAATTTTTACCATATTAAGGCTTATAGGTCAAATATTTAACTATATAATTAATGGGGTCTAAATTACAACAATAAACATTTGCATGTTATTTCAGCCATATTGAGGTCTAGAGAGAAAGCCATTTTACCTGATCCACTTTAGCTGGAATAAAGTCCTGCTCAGATGTATTACAGTGGCTGCTTTCTGTCTAAGCAAAAGAAAGATTAAAATTATAATTTCTGCAATATTGTGTTTAATTACCCACCAAATTGGTATCAAAAATGAAGATTATGCACTGGGGAAAACATTTAGACATACCTAGCTTAATTTAAAATGTCCTAAATACATGGAAGTGCTAAAAAATATTAAATAAATATCATAGAAAGGATAAAATTTTACTTTAACACATATTGAGACATTGTTACAACATTATCATTTTTTATTTTTATTTAAATGTTCAAATGATGTTTTGGCAGATAGAACCTTATAATTCTAAGCGAAGTATTTATTTTTAGAATCAGAACTGTATTTGACCCATTCCAAAAATCCCCATTTACAAATTTGAGAGGATTTTGATATTGTATGTTTAGAATACATTTAGGGTCCCTGTTATTTTCATGTTTGAATGAAACTTGTTCCACATATAAACTTTCCTATATGTAATGCAAAAACTTTGAAGCTCAATATCTCAAAACTGCTCAGAACGCAGATAGAACTTTATAATTCCAAGCGGACGTATTGAGTGTAATCTTCTGTCAGTCTATCTTGTACCTGTTTGGAGTTTTTGAGTAAATGTTTTTGTATTGGAGAACAATAATCACAAAAAAATGTCAGACTCCTTTTTTAATCACACACTCTCTCTCACTCACTCACTCACTCACTCACTCACTCACACAAACTCTCTCTCTCACACACACACACACACACCCCAACACACTTTCTCACACATACGTACCGTACACACTTGCACACGCACACATACATACTTTAAAACAAACACACACACGCATGTTGAATGGTTTTCTAAAATATTCAATTTACTCACTGCATATTTGTATAATTCAGATAATAATAACTATAATAATAATAGTTATTAATAATAATCTCATTAATAATAATAACCAATACACAATAAAGAAAATGACAAAATATAAAGTTAAGCCACTTCATAAG
Source organism: Cyprinella venusta (assembly GCA_038021265.1). Lineage (NCBI taxonomy): Eukaryota > Metazoa > Chordata > Actinopteri > Cypriniformes > Leuciscidae > Cyprinella > Cyprinella venusta. Next base: position 14,204,784 of record CM075875.1, read on the forward strand.
ACTAAACAATTTAGTGAATATTTAATTTACTGTAAATGTATAGCATTATGCCTTTATGGGGTTTCTTCGTCTTCAAGTAAAAAGCCGGCGACCCGACATATAAAAGTTGATTCTGATTGGTCCTCTTCTGTGCATTCGAAGTGCTGATTGGCTCATGCAGATAGAACCTTATAGAGCCAAGTTAGAGTTTGACTTTGTAGATAGAACCTTTTTGTTTTTTCAATAAAAAGTCCCACAATTAATACAACTTAAAAAAAACACATCACATTACGTAAATAAGTTGTCACAGAATAAGAATATGTGAATAATTTAATTTTGACAAAAATGTCAGATAGAACCTTATAATTCCAAGGGGACGATATTTGCCTCTGACAGCAGGCATTGAGCCATTGAACTCTGTACATCCTCAGTATGTCCCAAAAACAGACCTTTACAGGAAAAAAAACAGTATCTACAGGTGCTGTCATATATTAGCACTCCAGATTTGATGCTTCACTTAGAAAAAAATAAATCAGCTATAGTAATTTAAATAAAATGTTTTAGCACACTTATATAACAGATGTACACACATTAACCAACTAACCAGCAGCAAACAAGAGATTAACTTTCTATGTCTGCACCTTCTACTACACTCCAAATTAATGAACCTTGACATTTCCACGTTGTTTTTTCTTTCAGTTATTTAATGTCCTTTTTTTGTTTGTTTGTCTGTTTTAATTTAAGCAAATTTCTCTTGCTTTTTTTAAATCTTCCTCACTGATGTACAGGTTTCTTACATAAAAGTTGTTATACGTCCCCTTGGAATTATAAGGTTTTATCTGACATCTTTGTCAAAATTGAGTTATTCACATATTCTTATTCTGTGACAACTTATTTACGTTATTTGATGTGTTTTTTAAGTTATGTTCATTGTGGAACTTTTTATTGAAAAAACAAAAAGGTTCTATCTACAACGTCGAACTCTAACTTGGCTCTTTAAGGGTCTATCTACATGAGCCAATCAGCACTTTGAATGCACAGAAGAAGACTAATCAGAATCAACTTTATATGTCGGGTCATCGGCTTTTTCCTTGAAGACAAGAAGAAACCCCACAAACTAAGCCATAATGCTATACATTACACACACTATCCATGAAACATAATCAAGTACCGACAAGCACGGACTGAACCAGATACAGATACAAAATGAACACTAACAAGGTGACACATTTTGTGTTAAAGGTTCTATATGTAACTATTTATATAAAATGAATCCTTTATTATTGCCTGTGTACTTTGAAGGGGTGTAATAATCACACATTACAACGATCCACTTTTTGGGTTTTTCCATTACCTCTGAAGGCCAATATCCTCATTATGCCCCAGTAGCACCTCAATGCAGTACCTGAGATCCACGGGGAGGAGTCGGATCACGATCCAAGGGGTGGAGATGGGTAGGATTAGGGTTGGGTTTAGGGATTAGGGGTGGGTTTAGGAATCAACGGGTGGAGTTGGGTAGGTTTAGGTGTATGTAAGGTGGGAGGAATTGGATCTGGATCCGACTCCTCCCCATGGATTTCATGTTCCACAGTGAGAACCAACTCGATTTCCTGCGAAATCCACAAGATGTGACGTGCATGCACGCTCCCGAGCAATATTTATCTGCTCAAGCTTGTCAGGCAAAAAGTGAATCTGATCGACTCCGGACGAAAACGCGGATCAACATAGTAAACTCAAGTGAAATAGCAAGGTAAACTACATGAAACATGACATGAATACAAAAAAAGAATGTTCCAGGATAATATTAGTATAACATTTAGTATTTAACTTATTTTATTTCCTAGATCTACTGACTAACGTCATCATCCCACTACCATATTGTTTATACACATTTCCAGACATGTTCAGTACAGTATTGTTACTTCCTACGATCTTGATACACTGAAACTGTTCCGTTTAGTTCACTAACCGTTTTCGTTATCATATTATACATACACCTATGTTGACATTGCTGATTGTGAGAGATACACGAATAGTTAGAGAAATGGCTTATGCTATAACATTATGTCGGCTAAAAACGCAGGTAATTGTAACATATGGTACGAGCACAGATTATTAGTTCAACGTCAAACTGATAAAAGCAAGTTAGGCTATTATTGTACCTGCAGTGGGAGTTTACATTAGTCTCCAGCAAGTTGTGTGATGATTTCGCCGTTGCGTTGAAAGTCTCCGTGTGGCTGGTAGTGATTGCTCGCTCTTGAGATTGAGCACGCACACGATCACGAGCGCTCTTGTTGCATTCTGAAACATCACCGCTAGAGGTCGCTAAAAATCGCATACAGCACCTTTAAAGAAAAACACAGTAGATCACATTAGCATGATGATTATAAAACGAACAGAAATCACACTCAAACCCAACCTCAAACCCAAAAAATATTTATTTCTTTTTCAGTCAAGAACCACATGTGAATTCAGAACATGACTGTTGCAGAGTGTTTGGTTTGTGGAACACTGTTAATAGGAGGACAATGACAAATGGGACAAACTATCTGCACAATATCTGCCTTAGTTTTAATTTGGCTGTTCACATTTAAATGTAACCATGCTTAAAGTACATGTACTGTATGGTATGTAATGCAGGTGGAATTTCAATCCCAGAAGACTCGTAAAGAATGCTGATTGAAATCTACCACAACAACCAAGGCCCAAAAGCTCAAACATATAGCTGATGCTCCTAAAAGATCATAAGCTTTACTGTTAATTTTTATCAGCCTCGGCTTTTTTCTTGTCCTTCTTCTTCTTTTCTTTTTTCTTCATTTTCTTCTCCTTCTTCTTTCTCTTCTTCTCACTCTTTGTTGATTCTACATCATTGTCTGCATCATCAATTTTTCCCTTTTTCTCTTTGGATTTTTCTTTACCCTCATCCTTACTGCTCTCAGGCTCGTTTTTGAGTTTAATGTCTGTAGGATGAGGGCTTCTTTCGTTTCTGTTGCGCTTTCTGTCAGGACTGCGTTCGTGGTGAAGCCGTGAGGATGTCGCCCTACTGGATGGGCTCTCCCGTCTGTGAGATGATGTGTGATGCTGTTCTCCGTGTCTCTTAGCATCCCTGTGCTGCTCCTGTGAACCTGTTGTCTGAAAAATGAAAGAGAGGCTGATGTTTCTTCACCCACAATTCAATGTTCTGCATAACAGATTTACAGCTACAGCTAGTACTCTCGCACTGTACTCCCTATTTTAATGCACCTTAGACATTGCACATAACACACACAAAAAAAAACAAACAAAAAAAAGGAAAAGATAGGGACTGATGAGATGTGGGGGAACGTTATCTTATATTATATTATCTTATATTATATACCATGATATATTATATTATCTTATTATATCATATTTTATTTTATACAGGATTGACAATGGCAATTGTTACATAGGAGGAAGGATGGAAATAAAAATCTACCAACACATTATGGGCAGTATGGTGGTAGTGGGGAGTGGGATGGTGATTGTAATGACAATGGTAATAAATAATAAATGGTTACTTTGTTTACGCATACACACACATACACACACCCACACTCACACCCGCTCACATACACACTTAGATCAAACACTTAAATCACTCTTGTCACTGCTGGAATTATGGATTTACAAGATTGCTCACTACTGCACTATGTTGGTTTGTTTGTATGTATGTCTGACTGTTAATTAAAAAAAAAAAGAGATGAGGTGAAAGTGGAATTAGGATGGAAAAAAAAAGATTTACAGCTAGCATTTTTTTTTAATTAAATGGTAAATGGCATATATAAAGTCACCTTGTTTTTATCACTGCGGCTGTGACTTGCTACATGTCTTTCTGCGCTATTCATATCTCCAAAGAACTCTTCACAGCGCTGGCAGAAGAAACCCATCACTGGGATCAAATCACCACTACCTGCAATAAAGATACATGTTGAATTTGAACTAAATTGTTCAAAAAGAACAACTGTACATAAATAAATACTTGTACAGAACAAAAAAAAATCCTTAAATGGTTCAAGTAACAACAAATTAGTTGAACATAAATAAAAACAAGATTATAATAAGGTTCATGGTTGAAATAAATACATAGTTGTATTTAACAAACATCAAAAATGATAAAATTTAAAATGGTTTAAATACATATTCACTGTACAAAAATAAAATGGTATTCTACCGAACATAATTTTCCTTAATAATGTGAGTATCCAGACAGTAGACTGTAGCCTTTGACTTCTATAGTAGGAAAATAAATAGTCATTGTCTACAGTCAACTGTCTGGTGGTTACCAATTTTCTTTGAAATATATTTTGTGTTCAGCCAAAAAAAAAAATGAGGTTGAATAGATGCTGACAGAATTTTCATTTTAGGGTAAACTACCCCTTTAAAAGTTGTGTGGATCATGATAATCATTTAATACCTTCCTGTTTCATCAGACCCTCCAGTTCCTTCACCAGATACTCTTTCCTTTTCTTTTGAATCTGCTTCTCTCGTCTCTCTCGCTCCTTCTCACCCATCTTCTAAAACAGTCACAGGAGTTCACAGTTAAGACTCTTGGGAGCTTGTCATAATACTGGGGTGATAGTGTTAATAAAGACCTCTACCTTCTCCTCTCGCTTGGATTCTTGAGTAGAATGGCTGCTTCCAGAGCGATTACTCCTACTGTCATCTGTTTTGGATGCTGAAAACAAGATGCTAAAAGTTGAATGCATTACAAGCCCAGGTTGCTGTGAAAAGTTCTAGGTCTTTTCATCTTTTTTTTTTTTTTTGAGATGGCTGACAGAACACAACTGCTATGATGCAATGCAACAATATACTTTTCAACAACTTCCTGACACAATCCTGCAACTTAAAAGATGAGTTCAATTCCAACCAATTGTAGTACAGATTCTAATCAAACTTTGTTTTATAGATAAATTCTGCTTTGTGCAAACGAACCCCTTTTGAGAAGATTTTTTAAACAGTTTGAATACATCCTGCTGACATGAATTGAATATTCAGTATTCAAAACTCTGGCGATGTTATCATAAAATTCACAGAGTTTCACTTTGGATAAAAGGGTCAGTTAAACTAATCAAATTCATAGTGCAAAACATGCTGACTCTGACCTCTGGACAGTGCTTGCAGCGCCTCCAGGGCTGGTTTGAGCAACGGGAACGAGGCGGCCGCTCCTTGTCCTTCATTTTTCTCCTTTAGTCTGGCAGCCATTTTACAGATGTCAGTCATGCCTGGATTCAGGCCGATGGTCCTCAGGAGGTTTTTCACCTTCTCACATTCCTCTGGAGTGACTTTCATGGTGCCCAAACCAGCGGGCTGCACGCTAACAGGCATGCCGTGTGCTTTGGGTTCCTGGAGATTGTGAGTCTGCTGTTCTTTACTGAGATGATGAACCGGAGACCTCGCGGATCTTGTCTGGGCCAAAGGGACAGTCACAGCTTGAGGTTTGGATCTCTCCTCTTGCTCTCCATACAGGAATTTCTCTTCGTCCTCAACACTCTGGAATGAAGGCTTGGATTCAGGCAGCTGGTTGGGTGTGTTCCAGGATAAGATATTGGAAACGCTGCTGCAGTCTCCGCCAGCCCTCTCATGAGGAAGCAGGGCACCATAACAGAGTTCAGTAGAGGTTTTAGACTCAAACCTCGGCTCTAGGTTCTGGAAGGCTCCAACTGCAGACTGATTTCCCAGAAACATTCCCCTTGTGTCATCAGTACTCTGTTTAGAATGGAAGGGATGAGAATTCACATTACGTCTGGTGCAAATTATGAATTTTAAATGGTGTGGAAACGCCGGCAAGGTAAAACAAACATAAATGACAAGCGTCTCAACAACAAAAAAAAGGTTTAGGTTTTAGGGTGAGAAGCTCGGTCACTCGGGAGGAGCTGAGAGTAGAGCCGCTGCTCCTCCACATCGAGAGGGGTCAGCTGAGGTGGCTCGGGCATCTGTTCCGGATGCCTCCTGGACGCCTTCCTGGGGAGGTGTTCCGGGCACGTCCCACTGGGCGGAGGCCCCGGGGAAGACCTAGGACACGCTGGAGAGACTATGTCTCCCAGCTGGCCTGGGAACGCCTCGGTATCCCCCCAGAAGAGCTGGAGGAAGTGTCGGGGGAGAGGGAAGTCTGGGCATCTCTGCTTAGACTGCTGCCCCCGCGACCCGGCCCCGGATAAGCGGAGGAAGATGATGATGATGTATTTTAAAAACCAATTAATGTGACTAGTAAATGTAAACTAGTTAAGCTCTCGTTGCACTCAACTTGATTTCATTTAAATGTACTCAATCTAAAAACAACGAACACACACACTCATACATACAAATATAAATTCATAAATATCATTAAATTTTTAAAAGATTAATAAAAGGTTGAGCCAAACTACATAATTAATGGTTTCTTTTTTTAACCTTTTAATTAAGCGTGTTTAATTAATCACGCGGATCAAAAATCTATCCCAACAGCTCTAAAATATAAATCATTATTATAGGTCTCTCATTAATAAAACATTTTTTTTTTAATAAAAAAAAATGAAGTAACTTCAATCAACAAAAAAAAATTAACATCATGTCAATGACCAACTAACACATAACGGTGGTGCTTACCTGGTCTCTAAGGAGGGCATTCTTGACAATAGGCAGGTGTTTGTCTAGATCTTTGTTCTGTAGGATCTGTCTTAGTCCATGAAACAGATCAGGCATGGCGCTAGCACCAAGGCTCACTCCGCTGCTGGTGCTGCTAGAGCTGTGATTGCCTTCTGCAGTTGCTCTGTAAGACTGTTTGGTCTGACTGGGGCTCAGACGTGATTGACTCTTACTGCTGGTCACGCTCTTGCCGTGACTGCGACTGCGGCTCCTCGCACGACTTTTGGCCCTAGGGCGGCTTTTAGCTCGACTGCGACTACGGCTCCGTGTTCTGCTGCGAGCCCGACTCTTTCCACGGCTCCGAGCTCGACTACGACCCCTGCTCCTTCCACGACTTCTGCTGCGACTGCGCGGACGGCTCCTCCCTCTGCTCCGACTTCGCGCTCGGCTGGGATGCTTGTCTGCAGTGCGATCACTGGTGTCACTTTTATCTACTGCCAGCTCAATCCGGTCAGTTGCCTGCAGGATTCGGAGAAACTCCTCTGCCTTTTTCCTTCATTGTAACACATTGAAATGGATTTAGGGTTAATCAACAGTTTATATGTACACACATCTTCAAAAGTTTGGGGTCAATAAAATTTATAATCAGCAAGGATGTATTTAATTGATAAACACGGCAGTTTATAATATAACAAAAGATTATAATTTCAAATAAAGCCATTACTGGTATTAAGTGTCTAGCATGTTATATGTTTAGCAACAGTTGTTCTAATACTAGCTGATGGATTGTGTAGCTTTCATTTTTCAGACAACCATTTAGTAAGACACATCATGGCCATATTCCAGGATGACAATGACAAGGTTCATCAGGGCAGGCTTAAATTGTAAAAGATAAAATATTGTTGTAAACATAACAAAAACTCTGAATCTCTTTGTTTAGTTTCACATACCTGACTTCTTGGCTTTGCTCATCTAGACTTTGGGTTGACCAGCTTTGTGAAGACAGACCAAGCTGATGCTGATTTGAAGGTGTGAGCTGAGAGCTGATGATCGTGGATCCAGTCTGGTCTGCAGTGTGGCTGGAGAAGGGTCGGTTCTGCAAGAGAACAATGAAAAGACTAGAACTATCACAACATACAGACAAACATGTCAATAACGATTAAAGATTCATATAATATCAGTACAAAAGTCCGTCAAATAAATCTAGAGAGAGAAAGATTTTGAAATGCATAATTTTTAAACGAAGAAAAGTATGACAAATGTTTGCAGGTCATCAATCAATCAAGCAAATTAATGTCGTTGAAAATGCATGCTTAAAGTAGTTTTAAATTGACTATGGCTTGTAATACTGCAGGACAAGCATTCAAAAAGAAAAAGCATCACTTGCATGAATGCCAAAGATATAAACTATTCCATCAGGTGAATCTAGACACGCTGTGACAAGAAAAAATGCTGATAATACCTCGTAGAATGATTCTCTGTTGTAGTTTTCATTCCCTGTTCCGTACGGGCGTCCCGGAGGAGGACCCGACTGTGGAGCGCAGTATTGAGGCCCAGGAGGAACCCCAAAAGGCGGACAGAACGGCGGAGGTCTAAATGAAGCAGTGGGGTGTCCGAAACCTGACGGAGGTACCGGTGCTCGATGGTAGTCCGGGTTCGACGGACCTCGGTACATTTTCGTGCTTGGATATCGGATCAAATCCTGTGTTGCTACAACGAATTTATTTTCCCATTCACTCTTGAGCTCCTGTGTGTCTGCATAAATCTGACCGAGCGCAGCCACAGCGCCGCATGCAGGACTGGAACCACAGCGCAGATCACAAAAGTGTCTCCGTTCCAATGCCTGTTCAAAACTCTTTCACTTACGTTATTTAAAAGACTTTTTAAAGTAGTAAAAATTAAAAAATTACACACTTAATTAAATAATTTAAATAAATGTTTTTTGTTTAATTCTATGTACATTTACATTGATGTATGTGAATTTAAATGATTACATCAAATTATTCATTATATAATTCATTTTATAAAATTTGAATTGAATGGGCTTTATGCCCAGCTGCACTACTTCCTGAACTTCAGCCAGCTCCTTGTTTCCTGTCTGCCATTATTGGCCAAATTGATTAATTCAGGTGTGTCTGATCAGACACACCTGAATTAATCAATTTGGCCAATAATGGCAGACAGGAAACAAGGAGCTGGCTGAAGTTCAGGAAGTAGTGCAGCTGGGCATAAAGCCCATTGTTTTCAACTTTAAGATAATTGGTGAAGCCAAAAAAGTACATTTAAAACGGAATTATAATCCGGCATATTTATGGTCGGCTAAAAGAAGGAGGACCCCATTATGCCAACCTAGCATTGCAGTCATTACTGGGGGTGATTTACTATGGAGTTTACCGATATTCTTGATTCTTTGGAGGACCTGGGGTAGGTGAATCAAACCTCCCGTTATAAACTTGTATTCTTTTATTTATTATCGCTTGTGTCACCCGGTCTGGTTTTAGGTTTAACGGCATAAATCTGACCTCGTGCACGCATGCGTTTGCCGGTGTTCTCAAGATCTGAGACACAGAACCGCTTAATTACCCTATTATGAACAGCTGCTAATTAAATCTGCTTTAAGTTGTTCATTTCAAATATTTTCACTCTGATCAGTTTTTAGTCATATTATATCAAAGCGAGGGATATTGGCACATGTATTTGACAGCATGATTTCTATAATCAATGATTAGATTGGTCTGTGTAGCGTCAGCAGTGCTCAAATAACTCCAGTGCTATAAATAGCCTGAGTCATCATAGCCTAAATGAACACACTTCTGTTCTGTCACAACATTTCCTTACCAAAGTATCAGACGAATTTACAAAAACATAGGATCCATATTCTAGAATCAGTGCAGAACTAGTGGGGATGGGTGGGTTTTTGTATAAGAATGAAGACCTTTAGATCTGTTAGATATTGCACTTTTGCTACGTCGTTGGGTTCACGTTCTCCCAAATAGCAGAGAAAGTGTAGAATGACCCAGGAGTCGGACTGTCCTGTAAAGCAAACATTGTCAAATAAGCTGCTCAGAAAAGTGTGTATGTGTGTGTTTGCAGATACCAGGGGCCACTCCTAGAGGAGGGAGCGCTTGAGACAGCGGTGACTGGTGGTGCTGCATCTCCAGAGTTCACTAAAGTGTGTGCTTGGCTTGTGTCTGAGCTGAAGCTCTACTGCAAACTAGAGGAGAATGTGCAGGCGACCAACTGTGAGTGTGATCCCGCACACATAATCTATGCAACATGACATCATGACTTTTGCGTAAACATACACGCCACTTTCGAGTCAAGTGGCGTATTATTTCTATGCATTTTGAGCTATTCGCGTGTATCCGCGTGTATGCGTGTATGTCTACGCCATTAACGTCCGCGTCATCCCGCGTGTCAGAACACGCGCGTCAAATGTCCAGTCATAAATGCCATTAACCCCAGTGACGGTTAAGTTTAGGGATGGGGTTGAGGTAAGTCATATCTTTTTTTTCCCTAGGATGGTAAGGGAACAGTCATAAATGCCATTAACCCCAGTGACGGTTAAGTTTAGGGACGGGGTTGAGGTAAGTCCTATATTTATATAACGTTAAGTCAACGGCGTTCATAAACACGCTGAAAAGCGATTATGCGTCTTCATAACACGCCAAAAATGCAAATACGAATTGGCGTGTCATACACACGCTACTTCATGAGATCAGCCTGATCTATGGCAATGGTTTTCAAATTGGGGGCCTTGAGTTGGTGCTAGTCTTATGTTGGTTTGGGTGTGTCATGTGCAGGTCCGAGCGAGGCTGAGGGGTTTCAGCTGGAGATGAGTGGTCTTTTGTCTGAGCTGTGCTGTCCATATCCTGCTCTCATCACTGGAGAGGTCACAAAACGTCTGCTAAATGCAAACAACTGCCTGTTACTGCTAGGTCTGTAAAGAAAACCATCTGCTCATTCCGGTGCTTTATAAAACTTTTCAAAATGTGGATGTTTGGGCAATTTAATTACTTGAAATAAATAATTATATATATATATATATATATATATATATATATATATATATTATTGTTCTTCCAGGCTTCTTGATCTCTGAGCTTGAGTCGTCCAGGATGACCCTGGTGAACCATCCCCAGAAGAAGGTGCAAGAGAGTAATGTTTTCATAGAGCTGAAAGGCATCTGTATGGCTCTGGGCATGTCCAAACCGCCTGCCAACATCACCATGTTCCAGTTCTTCAGTGGGATTGAGAAAAAGGTAAGGTTTATTCAGTGGTGATTTATTTTATGTTATACATTTACTGCATGCCCTTTACAGTCTATGGGCATGCCCACACATTGTGTCACTAATGTATTTGTGCATAAAACCTCTGTTTGGACACTTTCACATTTGTGTTAATCTGGGAGTATTTGACCTGCCTGTATGCATTTTGTGTAGCGGATGCTCATTTTGACCTCAAAGTACGCACTCAACGTGGTGACGCCTCTATGCACGCACAGTCCTCAAATCAAGCAACTGCAAAAGAAGCTTCAACCAATCATAGCGCTGGGTTCAATCCCCAAAAAGCAAGCAGGAATGATTGACAGATGCTTAAGGCCTATCATTAAAAAAAGACAGCAATAAAGAATCCCGCTCGATCCCGCTTCCACTCCCACGGCCGAATTCACAAGCGAGGACAATAGTCACAGTACTTCTGACTCCCGAAGAGAAATGGGCTGGGCTCGATGTGGAAAGTTGAAATATTGTTTTTAGTTAACTTAATCTGGATTCGATGATCACACATGAGTGATGGCAATCGCATGGGTTATCTTAAAATACTCTGTCATTCAGGGTCACTCAGATAAGGGGAAAACATCATTCAGCCATGCAAATTATAAAATGCTTAAAGGGATAGTTCACCCAAAAATGAAAATTCTTTCATCATTTACTCACCCTCAAGTTGTTCCAAACCTCTATGTGTTTATTTGTTCTGCTGAACACAGTGGATCTCAATCCCCATTAACTTCCATAGTAGGAAAAAATACATACTATGGTAGTCAATGGGGATTGAGATCTGTTTGATTAAAACATTCTTCCAAATATCTTCCTTTGTTTTTAGCAGAACAAATAAACACATAGAGGTTTGGAACAACTTGAGGGTGAGTAAACGATGATAGAATTTTCATTTTTGGGTGAACTATCCCTTTAAGTAATACTGAAGAATGAATTGATATGGCTAGTGATTTATGAAAGTTCTGTGATTTGTGTGGATTACCGAAGCGTGAAGAATATTTTCTGCCAGCAAAATAATGCATGTACACATTTTTTGGTCATTGTTTGTTTATACGTTGAGCAAGTATGTTCTAATCTAATGTATTTGCCCCTCAGCTGAAGGAAGCTTTGGCCAAGGTCCCTTCATCTCATATAGGAGAACCACTACTGAAGAAACCACTGGGTCCTGTACATTGGGTAAGCTCTGAATTTGATTTTATATTCTAAACTGACTAAATTACACATTTTAGATTTGAACACTGTGTTAAATGTTTTTGTTTAAATGCCTTTTACCTCCAGGAGAAAATTGAAGCAATAAACCAAGCACTTGTAAATGAGTATGAAGTCAGAAGGAAGATGTTGCTGAAACGACTGGATGTGACTGTGCAATCTTTTGGCTGGTCAGGAAGAGCCAAGGTACCAGAATCTCCCTTTTACTTTCTGTATAACATCAAAACAAGTTTACACTGATTAAGCTACAAGAATGAGCAATGTGGTTTGAGTGGAATTTTAAAATCACTCTGCTTTGTAATTCTGTTAAGACGCATGCTGATAAACTTTCAAAAGTGTACCAGCCTCTTCGTTTGGCGCTGGCGGCTAAAACCAGAGTGTCTGTGGCCCACCTGTTTGCTGCAAGAGAAGATTTATCAAAGATCCTGAGAACCAGCAGTGGTCACATCAGGGAGAAAACGGCCTGTGCCATTAACAAGGTGAGTTAGTTTTGAATGCATTTTCACTTTCGATTCATGATCCTTCAGAAGTCATTCTAATATGCTGCTTTGGCGCTCAGGAAACATTTCTTATCAATGTTGAAAGCAGTTATGCTGCTTAATATTTTTGTGGAAATGGTGATAATTTTGTTTCAGGATTGTTTGAGGAATAGAAAGTTCAATAGAACATAATGTATTTGAAATTTGATTAGAAATTTGTTTTTGTTACATTCTAAACGGCTTGACATTAAATATAATGCATATAATATAATACACATATAACGCACTTTGAGTTGTAAATTAGCCGAGTTGTAAATTAGCATTAGCTACAAACTCCATATGCTGCGCATCAGTTACAGGCTTTGTATTGTGACTATGTTTGACTGCATGGTCCCTGTTTAAATAAATGAATAAATAAAAAATAAATGTACTGGTAACCAAACGGTTCAAGGTCCAAAAGACAGTTTCAGTGCAAACTGTTCAAAGGGCTTTAAACGATTTCAGATGATGAATAAAGGTCTTATCAAGCGAAACGATCGTTTTTGTTCATGACTCTCCTGTTCGAACTCGTTCATGAAAATGAACGAATCTTTTTTCGTGTCATTTGGTTCATTCAACGAACGAGTTGACGAGATGAACGAGTTGACTTTCATTCAACAAACGAAATGAACGAGTTGAAAAAAAATACAGTAGCTACATACTAGTGAATATTCTTATGTTTATAAGGTACTGATGGGTCGTGTGCCTGATCGAGGAGGGAGACCCAATGAGATCGAACCCCCACCTCCGGAGATGCCTACGTGGCAGAAACGGCAAGATGGGCCACAGGGGGGCGGCGGAGGACAGTACTACTCTGGTGGTGGTGGTGGTGGTGGAGGAGGAGGAAGAGGTGGTGGACGAGGTGGTTATGACCAGCAGCAGGGCAGCCGAGGAGGTCATGACAGAGGAGGTGGTAGAGGTGGGAGAGGAGACCACCGTGGGGGTAAAGCTCAGGGGAACTGGCAGGATGGCTCTGGTGGAGGTGGATACCAGGGTCATTACCAGGATGGTGGCTATAGAAGCACTTATGGTGGAGGAGGAGGAGCTGGCTACCATGGAGGCCAGCAGGGGTCTGGATACCAAGGAGGAGGCTACCAAGGAGGCCAGCAAGGACCGGGGTACACAGGAGGAGGCTACCAAGGCGGAAGTGCGAGTTTCCAGCATGAGGGCTACCATCAGGACGGCGGTCGACATCAGGAGAGAGGTGGAAGGGGCAGTCGTGGGGGTAGAGGGCGGGGAGGAGGAAGAGGGCAGGGAGGAGGATGGGGTGGAAGAGGAGGGCAGAATTTTAACCAAGGCGGGCAGTTTGAGCAGTTCTTTCAGCAAGGTGGGCAACAGTATAATCAGGCTGGCTTTGGACAGGGAAGACAGTTTACTAGCTGAAAAAAGACAGTTACTGCTATCTACAGCTTCAAAGGGGACCCACAATTCTGTGAGGGTGGTAGACTGAGAGAGACGCAGGCCTCTGAATGAGCAAATTACATTACATCTCATTCCCATGGTGCCTCTGGAGTCTGCTTTACCGAGATCGCCTCTGAATGAACAATGTGCTTCTGCATGTGTACGGTTGGTCTAAACGGTTCTGCTTCCACCAGACAATTCAAACTACTTCACTTATTTAGAAGTGCGTGGTTGGATCGCCAAAAAAAAAAAAAAAATACGGGATGAACTTTGTTGCTGGGTTTGTTTCCTCTTTCTTCCTCATTGATGATTGACATCAGTTGAATCTACTGCCTGATCTACGCTGCCCAACTCTGAATCTGAAGAAGCCTTATCTTAGAGAAGCTACAAAACTTTTGTTATTCTAGTTTTATTTATGGAATTGTTGTTACTTTGACTTAATTAGTTCTCAATGTCCATCCTGTTATTTCAACAATCAGCACTTTGAAAAGTTCTTTTTGGTCCCCCACAACGAGGTTTTGTTTAACATGTGAGTAAAAATGTCGGTTCATTTCTTGACGCTCACATGTGAATGTTAATTTGCTGACTGTGTGGAAACCTTGAAATTGATGAATTGAGCTTCCTGGTGTTTTGGGAAACAAGGTTTAAAGGTTTTTGAATGATTAAATAAACCATAAAGGAAAAATCTCAGCGTCTTGGTGTCAAACAAGTTCTTCAATATTTTTTGCATTATTATCGTTTCATTTATTGTAGCAGTAAATATCGGCAGTTACAATGACGAAAACAACTTGAATACAAAAATACCGGTGACCTGCTTAGAAATACAGTGGCCACATGGAGGCGATAGACATCTATTTTTATTACTTGCGAATCCTAAACATTTTAGTCACAATCATAGTTTAAACCAGTCATTATGAGATATTAAACACAAACTAGAATTTTTAATTGTTGTGATTAGTCCATGCTAGGGTAGTGTGTTTATTGAGGTTTTCCCATTTACAGCAAGTGAATTCTAACAGTGTTGGATTAATGGAGCATTTCTACTCGACGTATTCAATTAATAATTTCATTCCAGTAAAAGCAGACCAAGTTACAATCTAATTCCAGTTTTATCTTCATAACTATAAATACTTTAATATATTTACCTGTCAAACATACAAAACATGTTCTAGCTAACATTACATAAATGTTTTCCAAATATTCCAGTCAAGATGGTAAAAGTCCCTTAATGTTTAATATTCAGTTTTACGTGGCAAGCGTATTTTGATTTTCACTGGCAACCCTGAGATGCTGAGATGACCTGCTCACTGCACACACAAGACAACCTAAAATTTTACATACATACTGTCCAGAAATTTAGCGAGACCCTTGGGCAGAAACACGTCTGGGTTTATGTTCAATAGCCTATATAGTTGTAATGACTAAAATAAGACCTTTGTGAAAATCTTTTAAATACTATAAATAGACACCTTTTCATCAAGTACACCTGGCTGGCATCAACCAGAAACATTCATATAACTACAGTCAATACAGTAATGACAATGTTGATCATTTTACAGCATTAATATTGGCCATAACTTTTGATGGCCAAAAGGTGGAGAGAGTCATCAGTTTTTCAATGCACGTCTTGAGTTTTCAAAGCTTACATTCCTTTTTAGATGTTAGCACAAGAAGTTGTGTTGATGTGGGTGCTGCTGCTCATAAGTCAAATAATGTGTATTCATGGGCAATGATTTGGTCAAATGATATTTAAAGCACTTTATCTATAACACCTATCAATAAGTGAAAGTATAAACAACACTTATAAATCTCCCAGAGGAGGTTCCTATACTCCAAAGCTCTGAAAGACATACTTAAATTGTGAACATTTTGAAGGATGTTGGTTTTATGCATAGGAAAAAAAAATCAAACCGGTTTGGAATGACATGAGTGAGTAAATGATGACAGAATTTTCTTTTTTGAAAAGTTAAACTGTGTGATTTTTACCCCATCTAGCGGTGAAAAGGTATATGACCATGCAGTGAATATTAGTTTTTGTTCCTCTCAATTCCGATTTCATTTTAACTCCTACGGTGGTCAATGTAGTCCAAGATTAACATGGCTTCCAGTCGACCTCGTCCATGAGTGTTAACTCAAACGTAAACGCGAAAGGCGAAGCTTGAATTAACGGGTATGTCCCTCTTTGGCTAATGTACTTTCAAGATGGAGGGGCAACATGGCGACAGACATTAGAACCCCTCACCCATATGTATTTTCTATGGCATATACACTTACGAGAATACTTTATTACTCAAACGAAGTAAATATACATTAATGAGCACATATATTTTTGAAAGAACTAAGTGTTTTTAGCAAACAATAAACTAAAAGAGTTACACAGTGTAGCTTTAAGTAGTACACTTTATATGCTACATCAAGTGTGTCCAATCCTGCTCCTACAGGGGCAGTGTCCTGCAAAGTTCAACTCCAACCCCAATTAGACATACCTGAACCAGGCTAATCAAGGTCTTACTAGGCATACTAGAAACTTCCAGGTGTGTTGAGGAGCTAAAACTCTGCAGGACAGTGTTCCTCCAGGACCGTGTTAGGACACGTCTGTGCTACATCAAATGAAAATGAAATTAATTTTGCATGTCAATTTAGCACCTCTCATCTGATCTCTGAAACAATTCAGACACTGATCATATCATATATCATATCATATCATCAGATATAAACAGATGAGGGATATCTTTATCGTGAGCCAATGGCATCTAAACACACATTCTGTAATCATTTACTTACTCGCATGTTGTTTCAAACCATACAACTTTTTTTATAAAAGAGAGCAGCTCACAAAAGAAAAAATAATAATGTCAGTGGCAACCAACTGTTCAAGTTCCAAGAATAAAGATAAAAAAACGCCATACTTGTCCATAGGACTTGAGTCTAGTCTTCTAAATCCTTTTATAGGTCTGTGAGAGGAATAAACTGAAATTTAAGTTGAAAAATCTTTTCTGACACACATGGTCACCATTCACTTTCATAGTATGAAAAAGAGCAGACATTTGCTGAAATTCCTTTTGTTTTCCACAGAAGAAAAACTCATTTGGCTTTCATGAGGGTGAGTAAACATTGACAGAATGTTCATATTTTGGGGGCATTTTAAATCTACGCCAGAAGAGCATCTAATCCTATAGGCTCAAAGACTTACTATAATCACTGTTTGTCTTATTTGATCTGCTGATCCACCTGTGCTTTCTGACTCTCTCTCTCGTACACACACATGTCCTGTCCCATCTGAACTTTTGGGCTCTACTGAGATATCTGAGTGTCAAACTTATTTTATAACATATGTCGCTGAAGGACGCTGTGTTGCCTTGATGATGGAGTATCAATGGACTCATCTGGCACTTAGCAACAGAGGCCATACAAACAGCAGGCTGATGGCCCACCTGTATCTGCAGACTATAAGTCTCTGAATTTATGTAAATATGAAGATCATTTCAAACTTATATTAGCTGTCATTGTTACTAGGCAACACTGATGTTACTTCTGGCTTTTCTCAAGCACAGGAGACTAATATTTGAAAGAATGTAATGTATTTTTTAAATTATATTTGGGATCTTAAAACTCAACGTACCTTCCACTTCTGATCATAATGTGTCGCAGGGTAACACATAAATGAAGTTAGTGTTTTAATATTCTGTTATACATAAGTTTACCTTCATATTTCCCTCGTGCCAGTTCCACCTTCAGACAACCTGAATAGTAAACACCCACTGTGTCCTTTCCACGTAGTGTTTTTGGAGAACGAAAACCAGAGTGTGCGTTGAAACCACGTCAATGGCATACCTTAAATACTCTTTCTCACACATCTATTATCATGCTATGCATCCATCACATTAGCTTCTTCTTCCTATGATTCTCAGTTAGGTTTCCAACCTGTCTGCTACAGTCTGATGCACAGGACAGCACAGCACAGCACAGTCACTCTCTGTTTAGTCCGAGACCTTTCCTTTGATGCAACCCTACCTCCAGTTAAGTCATCGGGTTGCTTGCCACCCCTCTATTGCTGTGGCTGTAGAAATAGTGGCCCTATTCCTGATCCACTGGAGGCATTAGGCAGCCCAGGACGCCACCTAGAGAGGAGAGCCCTCTGGCCCGTGGTCCTGACAGACTCCAGGGTGTCGTCCTGCATGGGCCCACAGAGCGGTCAAGTCAGCTGATCTGAAAACACACAGTGGAAGATCATGAAGACACCTGACTCATTTGTTCAAAGAAAAATAATTTCAATATGGATTTGCTGTGACTTCAAGAAGACTAGCAAATGTTAAAAAAATGTACGCTACTTTTTCCAAAAAGAATCGCTATGCTACTTTTTAAAAAATAATTACTACTTTTCTTCCAAAAAGAATCGCTAACTTTTCAAAAAGAATCGCTACGCTACTTTTTCAAAATGAATCGCTACTTTTTTCAAAAAGAATAATGTAACAAATGTAGAACACGGTAAATAATGTATAATTACATTGTAATAAATGTATAACACTTAATGTATAATTAATTTTTTTACACTACTTTTTCAAAAAGAATTTCTACTTTTTCAAAAAATGCTGCGCTGCCAAGCGCCCAAAGCTAGGCATTTTCAGCTGGCTAAAAACGCTTTGGTGGACACACGGCCTTAGTGGGTAAAAGAGACTCAAAAAAACACAGTTTTAAAAACATGACTGGAGATATTTTCCCTTTTTACTTTTTTTCTAAAATAAATATGTTAGTTTTAATTGTAAATAAATTTGGTACATAAAATGCATTATTATTATTGTTGTTTTATATTTTGATCTAAAAAGGTTAAAAACCAAACCAACATGCTAAACATAGTAAAACATGCGTATTCATAAACTGCTCACCAAAAAAATTAATTCTGCACTGTAACCCTGACAGGTGCGTCAGCGGTTTAATTCCTGTGTGTCAAGTGACCCTGGCTTTTTTAAAGCCTGTTCTATAAATAACACAGAAAATATCTGAACTTAACAAACACGGCAACACAATCTGTGTCACACATATGCTCTGCATTTGAACCCAAAACAAGGTGTCTGCCACATCCTAAAATAACAGCCTAGAGCCTTAGTGCTACTACTCCATATGTAGGCCCATCAGTGTGAGTGTTGAGGTGCTCTCGGCCCTGCGGCCTCTGATCAAGATTATCTCTAGAGCGACGTGAGAAGAGGCCAGGCCGCGGAACCTTGGCGTTTCCATGGCAATGGCTGAGCGAAGTTTAAAGATGTTCCAGGGCCTTGAGAGAAGCAAGAAGTGATGAAAGAATTAAAAAGCAGTGAAACAAAAAAGGTGGTTTGTGGGATTCACAAGGTCTTTCTGCTCAAACAAGTGTGAGTCATCTTTGTCATGTCATAGAACATGTTTTTGGGAAGTGTTTTTCTAGCACCCTGAATTTTTAACTATTCTGAATAGTTACTGGATAATTTTTACTTAATTCAAATGTGCTTTTTTGTTTTTAGGCTTGCGTTTTGCTCGTGCTCAGTTGCTTTTCAATAAATCATTATTAAAAACAAAATGGATATTTATGAAGAAATATGGAAGCCGTTTAATTACTACATTAACAATAATACTATTGGTCATTACAGGAGGTGTAACTATGTATTAGTGTTCCTTTTTTCCTTTTAATTAATATGGTGTCTTGCTGGAAAATGCAACTTATGTGTGAAGAACAGTAATGTATTCTTGGTTTCTGGGTACCTTGCAATATGTGTTTTGTATTTAGAATAATGCTTGTCTGATACCTTTGTGTATTTCTGTAAGTGAGAAGAGAGTGATGTATTTTCTTGTTGGGGTGGGAAATAACTGTCACTATCTGAAAAGTGTTTCTCTGTTAACTTTTATACAAAACTTTTATCAAAAAATAATAAACACATTGTTCAAAAAAAGTGTTTTCGTACCTCGGAGGTCCTGGTTTTGTTGATATGCTGTTCTGCGAGTCCATTCTGCTGTGATGACTCTTCGCTGTGCTCCTGTGAGTTCCTGCTGTTCCTCGTCCCTGCCAAACTCTGTGTGTCATTCTCCCAGCGGGCAAAGCCTTTGCTCTTGGATGCTTTGCGATGTGGCCTGTACCTCATTTTGGGAAAGGTGTGTGACCCGCTGTCAGCAACGGCAGCCCAGCCGTTCTCGGGCCAAAGGGGTTCTGTCTGTGTGGCCTGACTAGTGGTGGCTCTCTGGAGCCGCACTGAGATGCGCTGGGCTGAACCGGTCATCAGAGTGATGGACTTCCCCTCCAGTTCAGAGCTTGACGATGGCGACACAGCAGGGAATGTAAACACCTCATCATCATCTGTGCAATGACAAGACGAGTATGGTAGCAAAGTCAATGTTTTTGTATTGTTTACCATTAAAACATTACTAAGACAAGATACATTTAATTGTACAAATGTGTAAGGAAAAAAAATTGATTTCAAAAAACATTTCTCTCTTTCTCACAAAACTGGCAAATAGTTTTTCCCTTTAAATTTTGACTTATGTTTAAAAGCAATGGTTACTTCACCACTGACAAAATATGCTTTCAATAAAACTTGACTGCCTATACAGTATTAAAGAAAAAAATCTGCGGCTATATTTCCGCACACCTCCGGGCAGCTATTTGAGGTATCCAAGACCAAGTCCTATCTATCCTGAAATTTCAAAAACTGCTTGCCGAACTCACAATTAAATAACTTCAGCAAATCAGCAACAAAATTTGACATAAACTGTCCCATAAATATTGTTTCTTATGACCAATTAGTTTAAAAAAAAAGCTTGTTTTTGAGATCGTCCTCACTGTAGAACATGAAATCCACGGGGAGGAGTCGGATCCAGATCCAACCCCTCCCACCTTACATATACCTAAACCTACCCAGCTCCACCCCGAAATTTTTACTCTGAGATAAGCAGATCGAGATGTACTACATGTGTGTTTTCACCTTTGCAGGTGGGCAGGTTGGGGCTGCTGGGTAAAGAGCTGTGTGTAAGCACTCCAGGAGACACGCTGCCCAGCGATGTGGACCGAGGAAGACGTCGGCACGCCAAAACCAGCAGCTCACGACACTGTTTATGGCAGTTTACTCCACAGTCTGAAAACAATGAGATTCAATTTGAACAAAATTGTGCATTTACCTACAGTACATACAGTATTATGAGAACTGTATAAGAACGACAACAAAAAAAAACTATGGAAAGATAATATTACACACATGCAAAGAATATTTAACAAACCACTATCAACTAATTAAACAGTAAAAATTAACTATTGGTGAATTTATAAAGATTTTAAAGATTAGTGGTCTGTTCAAGCATCAACATCTATTGTAATTTGCTCTATTCGTTTATTTTTACCTTTGCACTTGTATCCTTGTTTAATAATTCCCCAGAGCTGAGAACATGGTCCACGGGGTGAAGAGGAAGGGCAATGAAGAGGACAAAATGGAGAGAGAGAAGCATTAGAGAGAGAGTAAATATGAATTGGGGACAGAAGCAGCAGGTTTGTGCTGTATTTGAGTTCCTGGTTTTCTGTACACAGACCCTTGTGTAATAAACAGGATACTTCCACACGTTGCACCCTTCCTGTGCAATACAGTGTGAGAGAAGGTGGATTTGTGTGTGTGTGCATGAAATTCTGTTTAAAAGAATGTGTGTGTTAACTCAGCGGATTCCTGTCTAACCATCTGTGTAAATACAGAACAATCTGAGCAGCAGTGACTATGACTAAACACTCACTGTTGTTTATATGTAACCCGTCCACCCGGGTCCTACTTGCCCCGCTCTGTGCGGGCCTAAACCCAGGTCTCCCCCGTGAGAGAGTCGGGTGCTCTAACAAGGAGGCTAAACACTGTAGCCTCTAGTGTCTGTCGCTAGAGCACCTATTGAGATCAGAGGAGTGACGACGATTAGCTGGCCTCCGTTAAAAATACACTCATTCTAAAGTTCATCAGCCCACAATATAGCACTATGCCAACAGGAAATGTGCATTTACTATAAAGCCACATTTTTGTGCAAAATCTTATGTGTGTGTAGGGCTGGTTGTCATTTTGGTCATCTGATTTTTTTTCTTTTTGTACATTCTATCATTAATATATATGTTGTTTTATATCTGTGTGTTTGCGCTATATTTAAAAAAAATGAATTCCATTTTCTTACATAATTCAAAAACATTATCCAATGTACCACTTATTAGAAGAAATGTACTACTGTTCAAAATGTTTGAGTCTGTAATATATATATATATATATATATATATAGCCTAGTTATATTATGAAATAATGTTACAATTTAAAATAAGTGTTTTCTATTTTGATAGATTCTAAATGTAATTTATTCCTGTGATGCAAAGCTGAATTTTTAGTGTGACATCATGAAAAAATAATCCAAATAAATTGAGCGGTTTAGCGCAGATTTTCTGAAGAGACACCAATTGCTTTATATGACGAACAGGTTGAATTTAGATGTTTACTGCGGAATTCAAATGGATTAGTTTTATGATCTCTTTACAAACTTTTTGAAGTGTCAAAGTGGTAGTTGTGTAGCTGTCAATGGAGGGACAAAGCTCTCAAAGATTTCATTAAAAAGATTTTCATTTGTGTTCCGAAGATGAACAAAAGTTTAAGAGGCTTGGAATGACGTGGAAACCAAGATATATTTTTCAGGATTCTTTGACGAGTAGAAAGTAAACAGAATTTATTAAAATAATAATATATATAATAATAATAATAATCTTTTGTAAAATCAGAAATGCTTCCTTGCTAAATAAAAGTATGTATGTATGTAGTATGTAATATATATATATATATATATATATAATATTATATTTATGTAATATATATATATATATATATATATATATATATATATATAATTATTTATATATTTTATATATATTTATCATTTATATATTATATATTATTATTATAAATTAAAAAAAATTCTAACCCCAAACTTCTGAACGGTAGTGTTTGATTATTATTATTAATTCAGTATTTATTTTTTACAGTCAGCCACTTGGCCTGCAATGATAAATCTTGGGAGTGAGAAACAGCTAAACACTGTGGTTGAGGTTGGAATTAACCTTTAAACACTGTCTTCATGATTCAGTGATATTGTGGTAAACTCCTGCTAGGTGTGTGAGTTTGCACTCACACACACTGCTGAAAACCTCACACAACTTCTACTGCACTTTAGTCACAGAGTGTCTCTTCGCATAAGTGTTGCACAGGAGAAATCTCCCAAAATACATTATCAACTTTACATTTTGTTGTTCTTTATGAGCCTAATAAAATCAGCTCTTACAAATCCAGCGCAGTGTTCACAGAATGTTGGCTTCAGGTACGTCATCTCCTGGAAGTTGTGAATAAATCCAGGACCCATCTTACACTGCAGCAACGGGTTGGCACGCAGGAAATACGCCATCATTTCATCCTTACTAATCAATCCATCCCTGGACAAAAAATAAAATAAAAATAGAAAGGGACAATCATGATTTCCTCCATGCAGCTCATAAAGCAGTCAACACAACTCTTCCTTTGCTAGTGCTCTTCCTGTGTCACAACAGGTACAGTATCTAAATAGAACCAGAGTGAGAGCAGGAGGAGAAATGCATGCAGTCATGTGCCAGTAATGTGGTTTGAGCGCTGTACTGCTAAGATGAACCACAGAGGACGCCTGGGGAATTTCTGAGTGTGTGAGAGTCTTTGCGTGCCTGATGCTGTGCGTCCTTCGCTGGGAGGCATGACCTTCAGCCTTTTAACAGTGCAGCAGGTAACCCACACTGAGCAGCAGCATGTCCTGAAGAGACTACACATGCTGCATTTTTAACCTCTGATCATTAAAAAATAAATACATGAACATTTTAAATACTATATGCATTTTTCCAATGATACAGAAAGTATCAGGCTCAAAAATACATTGTTTTTCCAAAGATTCACAAAAACAGAGCACTTTAGTGCCCTTTAAAAATGCATAAATGTTGTTTAAATATTACATCATGGTGTTGTGTAGTCTGTGCATCAACCTCTGCTTCATTTGCAGCGATAAAACATGCTTACGAATTTAGCACGGTTGAGAAGAACCCTTTAAGGAATTTTCAGACACATTACATTGACCCTGTCAGAATGGAGACGATGTGAACCTCCAATATCACTAAATCTCTGCCCAGGCTTATAAAGGATCACTGACACAGACTGTGAGCAGCTCTCATCAAGAAACGCTTTTAGCAGTTTGGAACTGCAGGGGTTTGTTACAAGAATCACACATTTCATGTGTGTGCGTTTCCTACTTACTGGTCTTTATCAAGCACGCAGAAGGAATCGAGGAAAGGGAAATTTGCTGCGATACTCTCAAAGTCTTCCTGAGATATATATCCGTCATGGTCGTGGTCATAGTTTCGAAAGACAGACTTTAAATAAAAAAAAAATAAAACAAACAGGAATAGACAAGTTTAGTGACTGTGATGCCATGAGCAAAATCTAAATACATACATAAATGTTCTGTTAAATGATCTTATTCTTTGCATGTGGCATAAAAATGTGCACCATGTAACACGATTTATCGAAATAAACCATTCAGGAAGTTAGGAGTTACTGAAATATGCTCGACATAAAAAGCCCCTTATGTTCAAAGCCTGACCTGGTTTTACGGAACTAGAAAACAATCTGTGCATTTTGTACATTTGAAAAATTATGAAAATAATTAGGATTTATATAGGACATGAATATATTTTCTTTAATACTATATCATAATTTAATATCTGTGAGTATTGTTGTTGACAATATCTTACATCCACGACCTTCCTGATGTGTTTGTTGACCACTGAAGGATCTGGTTTGGTTGTGACCCCAGAGGCCCAATCCAGTGGAGCCAGAGGTTTGTTGGGTGTTGTTGGAGATGTTGGCTGCAGAAAAAACAAGGAGGTTATAAAGTCGATTATGTTCTGTGCTATTTTTTTTTTTTTTTTTTTTTACAAAAGAAACCCTTTCCAGCTAAAACCAATCGATATTATGTCAATATCAAATGGGTTTCAGTGGAAGTTAAATCTTGTAAAACTGTTCCCTTATAGGACCCAAACATGTTTTTCTTTTAACAATTTTACTGAATGCTGCAAACAGTTGTGTTGCTCAATATTTTTTGTGGGGGATAAACATTTATTTTTAAATACAAATCTTTTGTAAATTTCTTTGTCACTTTTGATCAATTGAATGCATCCTGAATAAAAATATCAATTTCTTTTTAACAGTAGGTTCAATGGGCCATCTTACCTGAGATTTGGGGTTACGGGGTTCTCTGAGCAAGGACAGCTCATAAATTTCATCCTCTGTGTAGTACAGATCCAAGGAAAGCTTTACACAAACAGACATAAAATTTAATTATAACCGCTAATTTCCCTAGAGGATAAAACCACTTTGATTCAGTGCTGCTTTCTGACTTTAGCTGTGTATGCAGATTTACGACCACAGATGCGTAAGCTAAACTCACAGTGAGCAGGTAGATCAGGTCCATGTTGGGCTCCACCTGAGCCACGGCACTCTGCAGGGACACCAGCTCATTAAAGGTGAGATACAGCTGCTGCATCTTCACGATGTTCACTTTCCCATCCTCCACCCAGTCCGGGAAGACCACGTGCACAGCGATCAGATCTTTCAGATGAACGCCTAGGATCGGGATCTTAAACCCTTCGCTTTCACTGAAGGCTTTGCGGTAAGCACAGTAATTACCGTTTGACGAAACCAGCTCAGTCATTTCATTCCAGATCTGTCAATATCAAGAGAAAATGACAGTTCCTGAAATCCCTATTCTGTTATATGTTCTAATTTAGATATCTGACCATTAGTTTTTGTTTTTTAGTGCCTTTCTCATACACTAGCTCTTGAAATGCTATTTAGATACTTAAAGCTACACTGTGTGATTTTTACCCCATTTAGCGGTGAAAAGGTATATGACCATCCAGTGAATATTAGTTTCTGTTCCTCACAATTCCGATTTCGTTTTAACTCCTACGGTGGCCAATGTAGTCCAAGATTAACATGGCTTCATCCATGAGTGTTAACTCAAACGTAAACACGAAAGGCGAAGCTTTAATTAACGGGTATGTCCCTCTTTGGCTAATGTACTTTCAAGATGGAGGGGCAACATGGCGACCGACATTAGAACCCCTTACCCGTATATATTTACAATGGCATATTATACACTCACGAGAATACTTTATTACTTGAACAAAGTAAATATACATTAATGAGCACATATATTTTTGAAAGAACTAAGTGTTTTTAGCTAAGAATAAACTAAAAGAAATACACAGTGTAGCTTTAAATTACACCTAAATTATATTTATAACAAAACATTTTCACTTCTCTGGGCCATTTTAGAAATACTTTTCTTGTCATAATTTCTCTTATGATTATATCTAAAATGTTTCCCAAAGGTAACGTGACATCAACTCCCTCAGCAGTGGGAGTTGGTCTTCAATGACAACTTGACTTTACGGAAAAGGGAGTGAATAGTTTCTTTGTAATTCTAAGAGAAACTAAACAGCAGTTTTTGCAGTGAATGTTGCACCTTGTTGACCTCTGGGCTGAGGTGAGAATGAGTTTCCTTCAAGCGGGAAATAGAGCTGTGACTCAGACCCCCGACCACAGCCATCAGTGTGTTAAAGTTCTGCAGGTGGAGCAGTTTCTGGAAGAGACAAAAAAGAGAGACAGATCGTCAGACAGACAGACTAGATGGATAGATGGATAGATGGATAGATAGATAGATAGATAGATAGATAGATAGATAGATAGATAGATAGATAGATAGATAGATAGATAGATAGATAGATAGATAGATAGATAGATAGATAGATAGATAGATAGATAGATAGATAGATAGATAGATAGATAGATAGATAGATAGACATAGCTTTGATCCATTAGTTCACACATGATCTATGATTTTCCATTTACAGCATAATTGCACAAGTGCTGGCTGATCTCATAAAAACACAGCACTCTTTTATTACTGAAGCTCCAGCAACTCGACAGCTCGACACTTAACATCTATTAGCTGGCACAGATCATACCCAGCAGGCCTTAAAACAGATACTAAAAGCACAGGCTTTGTACTGAAGGGATGCCTGGGTGCTCTTCACAATAGAGGCGTTTCATACACCCCCGGCGGCGTGAGAGCAGGCAGGCGGCTCCGCACTCTTTCGCTGGCAGACATTAACATATCAAAGGGCCTGGAAATGTCATCTAGCTGCTTTCAGAACACACTGACAGAAACTAGTTTGCTGGGTGAAGGGTCTCGCATTTGCGTAAATCAACACACAGCATCTCGCATCAGTGTGTTACCCAGGAAGCATTTATTCTCATGAGTTATTCAATCATTTAATGAGCTTCATCACCTTACATTATGTTACATTTCCTGTACTTTGATTTATATGTTTCATTTATTTGCTGTGGTGTTACTTTATGTAACATTAATGCTTTAGGAACAATACAATCCTTTTTAGACAAGTTAATAAACTTTCATAAATACAGATAATAGGTTAGATAATCTCTAATCTGCTTCTACTTCTGCTTGTAAATGAGTCTATCTTTGTCAGACATAAAGATAAATGTATGTTCTTACCTGTGCGACATGGATGTATTTGTTGATGACCTCTGCTCTGTGCTGAGGGGTGAGTTTACTGAGAACCATCAGTTGAACCCACTGAGAGATCCCATTAAAAAGAGCGATGGAGCGCTCTAATGTGGGGTTATCCACTAGACAGCCATGGATCACATAACTCTGGTAATCTGTGAACTGAGGATATACACATATTCAGACATATTCTTTAAAATAAGAAACTTAACTACAATGAAACATGAAAACAGTTCCAGTAACACGTAACGTTTTGCAACTAGTAAAGGTACAGCATGACCTTACGACATTATCGATGAGTATAAATATGTTTAATTAAATGGTCAGTCCAAAGTAGTGTTGGATTCTATCTAGTGAAGTTGGAAAGTTAAAAGTTTCCCCTAATGTCATGTTGGAAAAGCCAATTCATTTGTTTGAATGGTTACTGTAAAAATAGATAAATAAAAATGATTCATTGTGAATTGGTTCACCTTAAATGGTCCACTCTCACATACAGTCTATAAGTTTAGAAAGTCAAATTCATTCTAGTGAATTGTTTGGTTAATTAAAAAAAAAAAACAATTGGATGATTCAAGCTCATGTTGCGGACTGTTAATGTAAGACTGGCAGACACCATGAGAACAAAATACTTTTGATTTATAAGCCATGGCTTTAAGAGCTTCCATCACATTATTTTTCCAAAGATTAACACTGATTTAGAAGGGAACAATAGATAAAGGAAGGATGTTTGCTATTTAACTAAAAAAAATACTTGAGTGTTAGCTGCTAAAAATAACAATGCAGGGCAATGGAAAAAAATCAGCAGAGCTGATAAGAGAACTTAAGTGTGTTCTCATATGCATAGTCTTTTTCTTTCTATATCACAAAAAACAAACACACACGCGCATTATCTTCACTGACGTAAGTCCTCTACAGCTGCCAGCTTTCCCAGGTGAAAGAAACACTCTATTTTTCCATTTCCACTGTGCACACTAACCGATATCCTCCTGATGGACTTGTACTCTAAGAAGGTGAGGTGTTCGGCCAACTCAATGGGTTCCAGGTGATCAAACAGCAGTGACGCTTTGCCCTTCTTCACCTGCTTCTTTCGCTGAGTCAGTTTACGCATCCAGTCATACGAGGGGCTGACGGGACAAACATGTTTTCACAGTTTTATGTTCATTTATAATGACAATTCACTATAAAATTGTCTGTTTAATGCTGTTTTATTTACTGATTGTTATATAATATTCTCTAAAAATAACAATACTAACATTAATTGAATGTAATATAAAGAACATGCAACATTTTGTACAATACAATAAAATCAAGAATATGTTATTTGTTCATTCTTTTTTAACTGACAAACGTACAAAGAAAAGTTTTCCAATGTTTTCACTGACCAAAATTATTGTATTTTGGAAATATGAACAAATTTTGATTTTGATGGCTGCAACACACCCCAAAAATGTTGAAACAAAGACATTTTTACCACTGTGTCACACCACCTTTCCTTTTAATTATACGTTATCATTTGGGAGTTGAGGATACTAATTGTTGGAGTTTTGCTACTGCAATATTGGCACAATCTTGTCTGATACAAGACAGCCACTCAACAGTCTGTGGTCATCATTGCCTGATTTCTCCTTTTCATGATTAGTCAGACTGAGATTTCTCTGGATTCCCTGAATCTTGTGACAATATTATGTATGGAAGATGATGAAAGGCATACATGCTTTGCAATCTTGCAATGAGAAATGCTATTTTTTAATTGCTTGACAATTCTCTCAAGATATTTGGCACAAAGTGATGAGGCATGACCCATCTTTGCTTAAAAAGACTGATATGCACTTCACCCAAACATCATACCCTCAACTACTACCAATTCACCTGTTCCAAAATAGTTGGATAATCTAATTTGGATAATCTTTTCACATATATTTGGTCTCTGTCCCAACTTTGGGGTGTGTTGCAGCCATCAAAATCAAAAATTTGTTCATATTTACAAAATACAATTATGTTGGTCAGTGAAAACATTGGAAAACTTTTCTTTGTATTTTTGTACAGCTAATAAAAGGTTAAATAGAATGAACAAATCACAGAATCTTGAGAATTTTACAAAATGTCCCAACTTTTTCTGATTTGGGGTATGTAAAGTCGCACTGTAGGCTACAAATTAAAAACATTGTTTACGCTCATTACCCTGACCATGCGACAAGACACCTGTCATAATCACAGAAGAAAATCATTAAAAAATCTCATGAATTATTACGAAATTCTAATGGAGGTGCCATTTAGTGTTAATTAGTGACAAGTTCGTAATGCTCTATGCAATCATTTCCACATAATCTGAATCAGTGATTAAACACATGCTCATTAGTTCATTAGTGTCAAGCTATTATTAAAAGGGCAACATTTGAATTTATAGCAATGTATTTTCATTTCAATCAAAACGGTAGTCATGATTAAAGCCAAATAGGTCAATAGCAAGTAATGATACAGTCAATGATCGGCATCCTGTCAGTGTTTGTGTGTTGTAATGACACTCACATTGTAGAAATGTCAAGTAGTTTAATGTGCTCGTCTCCACCCAGCTGAGCGGCTGCATCTCGAAATTCTTCTGTAAGACGGATCAAACCTAGATCCAGATCAAACTCCGCAGGGAATTCAGCTATCCAGTACCTACACACAGGTAAAATTAAAATTAAAATTAAAGTGCACAAATGGTTCTCCTTTAAAACAATGTATATTTTTCTACTCCACTTGATTTTGTTTCAGAAAAAATGAATAAATAATAATAAAAAAGGCAACCTGCATGTTGTAACTGCAGATTGATGTATTGCTTTTTACATCGTAAATCAGTTTTAAACCAGAAGCTCTGTATTAGAGCTGTTCTAGCTGCCATGTTTAATTCTGTTTGTTGTCAGGTAACATCTGAAACTGCAGGCTTGAGAAAATATTCTAACATTATCACCATGCTTACATGTGGGGTAACGTGAACTTGGAGCACAGTTTGTCTGGTCCACAAATGCAAAAAATAGAAACAGGTCACGACTCACGATTCGTTTTGTTGGTCTGTGAAAATTAAACTCATCTCTTACCCTTACAAAAAAGTACTGAGGTGGCGTGGCACCATGGCACAGTGGTGGCATACGATGGTACTTTTGATGCAAGGATTTTTAATTGCAGCAACATAGTGTTTAGATGGCACTTCATTGTATTTTAAAGCTGTGGTTCTCAATTGGTACAGTATGTAAGGCCTAACCAATTACCTTGTAACCATAACAACTAACTTTGTAATCATACACAGTTAGGATATTTGACAAAATTACCTTTTAAGGGTCGATATTGTAATGAGGATGAGGAGGATATTTTGAAAAATGCTTCCTGTTTTTTTCCCTATTTTGTTGTTAAATATAAAGGGATAGTTCACCCAAAAAATGTAAACGTTGTCACCATTTACTCACCCTCATGTTGTTTCAAATCTGTATGAATTTCTTTCTTCTGTTGAACACAAAAGCAGCTATTTTGAAGAATGTTGGTAACCAGACAGTTGACAGCACCCATTGACTTCCATAAACAACTTGAGGGTGAGTAAGTGATAATTTTTTTATTTTTGAGTGAACTATACCTTTAAAGGCGGTGCATGCAATGTGATACACTATTTTGGCAAATTAGGGAAAAATCGACAGATTGTGAACATTATACAACATAAAACTAATGTATATTAAGCACCAAATCAGCCAATTAGAATGAGTTCTGAAGGATCATGTGACACTGAAAACTAGAGTAATGATGCTGAAATTTCAACTTTGCCATCACATGAATAAATTACATTTACTGATCAATTAAATGCAGACTTTGTGAGCATAAGAGATGTCTTTCAAAACATAAAATAATCAGTAGAGCACCATGGCACATGTTATTTTTATATATATAAAAAAAATAACTAACAGACATGAGCACAATAATTCTCCCATAGCTTTGCATGCACAGGTCTTATTTATGCGGGGAAGTAGTTGATTTCCCGCAGACCTCCTAAAAAACAGCAACAACTCCAGGCTGATTGAAAATATCCAGTGAATTTTTAAAATTAAGTAAGTTTACTTTCCCCCCCAACAGGATGCAGTCTTACAAAACACTGACCTCCTTCATTTTGTGATGTTTTTGTTTTGGTGACTCTGTTAGAGTCCCGGGAGAATGGAACGGATGAAGCGTATTTATGTCAGATGCATGCCGTTTATCATTAATTATGTAGATGTTTTTGACTGCCGGACTCACTAAGGCACTGAGACATGAAAACACATTCCTTTTCTTGTTTTTTTTTTTTTTAAAGACATAAACATCAGCTGGAATGTGTGCCCAGCATGAGTCAGAGTGACATCATGCAGTAAGGAGGTAACAACCCCATGGGTCTTGTATTGTGTATCAGTGCATATTTGGCCTAGATGGTAATGACCAGATGGTCATAAGGAATTCAACTTTTCAAAATTGACACTGATAAAAGATGACCTACGTCTCCGTTCCCTCCCTCAGGGAATGAGGGTTGCCATATGTAACCGACACGATCTATGGTTTTGATTTTCTAGCAGTTTATGTTTAATAAAATATATAAAACGTTCACGTGTACCTTTTTTTAAATTGACGCACATGGTTTAAGGACCTATCAGCCCTGCGCCATCTAGAGTTTAATGCCATAACTTGGTATCTATTATATATTTAGTAACTATTTGAAAGTCGAACTCGTACATTAACATGCATTTTAAATTGTCTTGGTATTTGTTTTTTCCATTTATGCTTTAACGACGAACTGCAAAATCTACACAAGTTTGTGTAAATATCGATAATCATATTCTCCAACATTATCCATGCAGAGAAACTGTTGTTCACATGATCAACGCAATTTACTAGTGACACAGAAATAGTGCAGAAATCTTAAATATCCTTATTCATTTTACATTTATTTGTCTAAAAGTTTTTAAAAAGCCTTGTTTATTCCCAGAAATTAATTAGATTTTAGTTCCCAGTGAATACATTGTCTATACTCGACGCAAATCCTGGTTTGGGTGAAATGCAGAGCGATAGATCTGAAAACAGGCAGGCAGATGAGAATAGAAAGGAAAAGAAAGGTGGCCTGAGGAGACGTGCTTTGTGAACAATGGTTTGACGAAACGCTGATTCATGCTTTTCTGTGTATTAAAACACAAAATGTCCACTGTGGACAAACGTCCATCTTTAGGAGCGATGCCTGTCCTTGTGACATCATCACTCTTCATGCTGAACGCAGGCGACAGTCACGCAGCCTCCGGAGAAAAAGAGGAAGAACAGAAGGGGAATAAAAAAAATGAAAACACTAAATAATAGCCTCTTCACAACATATTCAGCCACGGGGTTGTTGCTTAGCAATGCAAATAAACACCTTAAATCGCTCCGAAGAGGAAACTCATGGGGAATAAAGGGGTTGTTTATCTTGTTAAACGGAAGCTGTTTTTATTTACCTCATTAAATAACAGATCTTCAGTCGTGTCCGCTGGCAGTCATCTCCCCGACAGTCACGATACGTGATAGAGAGTCAAGGAGAATTAAACATGCTGGAGAATGAATGGACGTATATGCACAGCTATACAGCTTTGCAATGAACAAATGGCATTGCATTACAATAACATTCATTCAAGTGTCATTTATTTACAAGAGAGATAGCTGACACACACTTCCACGTAAAATATTTCACATAGAAAAGCTTGGACTGCTGTCAATTCTTTAGAGATACCTCTTGGTATCTACAGAGAGATCTAACAGCACACACTCACAAAAGCAGATATCTACTGAAACACCACACACGCTCATACTGGTCTGCCACAGGATATATAATCAGAAGTTTCCCAGCGAGCTCAGCCGAGGACACATACCAGCGATGCATCAGCAGAAGGGTTCGAGGAAGCTGATTTTCATGCAGCTCTCCTTCATCATCTATAAAGGAGAGAGACAGTAACAGAAACAGGGATAAATATTATAAGAAATATAGATATAATATTTAAGAAAAAATAGAATGTAAGTGAATGTAAGAAAGAGAGGAACACATTTGAATATAGCAGATTTAGGAATAACAGCTCAAAAACAAATACGATACGAGAAACAGTATGATATATAAATATGAGAAAAAATAATATATAGATCCTAATTAAAGATATCAGTAAAAAAATCAATGACACCGATTAAAAACAAGAATTAGGTAAGCAGTACAGTAATATGAGGAGTGATGGCAGTTAATAAGGGAAAAACAACTATGACAATGATCAATTTGAGTCATTAATATGTTAATTCATTTTATGTATAGTAATCAACAACTGTCTGTGATTAAGCAAACAGAGGTCAATAATCATATACAATCAAAGTAAACCATAATGACATGATCAGCTGTGACCTATAACAGTGATGAATTATGGTGATTAATTGAATCATAAATTTGAATAAAAGTAAGATCTAGCAATGGAGAAAATCTTGATGATGCAGTAACAGATAAAATGTGGACAAATTATGGACAAAAATGATAGTTTTGCAATTTTAGTGTTCACTCACCAAACGCATGAATGCAGGCGTCCAGCAGTAGCTCCAGGGAAGCAGCCTTCCCCAGCGTAAACGACCCCATGACCTCCCGTCCGACCTGACCTCACTGGGACATCCAGCTCTCTGCCATCAAGACCACCCTCTCTCTCTCTCTCTCTCTCTCTTCTCCTCTATTCCACGTCTCCTCTCCCTTAAATGTGCTTAATGTGCTCAGCAGGACAATGGTTGACTGTGCCTCACTGCAGAAACAAACAAAACACTGTCAATAATTTGAAAAAAAAATGTTACAGAAATATTTTATGAAGCCTTTCACATGCTTACACCAAGGGGCTTTATAGTCAATGAACTAATGAGGCATTATAGTGAATGAACTGATGCTGTTCAGTAATCACCTCTTTCTTTGGAGTCAAGTCAAGTCAAGTCACATTTATTTATATAGCGCTTTTCACAATACAGATTGTATCAAAGCAGCTTCACAGTGATAGGAGTTTATAAGACCAATCTTTGTCTTTTTCACACTTTCTACGAATGAAGAACAAAACAGGTCCTAAAACTTTTTTTTTTTCAACAAATGGCCAGTGAAAGGAAGTGTGTAACCCATCATCAACCTCAGGTGGTCAAACTTAATATGATTAATTTCATTTTCCATTAATTTTATATGAGGCATGCTATTTTTGATACATTTCCAAACAAACATAACCCATTAAATAAGAGTTATTAAAGAAATATATTGAAAAAATATAAAATATATTATCATTCAATATTTAGTCTAAATTGTTAAATCACTTACTGTAGTAAGAGCTAGCTACTTTGGTTGTGCAGTTATAGATCAACTTAAATAAAATATTTCATATAATAAATGTAATTACATTTTAAATACAAAATAATGTCTTGCAATAAACTTAGGTATCAGGGTTGAATGCTCAAGTTTGATTAATGCAGTCAAAAAAATAAGATGAAGAAAATGGAGAGAGATTTTTACCCCATCATGCTTATTTATTTACTGAATTTACAAGGTTGTGCATAACATTTTTTTGAATATTAGGTATTAACTTCGTTAGATAATGATACTTAAAGGTGGGGTATGTGATTTTCTTTTTTATCAGTGAAGGGAAGTGCAAGTCCCTTTTAAAAGTAGCTACCTTGCTAGATTCATGTTTCATTTTAGAAAATAGTTTATATAACATGTTTAATAGAGCCGAAAAAGAAAAAATCAAATAAACAAAATTTGTTTTGTGGAATTTGTAGGAATGACACCATAAAGTGCCATTTGTATTTCTTTCCTTTGACTCTAACCTTCTCTCTATATGACAGCAGCAGACAGGCCAGTGTTAAGGTTGAATTGTTTGACTGCTTTCTTCTTCTATGAACTCCCTATGGCAGCTATCAATATTTCATCTCTCTCGCGGGAGCACAGTTCGCATGACGCTACA
This sequence comes from Cyprinella venusta, assembly GCA_038021265.1. NCBI lineage: Eukaryota > Metazoa > Chordata > Actinopteri > Cypriniformes > Leuciscidae > Cyprinella > Cyprinella venusta. The sequence continues at coordinate 14,240,364 of CM075875.1, forward strand.
TCACAGATCACAATTCCACAAAGATAGCATGGCATCATCACTCTGGCCCACAGAACTGGACGTACACTCCCTGATTAGAGCATAATAGTATTTCAACTCATTAGTGAACTACTCGTATCCACACATAAAGGATAACTAGCCCTTCATACTGCCACTAAACCTTTCTCCTCCCTTGGGTTGTTTTTTATATTCGTCTTATGTTGTGATGTGTACATCGCTTTTCTGGATGACGCATGTTTTTTTCCTGTATCATTTATCTATGTAATCAAAACAGGCAGGCTAAGTGTGTGTTCCTGTGCACAAATAGCTAATAGATTAATTTTAGATGTGGGTTTATTTTTATTGCAGCGAAGATCAGAAGGCAGCAATCTAAAAGGACAGCTAACTGACCTTCAGAATACACAGGAAATCAGCTTCAGCCATAAAAAGAAGAACAACAAATGTACACAGAGGGTAATCAGCTGCTAGTGATGGGAGAAGGGTCAGATTAATCTCGTGGGACCTTTAGTTGGCTTCCTAATCTTTGAACTAAAGCTTCAAAGTCTGTGAGAGATTCAATGGCAAGTGAGGTACTTGCACTATTCTCAATAACTTCATTCCTGTCATAATGTCATAAATGACCCCAGTAAGTGAGGGGCTGAAAAGAAGTATGACTTCAGATTATGTAATCGACATGAAACGTGCAAAATAACTGCCAAAAATATCAAACATTTCCACCCTGATCCACATGAAATGCCTTTTAAAGTACACCTGCAACCAAAAGAGATCTCTGACTACAGAGATGAAGGGACCAGCGCTGTGGTTATAAATATCTCAATCTAATTTTCACCCCTCACATCTGTGAGAGTGAGTGCTGACGTCTGGAACCTGTCCTGACTCGCCTCATCCAGACCAGCGTGCAGAGCCATCAGTTACACAACCATTACATGAAGCCAAATATGAGATATTTATAACTCAAGCTCGATGCAATTATAAACTGCATGAACATGATATTAGTTAGTGATTTGACATTAATTACCATTAAACAAAAACTGATAATACATTTAGTTAGATGTACATAACAGATTTTGACATTACACTCTCTGCAAAGAGAATTGAATCTCTCTGTGTTCCTTAAATCTTTCCCAGATCCTTCTTCAACATGAGTATCCCTTAAACTGCGAACCTGAGTCAATATTTGATTAGATTTTTTTCCTTCTGAATTATTCCGTATATTTCTGTGAAATGCCTTTACAATTCTGACCTTTTTAGGTTTGCGTTTACTATATACAAATGCATATATTTTTCTTCGGGCAGAATAGAGAAGACACAGTCAAACAATGTTTTTCCCTTAAACAGTAAAAGTTATAAAGTATTATTTTAAGAAATTAATACTTTTATTCACCAAAGATGCATTGAAAACTGTTTTTGAACTTTCTATTCATTAAGGAATCCAGAGAAAAAAATGTATCACGGTTCCCACAAAAGTATTAAGCAGAGCATTGATAACAATACATTTTACTTGTGCACCAAATCAGCATATTTCAATGATTTATGAAAGATCATGTGACTCTGAAGACACTTGAGTAATGATGCTGAATATCACAGGTTTTCAGCTTTGTCATCACAGGTATAAATTACATTTTAAAATATAGAATGTAGAAAAAACAGAAAACAGTCAGCACACCAAGGCTCCAAAATATGCTAAAAAACAGTCTAAGTCAGACAGTTAAAAGTTTGGTAATGCTTCCTTTTACAGTCCAGTTACCCATGTAAATACTATGTACTTATTTTAGTAACAACAATTATTGGGTAATAACTAGTACTAACCCTGAACCTACCCCTAAACCTACCCCTGTTCCATGTACTTACCTGATATTAGCTAGTACTTTCTAGGTAAGTACACTGTAAGTACTGTTAAAAGGAAGCTGTAACAGTTGTGACCTGTCACATTAGTTACCCTCTGGTATGTAATGCTTAGACTTGACACTAGGGGGAGGTAGTGTGCTCATCTATCTAGGATATCAGTAAGGCAATGATAGAAGAAGAGAGATTGGTTTGGGGACAAACAGCATGGTGCCTGTGTACCACTCTTAAGAGTCCAGACTGGGAATCTATGGGATTTTCTGCTCAGTCAATGTAAGATTTGGTGTTTGTTTATGTGTTATTCAAGGTTATTTTTGGCCTCTGTGGATTTACCTATAGTATGATGATGATTGTTGTTTGCTTGATTGTAGAAGGACTCTTTAGTCCTTACGGATAATATCCAAGAGGATTGTTCATCAAAAGACCTGTTTAACCCGAGGACATCTTACTGCTATCCTCCTCATTATCTTCTGGCCTGATGGACAAGGAGAAAAGTCTAGTTGTTCGCATGGTTTAAGAGGAATTGTATCGGACTGACTTCAACCATTGCGTTTCTAGACTTTTGTACACTTAATGCAGCAGTAAGGACTTTTCTGCCCATCCAGATAAGGACTTTTGTTCTGCTATTGTTGTTGATGTGTGACTTCTTCCTCTATGGTGAAGTGTTTTGACTCAGATCATGATATGTGTGATTTCCTCTCATGTATTAATGGTTGACTGTCTCCATTATTTATTTTTTTTTTTTTGAATAATACTCACTCTTGCATCTATTTCGTGTCTTACTCAGTATTTAATCTTACACAGAGCTTAGCTGGCGGTTCCCTCCCTAATAAAAATTTGATGGCAATTAGTCTGAGTGTGAATACTAGACGAAGTGTTACATATTGGCGCCCGAACAGGGACCTGTAGGCATTTATATTCTCTTGTGTTCAGTGAGTATTTCAGATGTTTCAGGATGGCAAGTGAAGCTGCTCTGGGAGAGGATGAATATGGTCCTGAACTGGATTTCTCATCTGAGACATTTAGTAAGCGAAGAGACCCATTGGGTGAGTTAATGCACACATTTAGCAACTTGTACATTGATGAAGAAGAAGAGGAGGAAAAGGAAAATAGTTTAGATGATGTCCAGGAAAGGTTTCTACCTCCACCCCCAATTGAATGGGAAAGTGAGCGTGACCAAGCTACCCCAATAACAACATCACTGATAGTAGAGAAGTTATCAGAGCGACTAACTGCACTGGAAGGCAGCTGGGAAGAGAACAAACGGAGGTTAAGCGAGTGTGTGTCTCAAGAGATGCTGGAATCCAAGTGTCAAACGCTGAAGGAGAAAATGGACTATCGTTTTGATAGAGAGCGGGATAGAATGAAGGAACAACTGGAACTGGCAATAAGGGACATAGGAAAATCCATGATTGACTGTTTGAAACGGAGGGATGCCCAAATTGAACAAAAGTTCACATCATTCAATGCTCGCTTGCATTTTTCCGCACAGGCCATTCCTAATTTCTCTACTCCCAATGCAGCTTCTCAAAATCAAACTTACAATGTACCGAACATTCCCTCAATTTATCCAGAAAATCATACATCCTTGCAGTACAATCCCCCGGTTAAACTTGAGTTTCCTAGCTTCTGTGATGCTCAAGAAGAGGATCCTGTAAACTTCATTGAGCAATGTGAAGAATACTTTGCAGTTCGACCTCTCAGTGATGTGGAAATTATGGCTGCTTTGACTGCTGTCCTCAAAGGTACCGCTAAAGACTGGTGGCTGGCAGAGCGTCAAAACGTGAGGAGTTGGAAGCAGTTTCGAGAAGTCTTCTTGCAGTCCTTCTTAAGTGAAGACTATGAAGATGTAGCTATGAGAAGATTACAGGAAAGGAAACAAGGAGTTAAGGAATGTATTCGGGACTTTGCTTACCGGTATCGTGCATTATGTATGAAATGGAAAAGTGGAATGAGTGAGAGAGACATTGTCCAGGCTGTGTTAAGAAACTGTAACCCTCGTCTAGCTAGTCTGTTAAGAGGGACCGTGAAGGATGTTGCTGAATTAGTGAGGATTGGCACACAAATCGAAAGGGATTTTGAAGAGTCTAAGAGGTATTGGAGTCAAGTTAATACAGCTGAACAAAAGAAGAAAGTTCAATCAGCTCGTTGTCTCCAAGTAGGACCTTGTCATACCAATACGACCATAGTTCAAACTTTCAATGATTCAGCCATAACTGGAGTCAAGACTGTCACCATCCCTATTATCTTACAAGATCGATACTGTACAGCTATGGTAGATACTGGTAGTACACTGTCTCTCATTAAAAAGTCAACCTGGGAACAGATTGGCAAGAACGAGTCATATCAGGCCTGTGGTGGTCAAACATTTCTTCTCGCCAATGGACAGCAGCAGACTGCAATTGGAAGAGTGACTTGGAAGTGTGAGATCCAAGGATATAAGATGGAGCTAACGTTATACATAATGAGGGATGAGGATTTGACTGTGCCAATCATCCTAGGGATGGACTTTCTGATGGATTCGGGATTGACTTTAGACTTTCATAGATCACAATACATCATGCCAGCTAGAGAAGGAAGAACTGAAGAAACTTTCCCTTTTTTACCACATGGATCCCAAGCGACAGTACATTTTTATATAGCCGTACCCATCCATCCTACATCCAATGAAACACAACTGTCCATCCAAAAACTAGTTCAACAGGCTAATACTAGTGTTCAGGTTAGAAACCAATTGGAAAAGTTAATGCTACAGTGGCCTGCAGTATGCACTCATGAAATAGGACATTCCAACCTGGTAAAACACCAAATCCACACAACTGATGAAGTTCCAGTCAGAAAACGCCCATATAAAGTGTCTCTAGAAAAGCAGCAGTTCATTGAATCAGAAATCAGTAATCTACTAACCAAGAAGATTGTCAGGCCATCAGCTTCTCCATGGGCAGCACCTGTCGTAGTCGTGCCTAAGAAGGATGGTAGTTCAAGATTGTGTGTGGATTATCGGGGTTTGAATGCTAAAACTCACCTCGATGCATACCCTATGCCACAGATCCAAGATATTCTGGAGTCCTTGCATGATGCCACAATATTCAGTACACTTGACTTAAAAAGCGGATACTGGCAGGTGGAAATGGCACCTGACAGCATCCAGAAAACTGCCTTTGTCACTTCGTCTGGGCTATACGAATTTTGCCGTCTTCCTTTCGGTCTCAAAAATGCTGCTGCAACTTTCCAGAGACTAATGGAACAGGCTCTTAGAGAAATCAAGGGTAAGTGCTGTTTCATTTACATTGATGACGTTGTGGTGTTCTCCAAGAATGAGGAGGAACATCTTTGCCACCTGCAGCAAATTTTCCATTGTCTCCATAAAGCTGGTCTAACCCTCAACCTGAACAAGTGTAACTTCATGCAACAGACTCTCACTTTCTTAGGACACATTGTGTCAAGCAGTGGAATAAAAACAGATCCTGCAAAAGTGGAAGCAGTTGCTTCTTTTCCAACCCCTCAGTCAATCAAAGACGTGCAACGATTCCTTGGACTCGCTGGCTGGTACCACCGCTATATTTCTCATTTCTCTGAGAAAGCTGCCCCACTTCATGCACTGAAACAAAAAAATTCCACTTGGTTATGGTCAGAACAATGTCAACATGCATTCGACACTATAAAACAGGATTTAACACGAGCTCCAGTGTTGACACCTCCAGATTTCAATAACCCTTTCACAGTGCAAACAGATGCTAGTGAGGTTGGGTTAGGTGCGGTGCTTACTCAGGAAACAGCAGGTGAAGAAAAGGTCATCGCCTATGCCTCACGTTTATTACGAGGAGCAGAGAAGGCATACTCTGTGTCTGAAAAGGAATGTTTAGCTGTGATCTGGGCTGTAGAAAAGTGGAGGCCATATTTGGAGGGACGACCATTTACAGTTATAACGGACCATTCTGCCCTGACATGGGTCTTTCAGCACCCTAAGCCTTCATCACGACTTACCCGTTGGACATTGAGATTGCAAGGCTTTCACTTCACAATAAAGTATCGGAAGGGCCAATGCAATGTAGTGCCTGACGTATTGTCCAGAGTGCATAACAACCACACTCCTCAGGAAATGATTGCAGTAGTCAAAGCCGCTGATGTATTACCAAGCAACTTGCAAGTAGATCTGACACAAATTGCCACGGATCAACAAAATGACCCAGAGTTACAAGAACTGATTACCAAGGCACAGTGCAATGAAGTTGCTGATCCTACCCGCATCCACTACGTGATGAAGAATGGTTTTCTGTTTCGTAGCCTGCCAAAAGGACAACAAGGGCAAAAACTCCAATTGATGATCCCATCCAATCATCGTGAAGCTATGTTAAACTACACACATGACAGTCCAATTAGTGGACATCTGGGGAGATTGAAGACCTTATTAAAATTACTGGATATCGCATATTGGCCTAATGTGAGAAATGATGTATGGAAGTATTGCAAAGAATGTACTACCTGTCAAAAATACAAACCCACAACAACCAAGGTGACTGGTCATCTCCAATCTACTCCTGTTGTCGAACCTGGGTATATGTTGGGAGTGGATTTAATGGGACCCTTCCCTAAGAGCAGTAAACAAAATGAATACCTCCTTGTGGTTGTTGATTATTGCTCTAAATGGGTGGAAATGTTTCCATTGCGCACAGCCAAGACGCCACAAATAGCTCGGATTCTTGTGGAGGAGATTTTTACCAGATGGGGTACACCTACATACTTGGTATCAGACAGAGGGGTGCAATTTACATCTCAATTACTCAGTTCAGTCTGCCAGCAATGGGGTGTTATTCAGAAATTAACAACCGCTTACCACCCACAAACCAACCTTACCGAAAGGGTTAATCGGAACCTCAAAACGATGATTGCTTCTTATGTTGGTGATCATCATCGACTATGGGACAAATGGATAGCAGAGTTTCGTTTTGCTCTTAATAGTGCATGGCATGAGAGCACAGGTTTCACCCCTGCAGAGGTTGCATTGGGACGAAAATTGAAAGGACCCATAGAAAGAGCCATCCACAAACCCCCTGACCCAGATAATCCTGCATATGTTCTTCTCGACAGACAACGGCAACTCATCGACTTGGTGAAGGCTAACGTTGAACGAGCACAGGAAAAACAGAAAAGGTACTATAATCAGCGGCATAAACCAGTGAAGTTTTTGGTGGGAGATGTGGTTTGGGTCCGGACCCATCCTCTTTCCAGAGCAGACGAAGGGTATATGGCTAAGTTGGCAGCAAAATGGAAAGGCCCTGCCAGGGTGGTTAAAGTACTTGGACCTGTTAATTGTTCTGTGAAGTACATTGATAATCCTGATATGGTGGAAACTTTACATGTACAAAATTTGAAGCCATGTTACGGTTATAAATAACCGTTTTCTGGGGGGAAGGGTATGTAACAGTTGTGACCTGTCACATTAGTTACCCTCTGGTATGTAATGCTTAGACTTGACACTAGGGGGAGGTAGTGTGCTCATCTATCTAGGATATCAGTAAGGCAATGATAGAAGAAGAGAGATTGGTTTGGGGACAAACAGCATGGTGCCTGTGTACCACTCTTAAGAGTCCAGACTGGGAATCTATGGGATTTTCTGCTCAGTCAATGTAAGATTTGGTGTTTGTTTATGTGTTATTCAAGGTTATTTTTGGCCTCTGTGGATTTACCTATAGTATGATGATGATTGTTGTTTGCTTGATTGTAGAAGGACTCTTTAGTCCTTACGGATAATATCCAAGAGGATTGTTCATCAAAAGACCTGTTTAACCCGAGGACATCTTACTGCTATCCTCCTCATTATCTTCTGGCCTGATGGACAAGGAGAAAAGTCTAGTTGTTCGCATGGTTTAAGAGGAATTGTATCGGACTGACTTCAACCATTGCGTTTCTAGACTTTTGTACACTTAATGCAGCAGTAAGGACTTTTCTGCCCATCCAGATAAGGACTTTTGTTCTGCTATTGTTGTTGATGTGTGACTTCTTCCTCTATGGTGAAGTGTTTTGACTCAGATCATGATATGTGTGATTTCCTCTCATGTATTAATGGTTGACTGTCTCCATTATTTATTTTTTTTTTTTTGAATAATACTCACTCTTGCATCTATTTCGTGTCTTACTCAGTATTTAATCTTACACAGAGCTTAGCTGGCGGTTCCCTCCCTAATAAAAATTTGATGGCAATTAGTCTGAGTGTGAATACTAGACGAAGTGTTACAAAGCGTTACCAAAAGTTTTTGCCAAACAAGCCTTTACACTCACAGGTGATTAATTAAGGATCACATGACACGTGACATGGACACATGGAATACAAATGCAAAAGAAAATTACAAGAAACTAAATGTGAAAGCCAAATTTTAATCATGCAGTTTTATTAATAATAGGCGAAAACACGATACCTGCATAAACATGGAAAACCAAGAAAGAAAAAAGAAATTGTAAAGAAATGGACAATTTAATCCCCGGTGCTAGTATCTAATGTGTATATCCAAAAGGTCTCACATTTTAAAAGTAAATTATTAATGTCCCCTACACGCCATGGATATTTGACTAATTCTATTTCTGGCTACGCATTGTAAGGTAGAGACCGAAAGTGCTGAGCTACTGGACTTTGAAACTCTTGGTTTCTGATAGACCAACGATGTTGAACAGAAAAGAAATGCACTTTTTTAAAGGTCTGCTAGTTTTGCCCACATGAACCCTTTCCAAAAATGTGAGGGAGGGGTTAAATCCACTTGGACCAAAATATGTTCACATATGTTGACATGTTGACATATTAATGCACAACCCTGAGCCTATTTTTGCCGGTGATGTGCGTACTTTGGTCTTGTTTTGGCAGTATTTTTGTATCTGTTTTTACTGTATTTTTGATCAAATACATGCAATATCGACCCCAAACATTTGAACAGTAGTGTATGTACACTCCTAAAATTATAAATATATCACAGTCTTACTTTGATGACCATAAACAATGATGACTCATCCTGCACTACACAGATTTTTGTCCAATCAAATGCTCTCTAGAATGAAAATATCCAGCCCCCTAATACCATCTGCATCTTACTAGCTTGTAACAAATTATGGTATTTTGACCATGAAGAAACTAAAGCCAACTGACGACTTTTTTTTAAAGGACACATGAATACCCAATATGTCCCAGCCAATCTTCTGAATTCAACACATTAACAAGCTATTTAATGCTCTCTTTAAATGTATGGTAGGAACAGCTGGAGTGCTACTTTTAATAGCACAAGACTGAAATAAACTGCCACAGATGAAGACCTTTTATATTCTCATAAAATCAGAAGCACTAAAGAAGCTCTCAAAAATCAGAGCAAAACAGAGAGCGAGAGAATTAGTCATTGAGAAAACGCAAGGACTCAGAACTTGAATGTGATGAATATGATGATGTCAACGGCATACAGAGTGAGAGCAGATCGAAGATGCTTTTTATAAATCTCACGAAAGAACCAAAGACTCACATTTCCCTCATTCACTTACCCTAAATCTTCACATTAGGACAGCGGAGAAAACCTAAAGGGTCAAGCATAACTTCCAAAATCTGCTGTGGTATAAGGACTGGAGGACTTCTCTCTAGCAGAACAGACTGCGATCAGCTGACTGACACTATCCCGCTGTCCTCCACGCCTGTTTGTAAACACCAACGCACATCAGACAGCCATATGACAGAACATCACAGCCAATCAGAGTGACAGAAGGGCTCAGAACATGAACATGGGACAAGATGAATACAAATGCGAAAGAGTGAGACAGAGATAATGAGAAAGAGAGAGTGAAGATGCGATGTGAGAAATGAGATGGGTGAATGTTACAGTGAAAAGGAGAACAAGAAAAAAGTTAGATTGTCACTTAAATAAATAGTAAGAGAAATAAGTGAGACAAAAAATAAATATGATGTGAAAAGAGGCATGACAAAGAGGACTGGATGTCTGGGTGAAAGCAGATGCAGCAGATGTCTGTGTCTCTGGCAGCCAGAGAGAAACAGCTGCCCTCTACATCTGTGTGTGTGGTGACTAGTGAGATGAAGTCATTGGGTTCTCAGTGAACTGGACTGCAGCTGTTCAAAGCCCAGACTCCTCCCACTGACCCTCAAGATAGGTCAAGCACATCTGCATTTATGGGACTTAAAGCGCCCCTATTATGCCGTTTTAAAGGTTCCTAATTTTGTTTTGGAGGTCTCCTACAATAGTTTTACAGGCACTCAAGGTCAGAAAAACACTTTTTACTCCTCAAAGAGTCTAAAAAACGGTTTGTTCGAAGATTCAGTCTCTCTAAACCCCTCCTTTCCGCTGATTGGTCAGACGGCCCAGTCTGTTGTGATTGGTCTACCGCTGAGCGCGTGTCAGAAACCAAACGCCTATTACCATATCTGAATCAAATTAACTTGTATGAAAATGGCATTATAAGACCCTTTCAAGGTGGCAACCGTACCATGATTTAAAATAAGAACGTATATCCAAGATCTTCTCACAAATAACAAAGATAAAATAAAAAATCATTAAAAACAGATGCAGATTACAATGAGTAGCTAATTTGAATATTAACAATCATTGGCTGACTTACCATAAATAAACTTGAATGATTTTGATCAAATTAAATCTTTGAGATGATATATATATATTTTCAGTGCCATGTGATCTTTTAGAAATTATTCTTATGCTGATTTGCTGGTCGAGTAACAGTTCTTATGATTCTTATGATTTTTTTCATGATTTTTTGAAAAAAACATGATTTTTTCAACAGTTTCAGGGGATCTACCACCCACCCTGAAAAAGTTCCTATAGGGAAACAATGGACCTGACCAACACAAAACTACAGTAAGAATTTAACTTTGAATTTTGACATTGTGATATTCCAGGACTGTCATACATTATATTCACACATTTTATTGCTTTCTCAGAGTTTCCACTGTTTCCACATATGCATGCATCCAAACAAGCACATTCACACATGCAGACAGAAAAGCTCTCCTGCACACAAACACACAAAGACTAACACCCATCTTGCTCGAATGAACCATTCACACAACACCAGAGACCTGCAATCAGTAAATGAGTTACCTCTCCGCAACCTCATTATCAAACAGTCATCTAAAGCTTCAGCCCACAGAGACAACAGCCGATTATCTCTGACAGTCGCTCTATAAAGCCTGATTTACTTCAGATGAACCCAGCAAACCCAAAACACAACACCACCAGCAGCTCCAAATCAAATCAGGGTCCCAACCTGTGTACTTTGGAGATTTACATCTCTCGGTCAAATTTTTAACCATAAATCATACTGTCGGTACATTAATTATAGTGGTTTGATGATAAGAAGGAACTCGACTTCCTAAATTACAAGCTACTCATAATCTAAAGATGTAAAAAAGGACAGTTCACCCAAAAATTATAATTCTTTCATCACTTACTCTTGAGACTTGATCAACAATTTATTGACTTCCACTGTATAGAAATAAAAAAGAAATATTTCTGATAATATTTGATGTTCCACAGAAGACAAAAAGTCATACCAGCTTAGAAAAACATGAGGATGATAAAATAATTGGCATTTATCAATTTTGGGTGAACTATCCCTTTAATCCCTTTGACATGGGGGTGAGTGAATTATCAGCAAAAAAAAAAATTTAAAAGTGAACTAATCGTTTAAGCTGTCTACTTCCGAGGAAGTGGATGTGCCCAGCATCGAGGCAGGAGAGATGGAGGACTCATCACCCCATCCTTCCACTTAGGAGAAGCTCTTGGATGTTGTGACTCATGCAGTGGCCAAACTAAACATCAGCTGGCCCTGAGAGAGGCAGGAGGCGCATAAGAAAAGCAAACTTGATGAGCGCTTCCTGCAGCCTTTGTCAGAGCCTCCTTGCTGGGGTTTACCGTTCTTTCCCGACTTGCATAATAAGTTATGTACGTAGTCTAACTAGCCCTTCAGTTCTTCAGTACAGTAATATACTGTACTGGGGGTTAAAGAGAACGGTTATGGGATGATGCCGCAGGTTGAAGAGCCTCTAGCGAGATATTTCTCACCCGATGTTGCGTCATCCCTGAAAGTCCTAGCACTGCCCACCAAACCCTGCCGAACGCATCTGATTTGGTGGGCATAGCTTATATATTGTGGCGGATCGGACAGACCTTTTAAAAGACCTCGGGCGAGGGGAGCTATCTCTCAGCATCACTATGGAGATGGCCTGTGCCATCGGCTGCTTCATGGTGATAATGGAGAGACACCTGTATTCGGGTATTCCGGCGAATGATAGAACATTCCTTCTGGATGCCCCGCTCTCGCCTTCTGGGCTTTTCGGCGACTCAGTTAAGGGTGGTCCAGGAGGCGAAGAAGCATTCAGCCACTTTCAAGCAGTATTAACCTCGCAACTCTCGGCCTAGAGGGGTTCCAGGCAGGGAGCTGTCATCTAGATCCTTTCACTGCCAAAAACAGAAAGAGAGTGTTGCTTCTAGTGTTGCCTCCTTAAGGTGTATGTAGCAGCAATAGTAGCTTTCCACACTCCATTTGGCGATGGACTTCTGGGGAGGCACCACCTGGTTGTACTGTTCCTCCGTGGAGCGTGTAGGATGCGGCCAGAGTCCAACCTGGGATCTGGCAGTGGTTATTGAAGGGTTGTCTCTGGCCATTCGAGTCAGCTTCAGAGAAATTTCTCGCCCTCAAGGTTGCTTTCCTTTTCATTTGTCCCTAAAGAGAGTTGGGAACCTCCACGCTCTTTCTATTTCTCGTCCCTGCTTAGAGTTTGCTCCCGGGAAGATGAAAGCTATCCTTTACCCTAGACTGGGCTACGTGCCTAAAGTACCCTGAAATGTGGTGCGTTCTACAATCCTCCAGGCCTTCCATCCTTCACCACACATGTCGGCGGAACAGGAGAGACTTCATTTGCTCTGCCCCGTTGGGGAGTTAGAGATTTATGTTGAAAAGTCTTCTTGTTGTAGGAAGTCAGACCAACTTTTAGTGTGCTTTGGGTTGGACAGGAAGAGATCCCCGGTCTCTAAGCAAACGATCAGCAATTGCATCATAAGGGGATAACTCTCTGGCCTAACAGGTGCATAATATGCCTTCACCTCTGGCCATAAGGGCTGACTCCACTAGAAGCATAACATCTTCAAAGGTCCTCCTCTCCTGAGTTTTTGCTGCAAGAAATATGCGATGCTGTGGGCTTGGGTACCCCGCATACATTTATGAGACTTTATAGTCTTCCTTCTACAGCGGGTGCACAAGTGCTCTCTTCCTAACTGTGTAACTAGTATTACATGTGCATCAGATGCTGAGGGCATTCCCTATAGTGTTATATGACGAAGCGTCTCGTTCCCTTCACAGAAAACAAGCGTTACATTCGAAACTCGAGCCGTTTGTTTACAACTGAACCAACAGTATTTTTCACTACACAACAGATGTAGGACATAGCATGCTTAATTATTGCAACAGCTTGTTCATTTTCAATGTGATATTAAAACAATGATATAGCATAACTGTGATCACGCTACTGTGCTACAGTACTTGTTGGAAAAAGTAGCTTATTACTGGAAAAGCTAAACATTTATTTTGTGCATTTGAAAGATGCTTTTAGACATTCATTATATCCAATGGTATACATTCATCTGAACCCAATCATAACCATAACCTTGGGGTTGCTAGCACAGCGCTCTACTGTTTGAGCTACAGGAACGCTACGAATAGACTAGTCGGAAACCAGTGTAACTACTTTCACACTACCAAAAAAGGTAGTATCGTACTTTTAGTCATGTAGTCTCCAGCACTGAAAGGTAAAGCATTTGTGCATACAACTGAAAAAGGAACAACACTGATAACCTTTTGACAACTTTGGGTTAAGTCTCTTTCTGAAACAGAGCTGCTAACATCCTGTCACACACTGCAAAGGGACCAAGCAGGAACTAGAGTCATATGAAAAAGCTAAAGCAAAGTAATTATCCAGAGGAACAAAAGATGTGTATAATTCATAAAGCAGTGGCTGTCACTTGTTCCGCACACTGAGCCGAAACTTCCCCAACACCATCCATTTTTAAAGAGCCGTGCTGATGTTAACCCACTTAAAAGTTACTGTAACATCTGAACTTGACTGGTTCGTGGTTCATTTTGACATATCAAGACCTGAAGCTAGAGGATGATCTGACCTGATGAGGAACTGGTCAAGTTCAGATACTGTATGTCATTACAAATTTGAGAAGTTCTAAAAATATTACTCAGTACATTCTAGAATGCATTTGGCCTTTGCAACTGCTTTCCCTCACAATCCGAAATCTGGATAAAAGGAGGAATCTGTTACTGAATACATAGCTTTCTGGGGTTATTAAGTACAGTTTTACAGTTTCATTAAAAGAACTGGGCAACCGAAAATGAAGAATCTGTCAACATTTACTCTCTGAAAATCTTCATCAATGATGGCAAACATAAATTTGTATTTTTTGTCTTATAAACCAGGGGTTTGGAAACTGAGGACCAGGGAGCCTCACAGCTGTCATATACATGTGTGTATTTGTAGGGCTCTCAAAGTTTACTGTAGCATATTTTAAACAACATTTTTTTTTTTTACAACAGCACTACAAATCATTTTGAACTTAATTTTTTTTCTCTTCAGGTTTATACATCTAACACGTGTGTGTGTGTACTATTAACTTAAAACTATGGAATGCAATGAAAAGACGAACTGTTTACAACTACTAGCATTATATATGCAGAAAGAAAGGGGAAGTGAATAGTTTCTGTAATAATGAGACAGTGAATATCATGAGTTAGATCTCTGGACCTCATTGTGAAATTCTGCGAGAAGGCCTGAAAACACCATGTGGCACTAGAGAATGTGAGAAATATTCATTCTGGTTCTCTCTGTCTCTGTCTCTCTCTCCCACAGTTCACTGATGCAGATGAAGGGATTGTTTGTCTAAAAGGCGAATGGACTTCCTTCTATTCTGGCCTTTTTCCTGTCTGTGTAGCAGGCGTCCCTGTGCCAGGCTAAAAATACTCCCAAACACACCGTAAACTGAAGCCCAGCACACAGGAACCACGTCACAATACATTCACGGGAGGGGTGGTGGTGACCACCAATCTGTTCTTTTGTGTCCGAAAGGGGGTGCGAAGGAAAGAAAAAGATCATGAGCGAAAGACAATAGTCAGGAGTGTTATCATTAATGTCTCTTTCTTTCTCCTTGCTACTGCGGGTTAAATAAAGGCAGGTTGTTTTTTCCAGTCGGTGGCTTTTGAACAGGATGTCATAGACACACAGTGGATCTGCGTCACGTGGTTTCCGCCTCCCTCAAAATAATCAAACCAGAGTAACTATAGCTTCAATAAACAGCCTGACCTTGATCTGATCTCCAACGAGAGTGACAAAACAATTGCGAATACATCAAACTCTTAGCCTGAACAAAAGCGAGGGACATTAACGGCATGGTCAAACAATGGACAACCCCAATTCTCAACTCTCTCTTTTGTTTCAAAGGCCCTCTATTCAAATGAGTGCCAGATATATTTAATATGACTACCACGTAAAAAAAACGCTAAGCCTATTTTTCCAGCTTCCATTCTTTAGAGGGGACGAGCCCCTCTTGTTACCATAGAGAGGAGAATTTATTCAAGGACAATAGGACTTCCCACCCAGCAGGCTGTCATTCAATTGCCAATATTTATGGGCAGGAATTACTCACAGTTAAGATCACCCACCCAGAAGCCCCTCGAGTATGCGAACGCTTGCATTTTCCCATCTCCCCGTTTGGCCTGTTTTAGTGGGTCTGTCTGGGTGAGGTACGAGCTCTTCGATCTGTCTGTGGTTTGTGTACGCAACAGTACAGGGGTGAAGACAAGTTTCAGAACGGAAGAGCTTTGCACAAGTAATGGCTTGTTAACACTAAACATGCAACTGAATTTAACTCAAGTTTCAGGTGAGTCTCGCAGAGCCACACTGAATGATCAAATCTCTTATCTCAAGACTGAAATACACTGAGATACATTTATAACTCAGCTGTGTTCAGGACCAGGGCTGGTAATGAAATCAAACATTATGATGAAAGAATTTAAGAACACTGTTTCAGCTTATGTAAAGTTATAGATACTACTTGAAACCTTTTACAGTGGTATCAGATCATAGGATGGTGCCTTGACATGCTAAGGGGTTGCCATATTTGTTTACCAGGTTATTTACATAGGACTTTCTTGCAGATTTCTTTTCTCCTGAGAAAAAGACTCTAGAAGAGACATGCCAAATGACTCGAGGTTTAGAAAAGTGCTATTGTCAACAATGCCTCAACACATGCAAGTTGTCAAGTTACAGAAGTTTGCAATCAAAAGTAAAAAGGTTTCTCATTAAATTCATCGAAAACCAACCACATAATCACATAAATTTGACCATTTGACTATTACCATCAACTCATTAGTTGCTATTTTTATTCGAACGACTGAGGCATTTATATAGCGCTGTATGTACTACTGTACACCAAAAGTGCTTTCCAATCAAATCAGGTGCAGCATCCAATGAATCAGCCAAAACTTGATACATATCTGGGGACTTCAGTGTTATTATAAAAAGCAACTTCAAATAAGGTAGTACAATAGAAGGCCGTCTTGTCGATACTTTTTGGTTAGTAATCAATGTAATCTGTGAATCAATATTCTGGCAGAACGCAACACTGATTTAAAGTTCAGCTCAATCATCATATGACAAATCATGGCTACATTGACGGACCCTTGTCCTGCCCTTCTCTCTTTCTTTCTAAGTGTGTATGTGCATTGTGTGTGAGAGTATGACACTAGCAGCTGCTTTTCTGTTGTCCTTCCTGTTCATTCAAAGGGGATGCAGACCATCTTGTTTCGTCTCCTCAAGCCCAAAAAAGAACCGGCTAAACATAAACAATGAGCACATATCCTGCTCTGCCAACACAGTTTGTTTCACACTCTCAGTGTTTGTTTTAAACAACTACATGAACGTTAGCATCGGGCTATTGTTACGGATGTGTGCCGTGTCATTAAACAAGAACAAAATGTCTGAAACCTCTTTATGAAGTGCTGACATTCCATCACCCTGAAAAGACTGAATGATAAAAGTTTATTGCCTCTTTCAATGATTGGTATGTGGCTGAGGTTTGTGTCACATGAAAAGCAGGAAAAGATTTCAGGTCATATCTCTGATAAAACCATGATGATCCTGTTTGAGAAGAATCCCATTAACCAAACATTCCCTTGGATTTCAAAGAAACATTCTTAGAAATTCCTTGAAACGTCTAAGTGACATGTTGAACGACTCAGAGCCGGATTGTTTTGTTCTGTAATCATGACTAACCTATTTATCCAGTCTTCACACTTACAAAACACTTCCATGTAAGTTTTCTCAAAAGCTATGAAAGTCTTGGGTAATAGCACACATAAAAAGACTTTTGATAAAATCTTCACTCGTGTCTTTACTTTGAGGTAAATTGTGTTTAGGCCGTGTGACATTATGAGACTCATGAAAGCACTAATGTGTGATTGAGAGAAATTCACGCATGCTGTTTGAATACGAGGAAATGTTACAGGTGCACTTTGCATAAATAAAGCACTGCATTATGCTTGTACTGTATGAAACAAGGCTATACTGAAAGACTGATCCAGGATCAGGGATCAAATGGTTTCTGATGTGAGGTCAGCAGGACAAGAAAGATTTTTGAAAGGATTTAAGTGCTTGTTTTTTTGTAACTCACTGCCATCTAGTTCAATTTTAGAAAGTGTGTGAATTTCTGTACCTGATTTCTAGTTAGAAAGAGGAAGAAAGAGTGGAATATTGAGGAAATCAAATTTGACTGTTTCCCTGTATTGTAAATAATTAATTGGTGCATGTTGTTCCAGAGAAATAGAAAAGCTGTATTTTTGCCATCTTTAATTAAAAATATCACTTCACAGAATCTATTTTCCTCTTCCGCTGACATCACGTATGCTATGTGTGGGCTATTGGATAATGTTAACCAAAAGCCAAATAGAAAACATGCAAATGCTCTGGTTTTATTCTGGTACATAAAGTAAAAAAAGACGAAATATGTAAAAAATGACTGTTTCCAAGCGGCCATTTTTACTGACTTACTGACTAAAATGAATCTCTAAACTGACTAAAATGAAATCAACAATAAAGTAGATCTGTGTTTAACCATCACATTTAGTCCACATGTAGGAGAAAACAGCCACTGTGAGGTCACTCAAAAAACACACATATTGGTTCCATCAGTAAAAGAAAAACTTGAATAAAGAGTGAATAAACTTCCACGAAGCTAATCCAGAATCACTCTGATGGACAGAATGCAGACATGCGAGCACATACGCAGCAGGGCACAAACACACATCAACACTCTTGCTCTATAAATAGCCTGCCATTTTACTGGAAACAGGAGCTATGGCTCACAATCGCACTGCAAATAACATTGATAAGTGAGACTGTATAGAGATACACGGAGTCCAACGGCAGGAAAAAAAAAGGTACTATGAGACAGCATATGAGGGAAAGTGGTGGAATGAGGTAGTGGAGTCAGACCATCCATGCTACAGACACCTGCCCACACTTGCTGTCAGAGACTCAGTGTAACTGCAGAAACAACAGCTCTGTGAATGAGTGTGTGTGTGTTCAGGGCTAGTGTGTTAACAGAGCTTAAATATTACTATCTGCTGATCTGACCCACTGATTACCAGCACAGCAAACAAGTTTCCTTTAAAGGACAGAAGGTTATTATTCACACCACCTAAATACTGGCAAACCTGAGACTTCTATTGTTTTTATATAAAGTTAATTATAATAACTTTATTTCAAGTCCCTGGATTTCACCAAAGGGAAGTTTTGTCAGACTTAGTTATACTATAAACGAGTTTTTATAATTTGTCAAAGCTACACAGTAATTCAACATCATGTAGTTCACTTGTACTTTCTGCACAGGAAAACATACACAGAAACACTAGACCTGTGGCCAATGCTTACAAGCGATAGGTTAAAAACAACAGGTTAAATGCTGGGATATCGTTTGCATGACCTATTGTCAGCTATTTGCTTCATGGAAAATTTGATGAAACGATGACTGTGATTTTTCCATAAATGCATTAGTGAAACACAGACATGGTTAATAAAACCAGTGAGACTGAGCTACTGAGATAAACCGAAAGAGAGAAAGCGTGTGTTTGAAAGAAAGAGTGCATCTATGTGTGCGAGTGAGATTCAGAGAGAAAGCATGTCCTTGGGCCTCGATCGTCCCTGTGACTTATAAACAAAAGTTGAAACTAAAACATTTTCAAAACAACATCTAAGCAGATTGCAATGTGAACTGTCTAAAATCAGCAATATGTTCATTTTCTCCCTCATACTGCAGAGATACTGTATGATGACAAAACTGACTTAACTACAATAATTCAAATTCAGGTTAGCCTAGTGCTATGCATAAAATGATGTGTATGCTAATAAATATGTTGATAAATTACACCTATATATATATATATGAGAGAGAGAGAGAGAGAGAGAAATGCTAAATATAAATAAATAAATACTAAAAATATAAACTCATCCCCAAAACAAAAGTATATGCACACAAACTAACTAAATGCATGCACACACCTGTGTACTCTTTGGATAACGATGATCAGACTATCCACTCATCAACACTGACCATCAGGATATCAATGTTTCTCTCACTGGCTTGTATCCTATTATCACATAAACACACCGCAACACGACAACACACAAGAGACAACAAAACATGATACACCACAAGAAAAGTTTGTGACCTTGGAATTCCTCAAATCTCTCTGACTGCAACATATTTGCACTGAGAGTGTAAAGTGTCCTTCTGTACTCTCCAGATGATACCATCTGACTACTGACCACACACATTTCAATGTGTAAACTGCACAAAGTTTATCATTAGTTGGTGTTTAACCACTGAACTTTATAGTAGGCTTTTAATAGGTATGACAGTCTGTTAGGTGATCAAGAGAATGAGATCTTACCTGCTAGTGGAGATCACTGGAGCTCGTTTGACTCAGCAGAGGTGTGAATCACACAGCGTAGTACTCTACAAGTCCATGTCTCCCTTAAGAAGAAATAAAGACAGAAAGACACTGCATGTCAGATGCACTGTTCAGTGAGATCAAAGCGCACACAATCAACAACAGTGTGGTGTGCAAGAGCTAAGCATGTGATACTGACCCCACACAGATGCATGCTGCCTCTCTCCTCCCTTCGCTTTCTCTGGCCCTCCCCTTCACTTCCACCCCTCTTTCACTCAGTCCCACCCCTCACTTCCCTTCGCTCTGTCTCTTCTCGCTCCATCAAACAATCATGCTGTACCTTTCTCTCTCTCTCTCTCTCTCTCTCTCTCTCTCACACACACACACACAGTTCCAGTGTATTAACAATAACAAGTAGAAAGCAAAGGAATTCTTGCTGGATTGTCCTTCAGCTTATCTTGGCAAATCATCATCATCATCAACAACAACAACAAAAGTACTATACAGTGATGGCATTGGAATGGCCTATAAATAGTGTGTTAGTTGGATAAATATCACATGTACAGTAGTACATACTGGTATTTGTACCATGGTATATCAAAAAATACCATGGTAGCCAACTATAAAATGAATATATGTTGGTTTATTGGTTGGTTTACCTTGGTCCGTGAACTTAATTTATTGCTTTATTATGTGTGCTTTGAGAAAAAGATTTTATGACAAATTATGTAAATAAGTGCAAAAGCAAGTAGGGTGGTTCGCGGAATCTATTACATTAAAAAAATGATCTCGATGCAAACACTCACGCATAGTTATTCCTTAAACTCACGCAAAGTAATTCCTTAATGACAATTCCACTATATAAATTCCTAAATATCATATTAGTCATTTTTTTATATATATTTCCGAATCCTTATCATGAAGAAATCACATACTTAGAATACACATATCTACACAAACATGACAGTAGAGTTGCACGATTAATCTTTAAAGGGGTCATATAGTGCCATTTTCATATAAGTTTTTTAGATTCTTTAGGGTCTAAATGAAAAGTTTGTAATATACTTTAACTAAAAATTCTCATTAGTGTTTTAAGAAAACACTCATTTTACCTGATCAAAAACCGCTCTGTTTTCAGCACACCATTTCAGTGCATATGCCTTTAAATGATAATGAGCTTTGCTGACTCTACCCCTCTGTTGAGTGGCTTTTTGACACAACCCACGTGGAGTGTTGCCTTGACAACAGTTGAGGGTATATTTTGGAACAAGAATGGGAGCGGGATCCTATGAGGACACATCCGTGCGACCGTATCAATTTGAACCGGAGTCGTGGTTGTACCCGGAACAAGATGACGGCCGCAAAGAAGTTCAACTATTAAGGCTTGAACATGATGTTTCTGAAATGACGCGTTGGGTGCGCAAGACCATAATCCGCTTGGCTGTGTGCATGGGTTTTTTTTTTTCCGAGGATGAACGACTTTAAGCCGAATCTGCCTGAGCATGTACGTCGCGCTGCATACGATACGTCATATCGTTCATCTCTGATTGGTTTTAGATCTATCCAAATGCGCTCAGAGGCATTTGAACTATGTCCGTTGGTGACGCCCCTATAGAAAAGCTTTGCCAGACCATAACTCAGTTACAACTGAGAATGGTCTGGTTTTAACCAGGCTAGCTTTACATGATAATAGCGTCGGTTTTGCTTACCAAGATAAGCAGTCGTCTGGCCAACAGTGTTGCCATTCATGATATAGGAAACATGGCTTCTATGACCAATTAGAATCCAGTATTCCAGCTGTACCATGAGTCAAAACCAACATTTGATATCAAAGTTATTGTTAAGTTGGTCCCATTGTATTTTTTTTTTTTTTGAAAAACAACTGACGTCGACACATAACAAGTCGCCTAAACTCTCACACCAGATTACTGCTCAAGATAAACAGCTAAGACAAACGACATGCTTTCAATTGAACCACTTGTGAGAACAGAAGACAATTTGTTGTATTTTGGTTAATTTAAAGTGATGAAGATGTAATGTTAATCTGCAGTGTTTC
This sequence comes from Cyprinella venusta, assembly GCA_038021265.1. Lineage (NCBI taxonomy): Eukaryota > Metazoa > Chordata > Actinopteri > Cypriniformes > Leuciscidae > Cyprinella > Cyprinella venusta. The sequence goes on from CM075875.1 coordinate 14,262,274, forward strand.
AGACCCCAACGATTGTTTTAAACATTGTATTTCCTTTCTGTCTCCGACACAACAACCCAAATTAGGTCGTGACCCAATTGAGAGCACCAATGTAGAGAACACAACATAGCTAAATATGTATAAACACCATCTCTGAATTATTTCAAGAGTTTTAATACATTATATGGATATTCAGAAAGTATTTATTCATGTACAAATTACAAATACATAGTTTTTTTTATCAACTCTTCAGTTTAAATGTACAAAAAAAAAACAGAAAAAGAAAAAGAAAAAAGAAAAAAAAAACGGCTGTTTAATAGCAGCTTTGCAACCTGGCAAGACATTTCACCCACTCTATCAAATGCAGTAAAAGATTTCTGTAAAAACAAAATACATAAAGGTTCTTCATCTTATTATTTTCTTTTTAAAGAAACATAATAATAATTTCTAGAAGAAAGGTGAGGTTAAAGGTCATGCCTGCTCCACAGGGCAGACATCTGCAGTGGACTAATGTCCCAGACACAGAGAATTAGCTGGCGTCTGTCATTAATACAAAGCAGCTTGTATAAAAAGCTTATTTTAAAGTCTTGACACTGAAAACGTTTTGTGCTGTGTGTTTCTTATGACTCTATGTATTGCAGGTGTGTGTGTGTGTGTTTGGTGTGGTCTGCCTGACTAAAATGTGAAAGTAACCAGAAACAAAAGACAGCGATATAAAGAAAAATTAGCCAATAAACGACTTGGAAAATAATGAAGAAGGGAAAGGACAATTAATAAAACAAAAGAAGAAATGGAAAGAAAGTAAAAGTGGAACAAGAGAGTCTGGCTTTTGCTCTAGTAAAATATCCACACGCTCGGCGTCTCTGACTGGGTAAAATAAAGCAGTCCCCCAGCTTAAGGTCATAGGGTTTGTCAGTTTGCTGAAATATCACCTCTGCTATGTTCAAACAGTCTTTCTACTTCCTAATACAGTAAAAAATAATATACTTACATAGACCAATAAAACAAATATTTTATACAGTTCTCTCATAGACACCATTAGATAGCACATTTAAACTCTTCATCTCAAGTACGACTTTTTTCTATGTTTGTTCTTTTTTTTGCGTGTTTGTTTTATACAGTGCAGAGTATATGGGCCTTGATTAAATAAGAGTGTTTTTACTATATCTTGCGCCCTCTGCTGGTCACTCCGTGCTCGTGCTGGTAGCATTCTGTCTGTGAGGAACGCAGTAGTTGTGCTGGGCAGAGTGGACAAATCCTGGCAGACACATGCATTTATATGAGCCCTGCGTGTTGATGCACTTGCCGTTCTTGCAAAGAGACATCTTTGTATTCAGCTCTGAGCATTCGTTGATATCTGGAACACAAACCACAAAGAGTTTGCGACTCAACTTCAATCTCGACAATCCGAATAATAATTCTTTTAGTTTTTGGGGTTATAAATATTTGTTGAAAAAGTAAATGGAATTTCGCTGCTAAAGCAAAAATGGCAAACAGACAACTTTTTTTTTTTTTTACAATACTACTGGCAAAACTACATAATGTGTATCTTTAACTTGTGTTGTCATTTCAAAAACCAGTCAGACACTAATCTAAATTTCACAGTTAGACGTAAGCTGTGTTTTTGTTTTTATCTGTCACTAAAATAACTTATAAGAATCATTAATTTGAGAATTTGCATAGTTGAGTTGTATGTTTTTGATTAGCTAAAAATTAACTGAACAAGAATCTTTTGTTTAAAAATAGACAACACTGGTTGTTCAGTTGGTTCACTAAAAGAACCAATTCATAAGAATCATTCGTTTTGGAAATTAGACTCGCTGTAGATTCTGTAGCAGTGTTGTGATGTCACTTTCTTTTTTTCCCTAACTGGTTCTGAATAGAAACCAGTTCTCGGTTCTTAACCCTAATAAAAACTCTGTTATATAATTTATCATCTGCTCAGTCATGCCTCATTTCAGGAGATTAGCGTATATAATCACATCACTTTTCTGGGATAAAATGGGAAAAGCAATTTTGAAGTTACCTGACAGATGAGGTTTTGAATCGCCCCCAAATCCTTTGCTTGTATGCATTAATAACATCCACAAATTAAATCCAGTCACATAGAATTACTAAACATACTAATTAATTAATTATTTGTATCTTCTTTTTTAATCTAGATTTGAATTTATTTATCCTGAAGCTCAGACACTTGTGCAGGCATAGATTTTCCTATTCTTCAAATAAATTCTTTAGGGTTGAAACGGTCTGAAACGTAAACCTGAGCAATTCCTAGCCTGATCCCCTCATGTGGGAATCTGCTTTTGCTCACCCACGCAGGCCATGCGGGACATGTCGAGTGTGTATCCATCGAAGCAGTCGCAGGTGTATCCCTCCTGCACCCGCACACACCGTCCGTTCTCACATCCGTTCAGCACACCGCATTCCTCCGCTCGCAGTCCTTCAAATGCATCATATGGATCTGTGGAGGAGAGAGCGGTTTTGAGTTTACGTTTTAGGCTGAACTATTTATTTAAAGTGAGTAATTTTACTCACTTCTTGGTGGCTCATAATCGTCATAGAAGGGCAACGTGCTGTCAGGATCTGGCTGAAAGTCATATTCAGGGCTGATCTCGTACTCATGAACTGGGCCGGCAACCAGAGCATCCTTACCATATGGCCGACGGGAATCACCAGGCTGACGGATATTACACATAGTGGCGTAGGAAGCTGGATGACAGTGAAAAAGAAAGAGTTTTGTTTTCATCTATTTTTCTTTGTGCTTTTTTTGTGTTTGCAGGATTTTGCAAGAATTTAATTACAGGGCAGTCGGATCATGTAAGACAATCCAAGAGAATCTATGCACATAGTAGGTGTATTCCACATAGTTATACTGTGAGTGTATTGCTCAATGTGAAATTTGATGTAAACAGGCATCAGTAGATGTGAAAGGTGCTCATTGGGAATAAGGTGTAATTATACGTGAATTTTTCTGGGGACAGAGAGCACAATCCATGCCCCAAGCATCTCCGTATAAACAGCAGCACTCAGTGAATGTGGTATGTCTGTTAGCGAAGGGCTTTGTGCAGGTCAGCCTTTCTGTCACAGTCTCCCAGCAAATACCCTCATACACTTCAGCTTCTCTTTGCCCTGTAAAAACACAAGCAAATGACAGTTACAGAATACTGAAATACACATCTGTAAACTAAGTAAAAAAAAAATCCATAGAAAGCGCCAAGCAACATCAATATCAACTTTATTTGTATAGCACACTTTAAACAACCAACTTTGACCAAGGTGCTTCACAGGTATAAAATTCAACAAGGCATACAGTAAAACTACAACAATAGAACATTATAATAGACCGTATATGATATATAGTGAAATTAAATGTAAAATTTGCCAGGAAAGATAACAGACTTAACTGGGAGGAAATGCCAGAGAAAAGAAATGTGTTTTTAACAGTGATTTAAAGCGTTCGAGAGTTGGGGCAGTTCTGATCTGGAGTGGCAGGTTGTTCCACAAGTTTGGGGCAGCTACACTGAAGGCTCTATCGCCTCTAGTTTTAAGTCTGCTTCTGGGCACATCCAGGAGGAGGAGATTGGTGGATCTCAGCACTCTAGTTGGAGTGTGAACATGAAGAAGCTCTGTTAAATACAATGGAGCCAATCCATTTAGGCATTTAAAAGTTAAAAGTAAGATTTGAAAATCAATCCTGTAATGATTGGTGTGATGTGGTCTCTCTTCTTTTCTCCTGTTAGGAGGCGGGCAGCAGCATTTTGTACCAACTGCAGGCGCTGAATAGATGTCTTGTCTAAGCCCACATATAAGGAGTTGCAGTAGTCAAGGCGAGAAGTTATAATGCAATGTGTGAACCAAAATGTGACAAAGCAATATGGAAAATTCCTTTTATTACAGTGTAGATATAAATTTGGTGCCAGGCCATGATGAACCAAAGCTTATTTTTATGCTTCGCACTACTTGATTTCTAAAGTCTAAAAGAAATGGCACTGCTTTTTCTGACCACCCTCTAGATGGCAGTATGACACTGTTTGGAATGGTTTCGTGATCAAGAGCTGACCACCAAATAATGATCTCAGAAACAAATGGTAAATTATCACACATTGAGGAGGTGTAACATTAAGTGTTTAAAATGTAAATTGTAGGGATTTAGAGAATAGAACACAGGTTTTAGAGAATCTAGCGTTTGATTTGGAGCATTGTTTCCTAATCCAGCTCCTCTAGGAACCCAAACAGTGCGGTGGCTCACTAATCTGACATACTCAATTCAAGTCATGGAGAACTTGATTAATAAGATAATGAGATAAATAAGTGTGGCAGATAAGAAAGACATCTAAAACGTGTGGAGATTGGGAGACACTCGTTTAGGTAATGGGATTTAATTGTTTAGGATGTGAGTTTTATGGTGCTATTTAGAGAATAGGGAATTTGGTAGTGGAGTGTTGGGTTTTCACTTTCAGGTACATAAGAGTTGATGTAAGACTTTACCTGCCACGGTGGGTGAAATGCAGCGGGCATTGTCGGCCGCAAGAACCAGGGGAGGAGTGCAGAAGCACTGATATGACCCATATGTGTTCATACATTTACCATTTACACAGTTCGACACGTCTGCACATTCATCAGTGTCTGCAGAGGCAGAGAGATAAACAAAGATAAACAGAGTCAGTAAATAGGTTCTCTCAGTAAGTTGCTTGCAAAAAAACCCCAACAATTTCACCAGAGTTCACCACTTCTGCAGTTTGCAAAAACAAAAGAAAATGCATTATACAACGGGACTGTTAAACGCTTTATTCTGATTGGTTGACGAAAGCCAAGGTGTGTAGATATATTCCAGTAAATGCACAGCTAAAGTAGTTCCAGTCGGGTTGTGACCGAATTGCAGTTCCATATCACTTTGCCAAATTCAGTTCTTTCAAAAGTCCTTTTAGCCTAAAGGGTGGTGATGACGCAGTGGATAAGACACATGCCTTTGGTGTGAGAGCCCCGGGTTCGAATCCACTATGAGACACCAATGTGTCCCTGAGCAAGACACTTAACCCCTAGTTGCTCCAGAGGCATGCGACCTCTGACATATATAGCAATTGTAAGTCGCTTTAGATAAAAGCGTCAGCTAAATGAATAAATGTAAAGCAGCAAAAAATAAAAATAAAAAACACACAAAGGTACAGACCAAGCGAGTAAATACACATAAGATAAAAATTACAAACTATTTTAATGTTTTACCATTAAATTATGTTCTAATATCTATGGAAAGCATTTTCTTTCTCCTTCACATAAAAAGACTCACACACACACAGAAAAATGTATGCGCACAAAAACTAAATAGTTTTTTATTTCTTTATTTTTTTTTATTTTGTAGTGGCAAGAAACAGAACTGTTGTTGAAGCAGTTAAACTTCAATATTAGCTTCAATATTAGTAGAGACATTGTTTCACTGTTGTTAACACTGTTAAAAGCCACACAGACACAAATTTATTCAATCAATCTCGCTCATAACTATATGAATGGCTCAGGCGTCTGTTACTAGCTATAAAATGGTGTTTTGGAATTAGCATCTGAGGCTGAGATTGAGATACGTAAGAAATTAGTCTTGCACAGAGCATTTTAAGCAACAAAAACTTGACAAACGTCTTGAAATAAAACATCTGAACAATGTTGTGAGGTGTGGTAAACATGAGAGGATAAACTGACAATAGAATATTCTTATTTAGTATTAATTATGCTATAGTATTTATTAATATTTTTAATTAGCTTTGGTTCTTATGTTTTCAGTTTTTAATTTTTTTAATTTTGTTATGTGCATTTGTCATTATTATTATTATTATTTTTTAATATCTATATATCTTTGATTTATTTTTATTTCAATTTTAGTTTTAGTTAATTTAGTACTTCAGCTTTGTTTCAGTTAGTTGCCAAGGCGATATTTTGAGTTTCAAAAATTTATAATTTGTTCTATTATTTCAGCTCAATTACTTTGAGCTTTATTTTCAAAAACAACACTGATCACCAGACCAGACCACAACCAGGACTATATACGTACACACACACACACACACACACACACACACACACACACACACACACACACTTTAGTCCAGCTAAAATCAACCATCTAAAGTGTCTGTGAATGAACTTAGTGAGTGTTTGTGTACATAAAACCAGATCTGCCCACAATATGCAAGTAACATTTTGCGGCCTCCTCCAGAACCTCCACCCATTGACCCAGTGTTAAAAAGATTGACGCATGAAACGAAAGACATATTTGTATGACTGTGTAAATGCATATTTGAGTTTGGAGAGCGAGTAGGTGTTCATACAGTATGTGTGTGTGACAGAGGGTGTAGGAAATCAAAAGATTGTGGCTACACTGAATACGTGTGTGTGTGTGAGAGGCAGTCAGGGGTGTGGCAACTTTAAGGCAGTGGTAAGACTTCTTGGCCGTAGGTCTGCGGTTAGTGTGAGTGAGTGCGTGTACGTGTGTTTAGGCAGGCAGACAGCCTGCGGTGCACCAGAGCTGTGGCCTGGATCATAACGGCTGTGCCGCCCTGACCGATCGCGAAACGTAGCCTTTGACCCATACTCACACACACATATAACCTGCCATTAAGACGCACGCATAATGCAGCCGCAAGCCACAAGCAGCCGGCTGCAGCAGGTTTAAAACTTAAATTTAAATCTAATTTAAATGTGTTGGCGTTATGGTGAGCCAAACTAGGCCAATACTTACACACACATATATCTATTTAGCAAGTAAGCTTACTGTATATGCACCCACACAAAACAAACACATACACACAAGCCTGTCATTCCAATCTGATAAAAGAACAGTGACAATTCAAGGTCAAACATCACAAGCAATACACGGCTAAAACAGGATGCTATAAATAACAAACCTTTCTAAAAATACTTGGATTAAAATAAAACACTTTCATGTAACTTTTTATGTTTCTGAATACTGTCTTTTAAAATGTTGAATTAACTGGTTTAGTACTTTATTCAGCCTGCATCAGGATCCTTTGTGTGGCTGTGAACAGATCAGTGATATCCACAGCACAATGAGAAACACTAGATTACAATATTCAATCATTTCATTATGTTTTGTGTATTTCAACATTGTGCATGTGTGTTGTTCAGACAGGCAGCAAGAATACATTTTTTAGCCTATTCAACTAAAATCCATTGTGTTTACACAAATAAAATCCAATATAACTTTTTAAAATCCTGTTAAATTAGATTTCTTAGACTGAATATGCGCTTCTCAGCAGCTATTAAATGTCATGAATGTGAGTCTTCATGGACAAGGTTAGGGTGTAAAAGACAACAGAACATTTTGAATGTTTCTATGGCTGTATCTTGCTAACAGCCCTCTTCAAAAATTCAGAAGTCATCTATTTATTTCGGACACTTTCCTGCGTTCAGACTTGGATACTGCCCAGAACAATCAATAGTTAAACATCTATTACTAAAATTTTGTGCATGCTGAATCAAGTTTACCTTATTACTGTGACAACATGTGGGCGTGCTAGCAAAAGCCTGTCCGAACAAAAGCTTTAGAAAAAATCTCGCTACATCAAACCTGTAATCAGTCTGAAAAAAACATATTTAATCACTTTCATGTCACTGCAAACCTATTTGACTTTCTTTTTTTTGTGTGTGGAACACATAAGAAGATATTTTGTAAAGATAGTTTGTGTTTTGTCTACACAATGGAAGTGAATGGATTCCCATTTTCTCTGGTGCAACCCCAACAATTAAAAAAAAAACCCAGAGGAAACTTAGTAATCAACACAAGTTTAAAGGGATACTCCACTTTTTTTGGAAATAGGCTTATTTTACAACTCCCCCAGAGTTAAACAGTTGAGTTTTTACCGTTTAGCCGATTTTCTGATATTTAGAATAATATCAGTAACCAGACAGTTTCTGGTCTCATTGACTTCCATAGTAGGAAAAAAAATTATACTATGGAAGTCAATGAGACCAGAAACTGTCTGGTTACTGATATTCTTCTAAATATCAGAAAATCGGCTGAAAGGTTTTCGAAAACGGTAAAAACTCAACTGTTTAAATCTGGGGAAGTTGTAAAATAAGCCAATTTCCAAAAAAAGTGGAGTATCCCTTTAAAGATTACATGCTGATTGTGATTTTGGACCTTACCAACACACTGTAGTTTGCTCTCATCATAGTAAAGTCCAGCTTTGCAGTAACATTCATACCCACCAAGGGTATTAAGACAATAGCCATCTTTGCAGATCTCGTTTTCAAAAAGCTTGCATTCATCTGCATCTGCAAAAGACACAAATCAACACGTTTTCATTATTTCATTCTAAAACATTCAGACAGGTCATTATGAACCTGAAACCCTGGAGCGCACCTACAGATCAGCATGCATCTGGTAGCATACAGACTCTTCACAGGACGCATTGCTCTAGTTAGTGCTCTTATTTGGGGATCTGCTACATGCAGAAATGTCATTTGACTGGAGACCGATGGGGAGGAAATGTCCTTTCCATCCATAAGCATTCCATTCAAACGTACACCAACACACACACCGACCACAGTGCATTCACTCACACTGCCACCAGCCAAAGAGAAACCACACTCTCGCTGCATTCATAAATTAAATCAGTGCATTAGACTGAGGTTTCCCCATACTGGGAAGCAGGCAGCTGAGTGTGTGTGTTTCAGCATATGTAGGTCATATGCTAAGCCATGTCTGCGGCTGCTTCCACACCTAACAACGTCAAAAATCTGTGCATAAAATGGGGGTAAAATTACAAAACACTTTGTTTTGGACCCCATTGACTTTCCCAGTATGGATAAAAACATTCTTCAAAATATCACAGTAATTCAAAGAGGTTTGGAACAACATTTGATTTTAGGTTAACAATCTCTTTGGAAATATATAGACACACAGATACCTATGAAGCTTTCTGGTAAACTGGTTGTAGGATTTATAGGATCACCAGAAGGAATGTAACCCTGGCCCGCCGGACACATCTGTGAGAACTGATCTGCATAGAGAGAGTCAGTGGTTAATACAGGAAACGGTCTGCTGTGTTTATTCAAGAATAGTGATTATGACTTGTAATTTTGGCTTTGGTAAAGCAAAAGAAATATGAGAGGGATTGTTTATCATTTATAAGATATCCAGATATGATTTACTAATGTCATTTGCTACTTTATCATGGTTGAGCTTCAATATGTCTTAAAAACATCATCAGTCATCAGTTGCAGAAAGGTGGATATTCTTCTGTTTTGAACCTTATCTGATAACAATCCGATTTGATCTGCCTGTCTGAAATGAATAAATGACCAGACTGATTCATAAGTACTAATGCACAACACAAAACGTTCACTTCCAGGCAGGAGACGTCCTCTTCAACCAACAAGTAGGATGATTTGAACGAAAAAGTACAGGTTTAAAATAGGAATCATTACAGTTTTACATTAAAATAGGTTTAAAAAATGTCTCTTTAATTATTTTTTCCTACTTTAAATTTCCTACTTGGAACTTAATTTCTCTCATTTGGTTCCTCAACATGACTTTTTTTTTCAAAAAGTGTTACAATAAGAAAAATTGTACTTCCAGTTAATCTAAAATGAACCAGGTCAACCGATTCACTGCAAATAATTGAATCTGTCCGCTATCCTCAAGTTCAACTCACTGACTCAATGATCCATCTATACAAACGTGTTCTTACAGTTCTCTGTACTGTACCTTTTCGATTGTGTGTTGTGCATTATGTAAATCGGTACCTTTTTGCAGTATGGGGCAGGGATGGACCTCACAGTTGTCCCCCCAGCCGGCTCCCAGCGTGCAGCAGCACTCCTCTTTAGTCATGCTGCTGGCCAGCACCTTATCACACAAGTTCTCATCATTCAAGTTGTAGTAACACTCTTTCCTCTCCACCGATGTGACTATGGGGTACGAGATGACAAACAAAGCAACACAGATAACTCAGACGGTTGTCTTTTATTTTTAACTTTTCAATTTTCAATCATGTTTTGTCACATAGCATACATTAAAAAAGAATTGGAGAAAAAAAATCAATAAATAAACGTAATATTTCACTGCAATACAGTTATCCACAAATGAATACCTTAAGAACAAAGGTCAAGAGCACAGCATGACATCAGAGAGCAGTTTTACAGTTCAGCCTTGGCTTTTCAATTACTGAGAGCTCCTTTTTTAAGATTTCCAGATAATTTACATTCAAAACTATTGTGATTCTAGTTTTATGGTGTTCTGCCGCCCTCCTTTAAGGAAAAAAAAAACATGATTTATAGCTCTGATAACAGATACTGTGGTACTTCTTGTAAAAAAATAAAAATAATAATAATGTTTAAACTCGGGAGACTCAGAGGTTTTATGGGGGGTAAAGCATTAGGTGGGTAGATTTGAACAAAAGTCCTCAGCTAAAACGGTTGGCTAAGATATAAGGAAATGCTTCCTGTTATTTGATTTGCTGGTGTGTAGCCACTCACACACATATATCCAATCAACATTGTTCCAACATTTCCGTTTCACCATGTTCTTGGGCACTAGGGGAACAATTTGATTCCAGTCTAGTGTCACTGTTAAAACTAATACATTTCCATATTTGGTCTTCTTTAATCAACTTGTTTTACAGGTAAACAAAACCTTTCCCAGATTTATTGGCCCTCTTCACTTTTGAAGAAATTCAATGTTACAGGCTGCTCATACAAATTGGGTTTAGTGAAAATTTTTGGTTGTCTTTCATAAATTTCTGGCCAAAATCAACTTAGACCATATTCAAATAAGCACTAACAGAGCAGGCATTGTTTAAAGAATAACAATAACAGAAATAAAACTAAATATATTCCAATCAGGAAATATTGATTGGAGAGTTTTAGAGTTTAAAGGGATACTCCAATTTGTTTGGAAATAGGCTCATTTTACAACTCCTCCAGAGTTAAACAGTTGTGTTTTACCATTTTTGAATCCATTCTGATATTTAGAAGAATATCAGTAACCAGACAGTTTCTGGTCTCATTGACTTTTTTTCCTACTATGGAAGTCAATGAGACCAGAAACTGTCTGGTTACTGATATTCTTCTAAATCGGAAAATCGGCTGAATGCATTTGAAAACGGTGAAACCCAACTGTTTAACTCTGGGGGAGTGGTAAAATGAGCCTATTTCCCCAAAAAAGTGGAGTATCCCTTTAAGAGTTTTAAAAGCAGATCTCATTCTGAAGGGCCTTATCAGTATATCTCTCCGTACTGGTCTTTTGTTATCTGAGCGTGGGAGCTTCTTTTTGGCTCTTACGTACTTTGGGGTCCATGGTGCTTGGGTCCCTCTCTAATCCTCAGACTGAATCTCATTTCTCTCCTGCCAGATCGTTTACAACCCCCATTTATCACGCCTTGCCTCCCTCTGTTCTACTCGGAGCTGGACCCTGATGATAGAAAGTTAATGTCCTGTTGCACTAGACTATCTCAATGGCTGAGATTTAAACGTGAAAGCTTCAGAATCTTTCTAGGAACACGGTAAAGCCAATAAGTTTCGAAGGAGGACAGGGGTCACCTGTCCAGATAAAACGTAATCTGTGGCATTTGGATTTCAGGAGGACATTGAATTGGTCGATCACTTTATGGTGGTTTACCATATACTATATTACCTGGTGTTGTAGAGAAGCATTTGGCCGAATTCCGGTCAAATTCTTGCGTCTCATCAGGACACAAACAAAGATAGGAGCCTTCATGATTCTCACAGATGGCCTCACCACACACATTACCGAGCAGCTCACACTCATTCACATCTGCAGGCAAGAAAATACGTTTCATTATTGAATTGATCATTTGTTGTTCTACCACAAACAGGAATAGTTCACTCAAAAATGAACCAGTTCAAAAGAATTGGTTTAAAATAATGACTTACTTTTCTTGAGTTCAACCTAATCATTCAAAACCAGTTGTTCTTGACATAACAGCTCACTAGAGTAGACGAATAACTTTTGAATAAAAAAGTCAATACAACTTTTATTTGTTTCTCACATACAGCTATCTAATGGCTTCAAAGGGTATGTAAATATATAAGTTGTATGGACCGCATGTATGATCCTTTTTGTCATTTTTTTAGCTTTACAGACATGTTTTTGTATGGAGCTGCATAAAACGTATTTTGTGTTTCATGAAAAAAGTAATGAACACCATACAGGTTTGGAATGAAATGAGGGTCATAATAATAAATAATGTTATAATCTTTATTCTACACCCAAAAATATTATTACAAATATTAGTATAAATAACTAATATCATTGTCATTGTTATTACGAATAATGATAATCACTTTAAAATAAAAAATAAACTACTAAAAAATATCTGCTGAAAAAATAAGACTTTTCTTAAACGTTTGTTATCACACAAAAAAAGAAGAAAAAAAAAACTATTGAAGCATGAACGACACAGTTTCACCAGACCTCTGACTTTTCACAACCACAAACTTGAGTGAACTCATGAACTCCAAAGCTTGTAAAACATTGGTCATTATCTAATCATAGTTTATCATTTCTATAGCTTTGTCCTGATCGGCTCAGAGCCTTTTCAAAACGGTGGCTTTTGGGAAACTCATAGAGCAATGACAAACTGTGTGCGCAGATGACTTCAGTAAATAAAACAGCCCAATTTTTCCTGCCGACTGTCTCTGACAGCTTGAATTTATGACGACCAAAGAAGCACTATAATGCAAGTTTCTACTTCCTCCAACATGCCTCTCTTCTCCTTTCTCTCTTTCTTCTCAATGCTTCATACATCTGTGACTCTCATTCTCTTGCTTTTATCAATCATCTCATAGCACCACATACAAAAGGATGCAATAAATCAACTTGTGTGGAGAGCCTTTATGTGCAATAGACTCTGAATGTTCTAATGGAGCCATCCTGCCAGGCGCGCACACACACGTACACACTCCAGACCCTCTCAGTGATGGTGGGCCGGCTCGTCAATGAGCCTGTAAGTGTTAAATGGTAATCTGGAGTCGGCAGCAGCGTGGGTGCTGCGCCACTAGGAAATGATAAAAAGTTGGAAAAGGATTTCAGTGCCAGAGGAACAATGTAAAATACAGATACGACCTTATAAGAGCTGATATATACTAGCGGCTCTTCATGCACTCCAGAATAAATTAGGGTATGACGGGAACATTTTCTACACCCTAAAGAGTTTTTTATTGTGCATGCAGTGCTTCCTGCACTCACTGCTGCTTAATCCACGACGCCTCAACAAATAACATATTAATAACTGTGACCTTGTCTGAATTCAATTTAAAAAGTTAAAAAATTGTCAAATGAAATAGATGGCTGAACAAACACACAATACGTCCAGTGTATTCTGATTCACATTCGAATGACTTCTTTAAATGATTCACTAAGAAAGACTCAATTTGAATCAGCCTGATGAATCCTTCTCTGAATCTGTCAGAGTGGCTACCAAATTAACATATGACTCACTTACAGGACTGCAAACATTTACTTTCATTGTCCCACACAAAATTAATCCATTGTATGTACTTCATGAACGTTTTCATGAAACTTGAATCAGTGTCCTGAGCACCTACTGCAAAGCTCCAATCCCCAGAGAACGGATGAACTGACGCTTTTGCATATGGATAAAAACATTTGTCAAAATGCACGAATGTAAAGCTATTTGTAATTAATTTAAAAATCAAATCAAATGAATGAACAAATCATTACAACTGTAAACTAAATATTTCAAACATTAAATGTTTATTATTTAAAGGTGTTTGTGTGGGTGGGAGAGGAAACATACTTTCTGTTCAGTTTATTAAGAATTCCGGCAACACAGTGAGAAGCAATTTAATTTTGGCAGCAACAAACGGAATCTGAAATTGACTCAGAATGGCTTTTCCATAATGCTTTAATGATTCCTCCTTCCCCCCCCCCCCCCCCCCCCCCCCCCCCCCCCAAGTGCACAGGGAGTTAAGATGTTCAGTCTCTGGAAAGGGATTAGATGTTATCCTTTTGCTTCATTAATACACTGTGTTCAGGACACACAGAGAAGATGGCTGGCACACAAGGGCTAATACTGATCTTTGGAAACGTCTACAGATCATACAAGTCTGATCTGGGATTCGTTTGTGTTCTTTTTGACTGCTTAGGGCAAGAAAAGCTGCACAAAAGAAGAATAGATGCGCAAGCTACAGACACATTGAAATGGGGTGTTCATATGGGTGATGCAGGAATCTTGATAAGGGGCATTTGGTCACAATATTAGGCCTGATTGAGGTCTTTCTCTGTCTAGGTATGTGGTGGACAAAGGGATGAGAGGGGAAGAGAAAGAATAATGGATGTGGTAAGAAGAGAAAAAGAATGGATAAGTGTAGGAAGAGAAAGAGAGAGAAGTAGGAAATAGGAATGCAGGGCTTGTGTGTATTAGTATGTGTGTATTAGTGTGTGTTACTACTGTGGGAAACCAGAAACTATGGAGGTTGTTAGTGGCCAGTTACATAAGCCAACAAGACAAACAACCTCTGTTCACAGACTGTGAGAGAGAGAGAGTGAGTGTGTGGATCACTGTTTGTTTGCTAGCGTGTGTATGAAAATTCTTGCCTCAAACTAAACACAGACTAAGAACAAGGCAGGGAACAATATACTGTATATGTGTGGCGGTATGAATCTCATATTATGATGTAAAAGTAATTCAACATAATGGTTCAATTTAAAAGTTTGGGGTCAGTAAGTTTTTTTTTAAAGAAATTAATTATTGTATTCAGCAAGGATGCATTAAATAATTATAATGTTACAAAAGATTTAGATTTGAAATAAATGCTATTCTTAAGTATCTATTCATCCTGAAGAAAAAAAAAAATCATTGTTTCAACAAAACATATTAAGCAACTGTCTTCAACGATAATTTTAAGAAATGTTTCTTTAGCACCAAATCAGCGTATTAGAATGACTTCTGAAGGATCATGTGACTCTGAATACTGAAGTAATCACTGTAATCATATTAAGAGAAATCGTGTAAAAAATAAAATAAAAAAAAAATAAAATTATACACACACACACACACACACACACATATATATATATATATATATATATATATATATATATATATATATATATTAGGGCTGTCAAACGATTAATCGCGATTAATTGCATCCAAAATAAAAGTTTGTGTTTACATAATATATATATAATCTATGAGGGTGCACTGTGGATAATTATTTCGTATATATATATATATATATATATATATATATATATATACATACACACACACACTCACACATGCATGTATATTTAAGAAAAAAATATTATTTATATATAAAACATTTATATATAATATAAATTAATTATAAATCTATATACAGTATATACATGAAAATATTCCTTAAATATATACAAGCATGTGTGTGTATTAAAGAATTATACACAGTCCACCCAAATATATTATGTAAACACAAACTTTTATTTTGGATGCAATTAATCACGATTAATTGTTTGACATATCGTTATATATATATATATATATATATATATATATATATATATATATATGAAATTTTACTAGGATTTCACAATATTATTCATTTTAAATGCAGTATAACATACTTTTTTTTTTTTACAAGTCACAATACCACAATATACATATACTATTGCTGGAAATTCACCCAAAAAATTGTATACATGAATAAACAAGTAGGACTGCCTATTTTTGGATTATATAATCAATTAAAATAGTCAAGTTTTAAATGAAAGGTATTTAATGTCACTTCGATGACCATCTCATTTATGATTATTCAAATTAATTTATCATAAAACTGTCATACCGCTGAGCCCTACTCGTATAATAAAAACAAAACTTCCTCTTGCTCCACTCTTGCTCCACTCTTGCTCTCTTTCAGAAGGTGCAAAAACAATCAAGATGAAAACATGTGTTAAAATAGCCACCAACATCAGACCTCTACACACCAGGCCTCAAAAATACATGTGGCTTCATCACTTTAATAGGGCTTGACTCTGTCAATGTATTAATGTGTCTGTGCGTATGTGAGGGCCACTGATGTGTTTAACCCTGGTCGCTGTGTTTTAAACATTACCGGGGTCTGTGCCGTCTACCCTCAGACTGGAAGAAACTAAAAACTCACATCAATCATGGTTCTAGCAAAGCGTCTGCATCTTTTTTATGTTGTCTGAGAGGAAGTGGCAAAAACTTTCAGAAAGTGCTGGCCTCGGTTCAAACTCCAGCTCTGGTTTACCTGCCTGTCTTTACAAACAGACGAGACCATATATCTATTAGTTTGTCTTCAAATTGACAACATACAGTTATAAGGTACTAAATATTTTTTTCCACTTAAAAATAGTTACAACTAAAGAAATGAATAGTATTTTGATAAATATATTTCATGTCGGCATGAAGTTTCGCTAATCTTTTTTTCTCTATTGTGATGTACTGTATATCTGGGTGAAATGGCTTCTGGAACAAGAAAAAAATGTAGGATGGGACTAGAATGTAAATGGAGGCAGATCTGAATGCCATTTTGCAGTCAGTTTAGTCCCAATTTCAACATCAGAAAACATCATGAAAAAAGACAAACATCATAAAAAGAACAGATGTCGTTTCGAAGGGGAGGTCAACGTTTTTAATTAAAGATTACAAAGTCACATGAATTAAAAAAAATCGTAATTATGTGCACAGAGTCAGACAGGACTTTTTTGCTCACCAGCTGTGGCTAGTGGTTTTCCATAGTTATTAGCCAATCAGCATTTTCAATGGCCACAATTTTGACATCCATATGGGGAAAAACTGCTATATATATATATATATATATATATAGCTGCTCCTGATTATTAATGTGTTTCATTCAAGTCCTTGTCCGATCTCATCTAAGTTGTTTCATTTTCTCCAGGGTATCTCCTGCTTGATAGTAATTAAGTCAATTTGTAGTATTCATTTCACTTGTGACACTTTTACATGTCATTATTGCTGCATACTTTCAAATTTGGTGCTTGAAGATGTGTTGCACCAGGTTTGAGTATGTGAAAGTGTAAAATATTTGTTTTTCATGGAAAAAACGAAAGTCATTTAGTCATTTATGACAGCATTTTCATTTTTTTTTTTTTGGTCCACGGTTCACAAACAAGAAGCAATGACTACACCTTAGCTGTTAAGTTAGGTTTCTAGCAGTGATCATTCATTGAATACTGTCAGTTTTTATGTCTACTTCTAAATTGTAGAATGAAAATAACAGAAACTAGGAGGGGAAAACTTACCCACACAGCCCTGTCCATCCTGAGAGTCCTTGAATCCCTGGTCACACTGGCAGCTGAAGGAGCCTATTGTATTCTGACAAGCACCATGACTTCCACAGGTTTTCTCATTCAGAGAACACTCATCCACGTCTAGAACGAGGGAGAGAAGGACAATAAGACAGAAAGGAGGAGATGTTAGAGCATTTTGTGTGCTGAATGGGCAGAGATGAATGGATGAGAGAAGCTCTAAAATTTAGATATAATTAAAGTGTATACATAAAATTATTTTACTTACAAATGTCTTGTTTGTGATTTTTTTTGTTCATTATATTATTTAAATTAATATATACATATATTAAGAAACAAGTACAGTTCCAGTATATAGCCAACAAAAGATACAGTACTATTAATTCTTTTCTGATAACCTTTTATTACTAATACTTTCAATATGAGAGAAATCACTGCTTATTCTGAATTTTTACAGAATGCGGTTTTACTCTTTTCCATCAGCAGAAAAAAAATGAAGAGCCTAAAAACAATTAACTTGCAATGTTCATTTATGAAATATTACAAAAGGCACATAAAGATAAAATGTTTGACAAAATTTTAAAAATAAGGATGAATGATGTTTGACAGTGAATGCTCCACAGCATAGTCGTCAGCGCCAGTCGCAAATATTAAACATCGACTGAGTCAAACGGACTGAGTTTTCCATAACTGAGCATGATCAGTCTTAACGACCAAATAACATTCATAATCGGCCTGACAGTCATGTAGTGTGTTCCTGGCTTTAAGGGATAAGGGAAGGGCCAACAGTGTAATTGTAATTACAGAAAATAATTGCAGCTGTAATTACATGCAGGTAACATTTTTTAAATGTAAGTACATTATAAAAACCTGTATGTACACAATAAGTGCATTTTATTAAATTATTTATTTAAATGTTAGTATTATAGTAGTTAAAGACATCTAATATAAAATGGGACCTATAACAGTTACTAAATCGAACATGGAATGATGGGTCAGATCGGGAACATAATTGTAATCTGCTGTGTTAATTAGCAAATGTTTAAGCCACACAAGAAAAAAAACAGCTCAGGTCATTACTAGAATATGGAGATGAGTGGAGCTACGGCTGAAGCTGGTGCCTTTAGGCACTTACCGATGCAGATGCCGTGTTCGCCTCGGGAAAGGCCAGGTGGGCAGGGCGCCTCACATCGGTAAGAGCCTGGTGTGTTCTGACAGGCCCAAACCCCACAAATAGACGTCCCCAAGTCAGCACACTCATCAATATCTGACAGACAGCACAACCAACCAATCAGTTTACTAATAAACCAATCAGCAAAAAGCTTCAGGGTGGATAAAAAGTGAATTGTTTTGGACTTTGGATAGGTTTTTACCCTGGCACTCGTGATTGGTTGGCTCCAGGCGATAACCTCCTTCACAGTTGCAGTGATACGACCCCTCAGTGTTTAAACAGGTACCATTTACACATCTGGTGTCATCCACACATTCATCTACATCTGAAAAAGCCAACACACACATTGGTTTTGAGTGGACCATTTTAAAAGAATATTTCTCGTTGTCTAGACATCCAGCTCAAACGCTTCCTTCTCCCCCCGTTTTACTGCTGGACGGGGCATTTAAACCAACTCTGGCACCTCACTGGGCCCGGGGAGCACGCACAAATGTCCCACCAGAGGAAAAATAACATTGGCTCATATGTGAAACCCATTAGACACACAATCCCTTTCTTTCTCTCACTCTCTCTTGTGCTGCCAAACACTGGGGCTTTTCGACAAAAACTACAGATTAATTTTGCTTAAACATCAGATAAATATCAACACAGCACCGCTGAGAATCAGGACAAACCACAGCAGGATGCATTGATGAGAGAGTTTGTTTGTGTTCGTGTGTGTGTGTGTGCGTGTAGATACCTTCACAGCCAGGCGGATCCCTGGTGGATTCAAAGCCGATGAAACACACACACAGGAATGAACCCTCTGTGTTCAAACACTCTCCGTTCGGGACGCACAGTGCCTCATCCTCACACTCATCAACATCTATGAGGATGAAGGGATGAAATCAGTGACAGTGTCTTTTTTATGGTGTACAGGATACTGCTTTCTAATTTTTATAAAAGTTGTACATAAAATAGTATGAATTATACTATATTATTATTATTATTATTATTATATAGCCCTGGTGAACGTGAGAGAATTCTTTCAAAAAACATTTAAAACATTTTACCAACAAACATTTGAATGGTATGGTACTACATTCTGCAGAAAAAATAAGAGTAGTATATTAATATCCTATTCCAAACACAGCCTCTGTGCTGTGTGTGAGAGTTTGTTTGATGGATTGTCTCACCGTGGCAGCTGGTGCCGTTGACTTGTCTATATCCCTGCGGGCAATTGCACTGGTAA
Source organism: Cyprinella venusta (assembly GCA_038021265.1). NCBI lineage: Eukaryota > Metazoa > Chordata > Actinopteri > Cypriniformes > Leuciscidae > Cyprinella > Cyprinella venusta. Next base: position 14,281,921 of record CM075875.1, read on the forward strand.
GAACCCAAGATATTGACACACTTCCCCACACCATCACAGGTCTGAGGTAACTCCCAACACTCATCCACATCTGTAAACATCCGAATATCTCACCATCACAAACACAATCAATCCCAGACACCCATGACACAAACACATGAAAACATATCACACACTTTCGTACCGTCACATTGGTCTCCTGTGGACGACAACGTAAAGCCGGGCTCACAGTTGCAGATAAATGACCCCTCTGTGTTCTGACAGTGACCTTGTGTGCACACGTTGTCATCCTGGCATTCGTCAATGTCTGCGAGACAAAAAGTTGCTCATTTGCATTTTATCTGTTTAAGTTTGTAACAGATAAAACCCATGTAAACCCATAACCAAGTAAAAAGCTGAGCAATCTGCAAACAAAATTAAAATAACTCAATGAAACAAAAAAAGTAATAAACAAAACACACAAAAAAAATAAAAGAAACAAACAAAAAAAAACCCACCAAAATACTATTTGAAACACCTCAAAATAAAATACAAAAAAACCAAGACTAAACAAAATCAAACAAAACACATCACAACTTGGGAAAATTCACAAGAGATGATAGTCACATACAGATGAACAAAATCTTGCTAAACTGTAAATGCATAGTACCTGTGCAGGCCTTGGCATCATGAGTGAGCAAGAACCCTTCATCACATGTGCAGATGAAATAGCCCTCCAGATTCAAGCACTGACCATGAGCGCACACTCTTTCATCCAAACACTCATTTATATCTGCACAGAGAAGGTCACGAACACAATACATCTGATGAAAGACACCTCTGTGGGTCACATTTATAAAGGCCCTCTCATTTGTCAAAAAGTAGCTGTGCTAAACACATTGTATATAAGCAAACAAAAAATTGCTTCTTACCAACACATTGACCATTCCTCCCTTCATACCCTTCCGGACATGGAGAGCACATGAAAGAGCCCAGAGTGTTATAGCAGAGACCAGATGGACACACTTTCCCATCCTGACATTCATCGATATCTACATAGAAATAAGACGAAAACAACAGACTGACTCAAAATCAATACACAAGTTTATGATATCCATCCAGCAAAGGGTCTGCACGTGTTAGCTGTGAAGGTTTGATAGGAGGGTCTGTTCTTATAGATGGGTGTTATTGCTATCCTACTGTAAGGAGAACAGGAAACAATTGACTAAAGCTAATTTTATTCTCCATCTCTCCATTACACCATTATTAATGAAGTTACTTGACGAAAACCATCTTAACTGCGAAAGCACTACACCATGTCCGCTTCCTTCTACAAATTCATCCATTCAACCTTTATCACTGCTTCCAACGGCAGCCAAAGTCACTTCATTTCTACACTGAATGGATGTGTTACAATAAAACAGAATTAGAATGTGAAAACGCATCACCTAGTCACAACCACAACAGATTTTTAAAGAGCTTTACATTAGATACGACAGCTGCATTTTCAGTAACCAAAAAATATTTGTTCTGGGCATGTTTGGTCCTCAAATAGGAGAGGTTCGAATCTGGCTTGTAATTCTATTAGTAGTCTGACATTTAACAAATGGAGAGACTGAAATGTAATGAAATGGTTAGTATCTTACACAATCAAAGAGTAAAATCTGAAAAGTAATCGGTCTCATAGGCTAGCTTAGAGCAAACAAACAAACAACGCCCCAATTCCGTAGCGGTTTCACTAATTCTAGATTGTGGAATATAAGTGGGACAGAAAAGTTAAACCAGTTTACTGGAACAGTTAAACCTGTTAACCAGAGAAAACCAATGTGCTGGCCATATCAGTTCAAATGGATGTAATGAGTAACTCTGGGCAAAAGCTTCCGGATGTCTTGTACTCTGGATTTCCTAATGTGAGGAGAAGATGTGTTTTCCAAGTACCGTGAACATTTCCTCATCTGCAGCGGCAGCGCTGAGGTATTTGGGTGACTCGGTTGAGGGTACGATAATACCTCTCTTCTTCCTCCACAAACCTCAAAGTGTGTCACAGGGAGGTGGTTTCTACCTCGTCTGCAAACCCTGAAAACCAGCTAATGACACACACACACAGGATGTGTTTGGAGTTGAGAAAGAGCTGTGCCTGTATTTAGACGACCACATTGCGGTTTAAGACCAAAAGCAGACTTCATATGAGTGCTGATCTGTCTGGATCAAAATAAGAGCCAAGAAAGTGGAGGAGAGAACTGGTAATGGCTCATGAGGAAAGATACAGAGCTCCAAACAGGCCATTTTTTCACTTCTAACATGCCCACAAAATAAAAAATAGATAATAAAAAATTACATAAAATTAAAAAGTAAATCTATATGTACCAGTCCAATGGGACCTATTGTGAACCCTACTTTGACTCAGTTTGTTAGTGTACATGGGTGAGTTTATATGGGACAGAGTATTGTAATTACCGGAGCAGCTGGTGCCCTGCTCGTGAGGCATGAAGCCAGAATAACACGCACACAGGAATCCGCCTGGGGTGTTTTGACAGTGACCATTAGCACACAAACTTGGGCTCTCCGCACACTCGTCGACATCTGTCAAAAATAATCATCAGGTAATCAATGGATCCGTCTTATAAGCTATAAAATTATGGACTAAGGCCTAGACTAAAATGGTGTGTGATGAAGAGAAAAGGAGTAAAATCATAAATAAATAGTCATTCTTCCACATCACTCCATTTCTAGTAAAAATAAAATGTGTAGTCACTAAATATTTTCCTGGTTTTGTCTGAAGCTCATTTAATTAGTTTTAGATTATTAGATGTGACATTATGGTGACCAATAAGCCTTTTTCGTTAAAACATTATATTCCGTTCTCATGTTTAGACTTTATTTTGATGGCCCCCTTTGGACATTCTGTAGACTAAAAGTAATGTTGCACCTACAGTACATGTCAACTAACTTTAATTAAGAGTATTAGTAGACTATTAGAGGTAGGGCAAGGAGAATAAGGGGTTAGGGTTTGGAGAATAAGTTGACATGTACTTGGAAAATTAGTAGAATGTCGGTTGGATGTAGAATGTCAAAATACAGTGTATTAGTAGACAGGATACTAATACACTACTGTGGCAACCAGCGAGTGTTAATGAGCGTTGCCTGAAGGTTCAACATCAACAGAATGTCTGAAGGGCATCATTAAAATAAAGTGAATAAAGTATTATAATTTACTCTCATGTCATCGCGAATCTGAATGACTTTCATTATTAGGTGGAACACAAAATAAAGTATTGTGAATTTTTTTTTTCCTCTCTTTTTTTTTTTGCCAATGGGATCCAGTATTGTTTTGGTCCCCATTAACGTTCATTGTGTAAACAAAAACATTTACAACATTTTCAAAATACCTTTACAGTTGAATCAGTGACTGACAATATCAAACAGATGTATGATGCATTACATGGATGCATTACATAAGCAAAATAACCACTGTATTGAATCAAAATTCCAGTTCTTGGTAGTGATAAAGGATAAACTACAGTATCAATATTGTTTAAATTGTTTAACCTTTGACTTCTCACCTACACATGTGGTGCCCTCACTGTCTGTTCTATAGCCGTCGTCACAGATGCATGTGTAGCTGTCAGCAGTGTTATAACAAATTCCTGCACCACAAATATCAGGTCTCACTTGACACTCGTCAATCTCTATGAAGAGAGAAAGAGAGAGAGAGAAAAGAACAAGGTCACTTTTGGATTTTGCTATCTTGAAAAATGCCCATAGGGAAACAAAAGAGAGAGGTTTCTAGCACTTAAATGATTGATTTTAGTTTTAGTGTATCATTTTTAATTTATTTATACAAAATAGTATATATTTTAAATATGGACTATTTATCAGTTATTGGCCATAACATTAATATATATGCACTTACAGTATCAGTAAAATTGTGCATCCCAAATATATAGTACATAGATAAATGAGACTCACCTGCCAGTTGGGTTGGGGAGATGTTCTGACTTTCTCTGGAGGGCAGAATTTCTATGGGAGCAGGTGGTGACACCTTCTCCACCACCTCTGGAGAGTGACAAGGAATGGGGCAACATAAGAAGAGAAAGAAAAGAGATGTAAGACATTCCACAATCCCACTACAGCAGATTTGTTACAAAACAAACAATCAAAATTGCTAATCACGTCAACCCATCGTTGTCATCATCTGGATTTGTTAGTTGAGGCCCTAATGTCTCAATTTAAACAGCACTTCAGAAATCTTTGCATAAACCAGTGGGTTGACTATAACATTTAAAGAGGTCTTGTGCAGTACAAGTGGGACTGAGACCTGGAAGGGAAGGCTCCATCCTGATTGTAGATACCCCAGGTGACAGCTGGGCCTGTCCAGGCGGTATAACTGACCTATCAACACTCATGTGGGTAAAAAACTCCTTCAAACAAATAAGAAACTTTTATTATGCGCAAATCAAACACTGTATGTCTAAAAGGGATTTTTTTTGGAAATAGGCTTATTTTACCACTCCCCCAGTTAAACAGTTGAGTTTTACCGTTTTTGAACGTATTCAGCCGATTTTTTGATATTTAGAAGAATATCGGTAAACAGACAGTTTCTGGTCTCATTGACTTCCATAGTATATTTTTTTCCTACTATGGAAGTCAATGAGACCAGAAACTGTCTGGTTACTGATATTCTTCTAAATATCAGATAATCGGCTGAATGGATTCGAAAACGGTTAAACACAACTGTTTAACTCTGGGGGAGTTGTAAAATGAGCCTATTTCTAAAAAAAAGTGGAGTATCCCTTTAAAATATAAAATTTAAAAAAAAACTTGTTCTAAATGTTAACATTGCCTGGACAAATATGAACATTAAAAACACAGTAACGTCAATCATACACAAAGCGAAGGACACATAATGACATACACACAGAATGCAGAGCGCACAGAGCAGTCATGCAATAGTGATGACATGACGGTGTCATGCTTTGGATGTCTTTTTAAAAAGTTTTTAGCTGCCATTTTGTAGTGCTGCTTAGACGTGTGCGTGAAAGCAACAGCATCAGCTGTGCAGCATATTTAGCAGATTTATACTGCTTTATAAAACCCAACCTACCTGGCGGGGAACTGTAGGAACTGTACAGCAGACCATTACGTCATATAAAGACACAAAAATAAACTGTCACACAAAGCTGTGAAACAAAGAGTCATACCATTTATGTGAATTGATCAATAAAGTAGTGCTGGCAACTATGCTTCTGAATTAAGATAAAAAAAAAAAATTAAATTAAATACAATTTTTGGTCATGTAGTGTGTAAGAGGGTAAACTTCATTGGACCAGCTTTAGTTCCAGAGCGACTTTGAAACACAGACTCCCAGCAACAGGACAAAACTTATTAAAGCCCAAGGACAAATTCTTCCTCTCTGAACCTGGCCCACCTCCACCGCACATTTCAGCAGTGCAATGCTTTTATGGGCTGCTTTTGCAGAGAGGCTATAAAAATCTATGCAGTTCATTTTGTGCGAGAGAAGTGAAAGGAGAAAATATGATGTGATGCACTGATCTTCTGGAATCCTTCATCAGCTTTGACATTGGTTTTGCAAGGTGGAAGCAAAACTAATGACTCTCTTCCTCATGCCAAAGAGAGAACAGTTCTGTGTTCACTTTCTATAGGAACAACAGAGGCTTGGCTACATTTTGGATCTCAGTCTTCTCCAGAGTCTAGACAAATGCCAAGTCTCATTCAATTGCCTGGTGCCGAGTGTACATGTGATGACATTTAAAGGAGAAGAAAAGAAGGACAGGGAAAAGGTGAAAGAGTTCTTGCCGGTGTAGCTTTTGAGCGTATGTGTATCTCTTCTTCATGAAAACGCATCCAGGCAGGCCATCATGTAAATAAACTTCACATCACAAACCCAATTCTGGGAGATTTCCTTGAACACATGTTTGCATGAGGCAAATAAAACATACAAAAACCAAATGTCTGCATATTCACAGACAGAATTCAGACAGTTGGATAAGCCCTTCAAAAATAGAACAGCTTAAAGTCATTCATAGTTTTTGTCCTGTGTGAAACTCACCAGGTAGCTGCCTCTCTGTGATGCCGAAAGCTTCCACAGGCTGCTGTAAGGTGGGAAAGGGCACGGGAGGGTCCATGGGCACTTGGTGTGTAATGATGGGCTTGTTCTGCCCCTGACCATCTGGCTGTATCTGGCTGTGCCCATTAGGCGGTTTGGGCTTGTAAATGTACGGTGTGGTGACATGGTATCCCATACCTCCAGGACAAATGTCTTTAAAAGCAGCTAAGAGAGAAAGAAAAGAAAAAAAAAACACTCACCAACATATTCACAGCCCCTGTCTATCCTTCCATGAATCTGTCAATCAGTTTGTGCATCCTATCAATCTATCTATCTGCCTGTCCATACACCCATTCATCCATCCGTGCATCCATCCATCCTTCCATCTATCCATGTATTATCTATCTATCCATATGTCCGTACGTCCATCCATCCATCTGTCATCTATCCATCCATCTGTCATCTATCTATCTATCTATCTATCTATCTATCTATCTATCTATCTATCTATCTATCTATCTATCTATCTATCTATCTATCTATCTATCTATCTATCTATCTATCTATCTATCTATCTATCTATCTATCTATCTATCTATCTATCTATCATCTGTCTATCCATCTTTCCCCCCTTCCATCCATCCATCTATCTATCAAGCCATTAAAATTGATTTAAATGAACAATGAGAGTAATTCATTTTCAGACAAAGCAGCATTAAACAAAAATAAAGTAAATAAAAAAACTTGTCATTTAAAATAATAATAATAATAATAATGCTTTGGATATATGGAGACTGAATCATTCTTGTTGCCCAAAACTTGGGTGTAAACATTTTCCTTACCAACGTATACTGTAAAGCAAAATGCAGTCCCTTAATTTAGAGACGAATGCAGGTCTCACAGGTAGGCAAATACAAAAATAATATAAGATGCATCGAAATATCTACAAGAGAACTAACAAAAAGAGAGTGATGGCGTGTAAAAGCATCTACGTAGCAGAGCTGTGGAACACACATGCAAACCACAATGACTTGGAGGACAGAGAGGGAATGATACCAGTAGAATGGGTGGGGCTTATAGGGGGCGTGTCTCAGGTAGCTTACCTGTCCCAGGTAGGGGGCAGCGGTCACAATGAGGACCCCAGGCCTTGCCCACACTACAACAGCACAACTGTTTACTCAGCTGACTGGACACAGGGTGCAAGCACTGCTTCCCCGGACTGACAAATCGGAAGCAATCACCCTTCTCCTCGCGAAGAGCAGGTGTTTCGGCTGGTTACCATGGAGATGGAAGGAGGGAGTGAGGGGAGGAGTGTGCACGGTGTATGACACAAACATGGAAGAGAAAGAGAAATACAGAAGAGAAAAGAGATTCCCTTCACCTTGTGTTCCATCTATGCACAACTACAATGCCATAACAACAAAACTGCTCCAAAATAACCACATTAAAAGACAGTGAAGGGGACAGTGTATCATCGTGTATGAAAAGTGATACAGTTTTTCAGACACAAGACAGAAAAGAACACAGGACAAGAATACAAACTAACAGTGCAAAGAGGTCAATTAAGCAGGAAGCATTTAAGTAAGGTTACTTATAAGGCTTAGTACATCAGTAGGCTCTTGATATAAGGAATCTGCTTACATACTGTACATTACGCATCAAAGTTTCATTCATTTAAAGTCTATTTAACCCTACCAAGTATCATGGGGTGAAAAACACTCAATATAGCAGAGCATTCTCCATTTCCAAATAAGACAATAATCATCAGAAAAGTGGCAATGGTTTACTGAAAGAAAGCGCATGAGTAAAATAATTAATTCTCTTGTTTCCTCTGAAAAAAGGACATGACAGCACATTCCAGAGGTATAATTTGGCAAATGCTACCTTCCGAGAGAAGGATCGGCCTCTATATTTATCACAATGACACAGACAGCACACTTAGGTTACCTCATTAAATCACAGAGAAAGCTCGAGTGTGTTTGTGCCCCACTGACCGACTACACAAAGGATTCCAGCACATTTCAACCTCGCCTGAACAGCAGACAATCTTCTGCTCTTGTGACAGCCACAGTAAGTGTTAGAAGCCATGTTAAATCATGCTGCTAGCTAGACTAATCAGCATATCTTACTGGTCCGAGCTGAAGTGATGGACTAAATCCATTTACACTGGCAGAGTACTTACATTTGTTTTTGAGCAGTTAAGCATGGACACAGAAGGAACATGCCAAAGACATCCGCCATTCAAGTTTGCCGGAGAGGAGAGGAGAGGAGAGGAGAGGAGAGGAGAGGAGAGGAGAGGAGAGGAGAGGAGAGGAGAGGAGAGGAGAGGAGAGGCTTACGGAAGCAGGTGGTCAGGGAGGGGTCAGGCACAAATCCAGGGTTGCAGATACACCTGAAGCTGCCCATGGTATTGATGCAGTTTCCATTGGGACAAACACCTTGAATCTGGCATTCATCGATATCTGAGGGTGATAACAAACATTAGGAAATTATTTTCATCTTCCTTTGGTGGAATACAGAAGATGAAAGTGAAAATATGGAACACAAAAGATGAAAATAACACAAAATATGATATTTTGAAGAATGTTTCATGTCAAAACAAGAAGGGATTTTTCAATCTTCTTTTGTGTTCCACAGAAAAAAGACACATAAGGGCAAATAAATGATGCCCGAATTTTCTGGATGAACTATTAAGTTAATTTTCTTAAAAACATAAACTGTACCAGTCATTACATTGACAGAAGAAGAAAAGAGACTTGAGATGCAAACACATCATACACTGAACAAAATTCTAAACGCAACACTTTTGCTTTTGTCCCCATTTTTCATGAGCTAAACTCAAAGATCACTTTCAGATCACAGACTTTTACTATGTACACAAAAGGCCAATTTCTCTCAAATATTGTTCATAAATCTGTGTTAGTGAGCACTTCTCCTTTGCCGAGATAATCCATCCAACCTCAAAGATGTGACATAGCAAGATGCTGATTAGACAGCGTGATTATTGCACAGGTGTGCCTTAGGCTGACCACAATAAAAGGCCTCTCTAAAATGTGCAGTTTTACTGAGGAGAAAAAGGAACATACAAGTACACGCATACGTAGGGGTTTTGTGTTTTATGAGGACTCTCCATAGATATGATATTATACTGCACATACTTTACATTCTATCTCTTAGCTCAAGCCCTACACCTAAACCTACCCCTTACAGAAAGCATTCAGCATTTTTACACACACACTTACCACACTAAAATTTCTCCAAGAGGCCATGGGTTTTGTGTTTTATGAGGACCCTCCATAGATATGATATTATACTGTACATACTTTACATTCTATCTCTTAGCTCAAACCCTACACCTAAACCTAACCCTTACAGAAAGCATACAGCATTTTTACACACACACTTACCACACTAAAATTTCTCCAAGAGGCCATTGAGTGCAAGTTAAGGGTGTGGGCAGTCATCATTCCCAGATTCCCAGCACTTAAGTTGGGACACAGATCCAACACATGTCCCAATGCAATGGTAATGTGTTCATGATTACAGTGATTCTCATGCAGAGAGGGCATATGCTCAATCCCTCAAGCATCACAACATCTGCACCAGAACACAAACCGGCCCAGAGGAGTTGTCAATCACAGCAATGACATCACAATTCCTCCATTATATACAAGGATACCTAAAGAAACCCAAATGGGCAAACTCACTAAACGATTGCTTCACTTTGTTACATATTATTTGTGTCCTGTGTCTAATTCACTAACCACCCTCAAATCAGTTTAAAAAATGTGCTGATACAGTACTGCACCATGAGTACTGAAGTACTGAAGATAAGGTATTCGTTTCCACGCAAAATACCTCTTTCTATGTAAATTATGCTTATTAGAGATGGCTAAACAATAATTAGTAAATACATTTATGAGGTAACAAAAACAATATACAAAATAATTAGAGCAAAAAAAAAGGGATTAAAAGTAAAACTAACAAAAGTTCAGAGACTAAAAATGTATGTGAACAAGGCGTATTATTCTCCATCAGAAATTTTTATGAAAGCATAAACCTGCCAATGAGGACAGGATTATGACTAATGACAGGAAGAGATTCCTGTCATTAGGCAGAACACCCTAACCACAGGAGACCCATCTACTGCTATAAAAGCTTTGGCCTGACGCAAATAAGTGCCAAAGGTTTAGTGGGACCCTCAGGCTGTATTACCAGGACAATGATTAAGTACAAACTTAATGGCACTCTGAGCGTAAACTAGCCTCAGAGAACAGTACATGATGAAATATTTATTAAGATATGGAGTCCATAGTTTCAGGTCTGTTTATTAAAACTATCTAGGGTACGTTCTACATACCTACTCATGCTATGCAAATGCTGCGAGGAAATTAAAGCAGCACTACAGCTACAAAAAATAGTACTCTTGAGAAATGTAGAAAAGACCACATGACCAACTGCTCTGCTTTTTCAGACCATAAACAAGAAATGGCTTAGCAATTTTAATGAGAGCAATACCTCATATAAAAATGACATTAGGCTTATTTGATAGTTCATTAGAGACCATAACTTATTTTTAACAGTAATATCCATTTATTACTTATCTTAATCAAGGTTTTATCTCTATTGACCCAGAGTGCCTGCGGCCAGGCCACACGCTGGGCACTTCCCCGTTACACAGCCAACTTCACTTTTAGCTGCGGTTCAGCTCTGGGTTTGGCAGACTGAAGCAGCTGGTGGTGGCTGCTATAACAGCAGATGTGTTTGGCTGTAGGTGTGTGGAGATTAAATATCTTACCCACCCCAAACTTTTGAACAGTTATGTAATTAAGATTTTTCAAAACATAATTAAGAGTGCCAATTTGATAGTTAATTAAAAGGAATCCTGAGGTTATTTTTATTTACAACAGCAATGTACACTCCCCATCCCACAACTGGCTTTATCTCATTCTTATTATTCTTTATAAAGAAGTATTATTGACATGCTAAACAAAAGTTTACTTTGCAAAATCATTCATCAACAATATATCGCAGGATGTATGTTTTCACTTCCATTCTATAAGCTGAGCAAAACCCTTGAAATCTTTCTGGCTGTTGGCCCTGATATGTTGGATCTCCAGCTATTACATCCAACTTCAACATAGATTAGAAAGATCTATCATAGATGCCACCTGTCTCTCCTCCTGTCTGTCCTCATGACCGTGCAGGAAAGTCTTTTCTGTGATAGATCCTGGACACCGTTTTAAAATGGCAATTTAATAAAAGGAACATTACATGGCGTATGTGACCAGTTGTGACATGCAGAGGCCAATGGGGGGCGAAATTAATTATACACATGGACCCTGTCCCAAAAGGTTTCTTGCAAGCACCACAAACTTACAGTACTCATATTGACTGCTGGAACAAAAATATACAACAAAAGCATAGTGAATGCATGTATGCGCAAGCAGAAACAAGCCATGGCACTTACCGATACAGCGAGTGGCATTCAGCCTCTTATAGCCTTGAGGACATTCAATTAAAGGAATCGCTATAGAGAAAAGAAAGAGAAAGAAACAGAGAGTGAGAAGAGGACTACAAAAAATTTAAAAAAAATAAGAGACATATAACACATTTAGTTACAGCTATAAAGGAAAAAATTCTCTTCCAGCAAGAAAGTGAAACTTTGGTCTAGTGAGAATACAGTAATTAAAATACTAATACATAGTTACCACAGAAATACTTTAAATATGCTGATTTGGTGTTGAAGAAACATTCTTCTTATTTTGATGTTTTGCTGGTTAATATTTTAGTAGAAACTGATCATTTCTGTCAGGATTCTTTGAAATAGAAAGTTTAAAGTAACAGTAGTTGAAAAAGAAATCGCAGTAATGTTATAAAAGACTTGCAATGCACTTTAAGTCACCTTTTTTCTAAGACAGTAAATGGTAAATTCCAACTTGCCATTGTATTATTATTGTTGTAACATTAACTAAAGTACCTATGGTATTTGGCCAGATGTTTACCATGGCTAATTTTTGTACAGGGCATCCCCAAGGGTTTCACACAGGAAACTAACGGGATACAATGGAAAACAAAATGAAAGTGTGAAACTTAATACATCCGATCTGATTACATTTGTTCTTACATGTTTTTACATTTTCCACACTAACACAAAAACACATTCACACATAGATCATTAAAGGGTTAGTTCACCCAAAAATGAAAATTCTGTCAGTATTTACTCACCCTCATGTTGTTCCAAACCTCTATGTGTTTATTTGTTCTGCCGAACACAAAGGAAGATATTTGGAAAAATGTTTTAATCAAACAGATCTCATTCCCCATTGACTACCATAGTAGGAAAAAATACACACTATGGTAGTCAATGGGGAATGAGATCTGTTTGATTAAAACATTCTTCCAAATATCTTCCTTTGTGTTTAGCAGAACAAATAAACATATAGAGGTTTGGAACAACATGATGGTGAGTAAATACTGACAGAACTTTCATTTTTGGGTGAACTAACCCTTTAATAACTCGATAGCTCTGTAATAACTCAACAACACTGTACATAGTTCTGTAGTGACTTAAGCTTTGTCTCAGGACAGGCCATGCGACTGGGAACGTGTAACAGGAACAGGGTTTACTTCCCTTTCAGTCTCATGGGTAATGACCGTAATAAATTACATAAATAGAACAAAGTGAGAGAGTGAAATAGAATGACTCATTTGGAACAGAACAGAATGCCACCGACATTTTCAAGGGTCATATTTTGAGCCTGCTTTAGAAATAAAAGGTGGCTGAACTCCAGACTAGTTCATATCTTCATTACCCCAACACTTGTGTAACGTTACTGCCGTGCACTTCTATTTACGTTCAGTGCCAGCTGAAGTCCTAGAAAGTGCTCGCCAACAGATGCTGCACGCAGATCTCAGAGACAGCGGTAATGTCACATCAACTTCACACCATTCACTGCAATATTGAATCGCTTTTCCTCCTAAATGTGAAGTGTGCGATGAACAGACCACACTTTTCAAGGAAAGGAATAACATTTTAATTGGCATTTTGAAGATTAAAACAACAGTCTTTATATATTTTATACACACATGAACGTTTGTTTTGGTGAGGTCCATAAGGTTTAAATCAGTGATATGTCTGGGAATGCACAGAATGCAGGGACGCCCATATATGGGCAGAGAATTTCACAAATATCTACGGACATACTGTGAAGAGAAATTGAGGAAGAGAGAGGGAGAAAAAAAGGGGTGGTACGCTAACACTTTTCTGTAGGGACTAACTTCATAGAGGTGACTAAGCAAGAAGGAATCATGACTGAATGAGTAAACGTGTGTGTATTTGAGAAAGCATTACTAAAGCTGGAGAGTGTGCCAGGTGAGTCAGCATGTCAGTAAGTTCAACACAGCGTGTGTAACCAGATACTTTACAGCTTTCTCTTTCTTTTGCCCATTCATTACGCACTTGCCTTTTCTCCGTGGAATGCATCCCTTCCCTCTCATTCTTGATATTAGGACCATGTGTCTTTTGAGTCACAGCCACTTGGAGGTTTGGAATCAAATGGGTTTAGAGGAACCCATCAAAGTCTCTTTTAGTTAGTGAGAAATCAAGGCTGGGCCTGGTGATGAATCATTGCTTTCCTGCTCTTTTTGGACTGCACTACTGTGGAATACTCCTCTGCACAATCATCCTGTCCTGCAAGTGTGATTCACCTCTAATGGGGCCCAGACATCCTGATGTTTAGCACTGTGTCTCACTCTGAACATATACTAGTTTGTTTCAGTCATTTTGGTCGTTCAGAAAAAAAAGGTCGTTTAAAAGTGAAAATGTAAGACATATGCTTGAGTTTCTGTGAGGTTGAGACAGATGTTTGTGTCTGTGAAGGTAAAACAGATGTTTGAAAGAGAGAGTGAGACTAACGATTGTGTGACAGTGAGAAAGGCATTTTTGTCTGACAGTGAAGAAGATGAGTGTCTACATGAAGGAGAGAAAGATATTTTTGTTTGTAATGGTGTGACAGGTTTTTTTTTTTTTTTTGGGTGTGTGTGTGAGAGAGAGTAAAGGTCCACGGAAACTGTGTGACAATTTTCATCATCAGTACACTCCGCTGATGTCTAAGTGCAGCTTGAATTTTGTTTGCATGTGTAAGTTATTGGAGCTTTCAAAAACAAACTCTCATAATTAGTGCGCAGACATATGACATCTATGTGAGTGAGACTGATGTTTTTGCATGTGAGGGTGAGACTGGTGTTGTTGTTCATGAAAGTGAAACAGATGCTTGTCTGTGTGAAAGTGAGAAAGGTGTTTTTGCATATGAGGGTGAGAGGTGTTCTCTTACGAGAGGTTATTTCGTACTGTGTAATATCTTAAGCTAGGGGAAAACCTCTTTTCTCTGAGATATTGAAGCCAAAAATTATTCTTAATTTTGAATTAATTTAAAACGCATTGCGGCAGCATGCAAATATAGACAAGGCGGCTTGCGTGCCTATTGGCTGTCCTGAGGCAACTGCAGCAGCCTTTTGAAAGAGGCCCTTGGTAATGTCAGATCCAATGGGGGCGCTTCGCCAAAGCGGGTGTGGCCTGGCCCTATAAACGACTCGACGGCTCGAGTCGTTAGATGACTCGAAGCCTGTGAAGAGACGACTCAACGCCTGTCAAGAGACGACTCAACGGCGGCGATGTGTTATGCCCTAAATATTACATGATTAACCAAATGTATTTTTCCATGTACTTTTCTGTAATGCACTTTCTGTAAAGCTGCTTTGAAACAATATGTATTGTGAAAAGCGGTATACAAATAAACTTGAACTGAATTGAATAAATATAGCTCAAAGGATTGATAAAATATGATTTTTCATCACTTTAGCGAAGCTAACGCATCGGTGGATCCGGAGTGAAGAAGGGCCTCTCTCGACAGGCTGCTGCAGCTGCCGCAGGACAGCCAATAGGCACACGAGCCACCTTGCCTGCATGTTGCCAAAACACGTTTAACATTAATTCAAAATTAAGGATAATTTTTGGCTTCAATATCTTGTGGAAAAGAGGTTTTCCCCTAGCGTTAGATATTACGCATTGATATTACCAAGGTTACGTTAGTAACCAAGTATGTTTGTGAAAGCAAGACAGATGCTTGCCTCTGTGAGGGTGCGAGAAGTGTTTTTGTTTCTGAAAGTGAGGAAGATGTTTGTCTGTGTAAGAGTGAGATAGTTTTTTGCATGTGAGATTGAGAGAGGTGCTTTTGTTTGTAAAAACGAGGCAAATAATTGTCAGAGTGAGAGCGTAACGGGAGTTTTTGTTTGTGAGAGTGAGACAGTAGCTTACATGATTTCTTGGGGCATTTTTGGCATTTGTGGAATCCCCATGATGTGCCCACAGTCCCACAACAGGCATCTTGTTTCGACAGGCCGGGCAGAGCTTTCCCACACTACACCAAAATAAAACACAATTAAATACAATAAGTTAACGAAAGAAAGAAAAAGAGAGATACTCATCTAGACCATTCACCACACAAACATATATAATTCTGCTCACACAGCTCTTGATCCAAGTTCTTGCTGATCAACACTCTGATATCTCCTCCCTGACTGAATCTAATCTGCTGAACCAGGCACGTAGCAAACAACCTGAGAGACTGCAATGAAACACAACTCAAACAACTTGATAACACCCCACTCTCTGCTGACATGAAAAGACAAAGTCGCAAATTAAGTCTGAATGGTTGCAAAAACATCCACAGCACTTTACGATTAGAGAGAGTAAACAAACAAGACTGAGGTGAATTTGATGATAATAACTTGATAGACTAACAACTGTGGGACAGCTACATGTTCTATTAAGCTGGAGGCAGGTACTGAGTCATAACACTCGAGAATCATTCTTTTGTTTCATTTGCAGTTCTCTTCTGAAGACACGAATGTTCCCTTGAGCATCACGATGTTCTGGAGAACATCTCACCATGCTCTTTGTCTATTGCTCTATTTCTTGATTATACAGTACAATGATAGCTGAAATCGAGTTCATTTAAAAAGCAGGTACTGAGTCATAACTCTTGAGAATCATTCTTTTGTTTCATTTGCAGTTCTTTTGTCTTTTGCTCTATTTCTTGATTATCCAATGATAGCTGAAATCGAGTTTGTTTAAAAGACATTAAAAGTGAGAGACAGAGTAATAGTGGATGATGTACAGCTCACAGCAGTGGCGAGAGAGATTGAGAAGAGAAGGGTAAAGCTAGAGAAGATCATTTTAAAGAATGCTTTTGTCCATACAATGAAAGTCAATGCAATCCAAAATAATACTCGAGCCTATTGAAGCCCATTGAATATCTCATCAACTTTGTCACATAAAAGCTTTATATATGAGTTATATCTGAGTTTTATTTATTCAAACACTTATAGTCTCTCACTTGCATTCCGGCAGTCTCTTGAAAGCAGCGTCCCAGCTGGCTCTTGGATGTCACTGGCTGGTATTGGAGGTATGTTTGCTGGTTGGGGTAAATGACGCCACTGTGAGTGTGCCCATGCTGGATGCTCTGGCTGCTGCTGTGGTAAGTGAAGGAGTGGCTGGACTGCGTGTTCTTCACCTGCCCGTTACTGTCCACTGGAGACACCTGATGGATCTGGACTGAGGCTTCGGGGGGATGTTTTACATGGACATTCACCAAACCTACAGAAAGGTAAAGCTTTAAGGGTTATTCAATTTAAATTCATACATCAGTACAGGACAGGTTTGATCCAAGTTAAGCTCCATAGACACTATTAATGGTGTAATGTTAATGACCACAGAAAATAAAACCAAAATGAGCTACGTACAAGTGAGAGCGAATGGGGACAATTTCTGCAGCAGATTAGCAGAAATGTGAAACTAAAAACTTCATAAAAGCACTTTTTGTGTATTATTTGAGATGTAAAGCTGTTTTAAAAGCTGTTTTTAATTTTAGAATTTTAGTGCTTATGGTGTTGTGTTTTCATGGAAATGAGTTAGCACTTTGCTTGTGTCTTGTGGCAATAATACTGAAACAATGAGTATTTAAATGTTTATGGCTTGGCCCCATTCACTTCCATTCAGTGCCTTACTGTAACCCAGATTGTTTTTTGTTTGTTTTTTTAAGAGAGAAGAAAAGGGGCATATGGAAATTAATTTTTGTGGTAATTCTGAACCCTGAATATTCCTTTAGTAACAACAGAGCTATGTATTTCAGACTAATAAAAGAAGACAGATATAACCATTTAAAACGTTACCCTGGTTGTGTCCTGTGCCATAGGTGAGAGGTAACGTGTGCGTTGAGTGGACGTTCGTCTTCTGCCCGTTTGTGAGAGTATGTTGCCCCTGGTGACCGTTTGGATTTGCCATTTGGCAGAATTTTCCAGTAAAGTTTGGTGGGCACTGGCACTTGTCCCGAGCACTGCATTTTCCTCCATTCATGCAGGGCAAATGGCAAACAACTAAAACATACACACAAACAGAGCAAAGCGTGGTTAATCACTGCCATATCGGGTAACATTTTTCAATGTTTAATTTAGCGACCCATCACATTTAATTATACACAGATGAACCAACAAAATTATCATCAAACTTTAGTTTTGTCCAGTGTTTGAGCAAGTGTTTGCTTGCTGTGGGCCATTGTGTGCGTGTGTATATGCGCTTAAATGCTTCCCAGAAAATCGGTTTAAGAACTTTTGTGGTGGCATATAATGGGAGTTCTGCGTGACACATTTCCACTAAAACGTGCCATTATGGTGATGGACCCTGAAACATCTTTAACTTTCTCTCTGCCTTGCTCGCTTTTAGACATTTTTCACAGTGCTTAAAATCTCACTTGAGCTTTTAGGTCACATTTTGCTCAGCAATAATCCCAGCAAAATGATGAATGGATTTAATTATCCCAACGCTGAGGTAAATAAACGTTTTGGGGCTAGATATTTTACGGCAATACGTTTGTGTTGTGGTATAGGACAATATTTCAAACCTTTAAATGAGGTGAACCTCATTCTCCTGTCGAGATATTCTTTAAAAACGCTCCTAAACCAAAAGCCACATAATGTAATTAACCATCATGAACTAATCATGCTAAATGCTCATTAAAAACAGCACGGCTGTCCTAACCACCATTCCCACATGGCACAATATGATGTAATTTCCTCTCAAACCACATATATCTCTTGTGGCCAGACGCACAGTTCATTGAGACTGCAGATAATATATTTTAAGACACACACACCATCTAAAAGAAAACATAGCATAGTCTTCTATTATTTTTATACATTTTCACACTTTTTTTGTATTTATTAGAGATTTAAAAAGCATTAAGTTATTTATTAAGCATTATTTCATTAATTTTTCCAAATGAGGACATCTCCAAATGTCCCCAACAAGAGTTTTTTAAAAAATATATATTTAACTATTTATATTTCATTTCCCCTTCAAAGTAGAGCTAAACAAACCCACACTCACATATATTTTCTCTGATACAATGGCATATTTATATAAATATTTACATACACTCCGACAAACCATGATTTATACACAACAGGCGCGCACACACACTTTCATTTTTTTCTGCTCTAGTGGGAAATCTAGGACTATTCCAGCGCCTACACTGAACCCCAGGCAATATCTTGACGCACTCATGTATCAACATTGAATCACACACACATACGCACACTCACACACATAAACACACACACTTCCCATCCTATCTAGTGAAGAGCACTACTCTCTCTTTGACAGAAGGAAATAGAGCAGCATGACAGTAAACAGACGAAATGTGGCCTAAATGATAAAATAACCAGCATGAGCAGGATGACAGACCGCATTAACTTTCACTCTCTGACACACATAAATGACTGCTCTTAGGGTACATGGTTCATCTGATAAAAGAGGAATGTATGTGACACATACACTCTACTCATATGGCGGTGAGCAGATTTTTATTGTCAGAACTGGCAACTATATAATTTCTCAAACATACACACAAGCAAACACAGTGACTCTCAGATCAGCTGACAGACAGGAGCAACTCTAAGGAGAGGCTTGGCAGGATATCTCTGGTGGAATAAACATGAAAATCCAATAGGTGCAAATGAAAGTTTGAAAAAGAAATAAAAAGCAATCAAACAACAAATCTCATGCTTTTAAACTATATATCACAAATATTTCCTAAAATTATCACCAACCAACCCCAAAATGTATATTCCACATGTCAGCCAATGTGCCAACCATGCCCACTCACACAGTTTTCATATATTCTGTCAGCCAAACAACACACCACATATGTGTTTCACAGGCTTGAAAAGCTTATACTTCAAAATCTAGCAATAGTATTTTTTGAATATTAATGTCTTCACAGAAATTTATTCTGTTGCAATGTCTGTCACAAAACATACACTACAGTTCAAAAGTCAAAAGATTATACATTTCTGTATAATCAAAAACCAAGTATATATTTAAAGAATGCTGACTAAATTAAATGAATAACTAAATAATAAATTAATTACAAATATTTTTTACAAAATCTTTCCGACCCCAGACTTTTGAATAATACTGTATGGGCTAAGTTACATTTTAATTATTGAGTACTTTTATTGAGATCAGTCAAATTACTGAATGTACTGACAACTCATTTCATTAATCACCTGAGGTTGTTTATTTGTTGCTTAAGGAATCGATTGAGCATAAACACTGAGGTATGAAAAGCTACTTTAGAGTACCGAAGCCAAAATCTTGGTATTGATCCAACCCTAATGAGTGTATGTGCGTGTGTTTCTCCATGATCCACCACGGTGCTGGAACTCAGCCTGAGATCTCTCCTCCCAACTGTGTCTGGATCAGAGCTGACAGAACGCTCTGTGTTCCTTATAAGGCCGCACACACTCACCCACTCCAGACGTTCACCTCATTCAGACAAACAGCTTGACGGAGAGAGAGAGAGAGAGACAGAATGACATCTTAGCACCACGCACAGCCTCTGCTTATTCTGAGATCAGTCATTCAAACACTTACTCCCTCTGACTCTGAGCTTTCCTGACCCTCTTATTGTATATAGAATACAATTTCAGTTGCTCACCCTGTTGGGCACAGATTACAAAAATCACTGGTGGAAAAAAAGCCTTAGCTGAATGCTACCCATTTGTCCACAGTGTAATTGGATTCAAAAGTAAACCTTATGTAACCACTATGTATACAAATTGTGCCTATTGCTTAATTCTTCACCTTAACGTGAGACTTGCAAGTCACAAAATTACTACATGCCATCATCCACCGATATGGGACCATAAAGAGCAGAAGGGTAAAAAGTGAAAGTACCAAGCTCTGCTAGCACTTAAAACAAACTTTTTGACTTTACTATAAGGATTACAAGATTATTTTATTTACAATTTAAATGATGTTAATATTTTAGTACCTCCTCATTTAAAGAAAAAAAAAATGCTGGGTTGTTTTAACCCAATTTTGGGTCAAATATGGACAAACCCAGCCATTGGGTTACATTTTTAACCCAATGTTTGAGTTTGTCCATATTTGACCCAAAATTGGATTAAAACAACCCAGCATTTTTAGAGTGTATGATAATTTTAAATACTAAAATGAATTAACTGTCCATTATTTGAAAGATTCACTATAAAACATCATCTTTCCTTTACTATTCCAGTAGTTTTGACAGTTATGAGGTAATCACAGAGACAAGTTCTTAGAACTGGAATTTTGAACAAAAATAATTTGTGCTCTTTAGTGGATTATAAATATGATAGTATGAAACTTCAATCATGAAGAGCAAATACGCAATCATCTGTGGAAAAATTACTGCAAAGTTAAAGAAAGTACAAAGACTCTACCAAGGCAAAATCAAATCCTTTCTAAGTAACCCTGAATGGACTACACAACTAAGAAATGTGTGAAGAACCCAGACTGAACTGGAGGGCAGAAGACGTTCTGCTGTGTCATAACCACATGCTCTTGAGCCATTCTGAGCCTGCGTTGTGAAACATCACTGCAGCAAACAAAGTGAGAAGAACTGAAGTTAAGTAATGTAGGTTTCTCAGACATGATCTAAAGCATCTTAAACTTTTCCAAAATATCTGCCAGGCAAGTAAAAACTCCCCACCGAACCACGACTAGAAACAAATCCAAACATCAGCCATAATTATAGACCTGTCTGAGGCTGGACATGATGTAACAGGCCCACGGCCAGCTGTTCTCTGTTCAGTATACGGCAAACGCAAGCGTACAAACACACACCCATATAACGAAATTCAGTTCAACGAAGGAATTAGATGTTCTACAAAGACCTGGATGAATGAAAACTCACCACTTTTCCCACAATACACCAAAGAAGAGGCGGCAATGCCACTCACCGACTCTGAAGTTGGGGGCGGTGAGGGTGTCCGTTGCATGCCCGTTTTCACTGATGATAGTGGTGGTGTTGCCTTTCTGACAGCTGTTCTGACAGCGGTTGTTGGTGCAGGTCATCTTGCAGATAGTCGGGGTGAAGACCACCTTGATCCGGCCGGTGTGGTTCCCAACTGCGGCCCAGCAGAACAGACACATCAACAGGGAGAAGAGAGAAAACTCCATCAGTCTGGACGGCATGGCTTTCATAAACAACTCAGAATAACTCTCTTTCACTTTTATAGGCAGCGTCTGGCAGATCGGCTCAGGAGTTCAGCTTTAAGAAAGTGAAACGAGACGGGGAGCGAGAGGGAGAAAGGCTGGAGTAAGAAAAAAAAAAGTATTTCTGTTGTCTTGTCTTTTCTTAGTCTCCTGTACGTGTTCCCCTGTGACTGTCTGGTTCCTTTTTCATCCATTCCCTCCTTTTCTCTGTCCTTGGTCCAATATCTCAGTCTCTAGAACATGAGGAGGTGAGAGAGAGAGAGAGAGAGAGAGAGAGAGAGAGAGAGAGAGAGAGAGAGAGAGAGAGAGAGAGAGAGAGAAAGAGAGAGAGAGAGAGAGAGAGAGAGAGAGAGAGAGAGAGAGAGAGAGAGAGAGAGAGAGAGAGAGGCCAGCAAACAACTCTGGGATCAGACCCAGTTCTTCTCGAATGATTTGGACAAAGTGGCCACAACTCCAAGCCTTATACAGAGACGAAATGAGGAATGTTGGCTTTTCCCAAATAAGATTACAATACTAATAATGTTTACCAAGCCTGAATTTATTTGATAAAATATTCAAAACAAACAGTAATAATGTGAAATTAAAATTTAAAATAACATTTTTTTTGTTTGCATTAACAAAAAATAACATTTTAAAATGTAATTTATTCTTGAAATGCAAAGCTGAATTTTCAGCATCATTACTCCAGTCTTCAGTGTCACATGATCCTTCAGAAATCATTCTAATATGCTGATTTGCAACTCAAGAAATATATATATATATATATATATATATATATATATACAGCCGTCATGTCGTTTCAAATCCATGATGATAAAAAAAAAATAATAATTAAAATGTTTCATATCTGAAACATTTTATAAAAGTAGTCCATAACGTCTTCTGAAGTCATATGACGGCTTTGAGTGAAATCTAATCTAATTTGGATTGGTGTGATTGTCATTTTAAGAGTCACAAATTCAAGATGTAATATCTAATTCCCCCTCACTCTGTTATGTAAAGCTAATCCGCCAGAAGCTAACATAAAACCTTTCCTCAAAGATCAAACAGTGTCTCCACAGACATCAGTCAGCTACTGATGACACAAACACACACGCACACACGTACGTACAGCTGTTATAACGTGAGAGAGTGGGTAAACTGAGGAAAGCACACTGATAGTATACAGCAACAGTGAGAAGTAGACGACAGGAGATGAATGATTTTACCAGAGAACCACACACACACACAGGGCTGCTGACAGGCTGACTCTCGTGTGGGACAGACCTCACCGGATTCCAGACGCCTAAGACATTGAGAAACTAGTCAGTCTGCTACATCTACCTTTAGCCACACACATATGTTTACATGGCAAATCTAAATTACCATTACCATAGACCTGTTTTGTTTTTATATAGAACTAATCATAAAACCTCATGTTTAATGCTAGGATTTCAGCCCCCAAACTGAACATGAGCTTCCTTGCATGCAAAAGATTGCAGATACTGCTCAAACCTTTTTTATATAAATGAATGTATCAACTTTTTCATCACCTGTATTAGTATCTGACACACTAATTCAAATGTCTTGAATGATTCATTAAAGGGATACTCCACTTTTTTTTGGAAATATGGTCATTTTACAACTCCCCCAGAGTTAAACAGTTGAGTTTTACCGTTTTCGAATCCATTCAGATGATTTTCTGATATTTAGAAGAATATCAGTAACCAGACAGTTTCTGGTCTCATTGACTTCCATAGTAGGAAAAAATATACTATGGTAGTCAATGAGACCAGAAACTGTCTGGTTACTGATATTTTTCTAAATATCAGAAAATCTGCTGAATACATAAAAAACGATAAAACTCAACTGTTTAACTCTGGGGGAGTGGTAAAATAAGCCTATTTCAAAAAAAGTGGAGTATCCCTTTAAAAGTAATGGATCAAGAGCCGTTTGCTCAGGAATAAGACTACCCCGATTGCTTGATTGGTCAACAAACTTGAGTAAAATATGACTTTTTTAAAGAAATGAGATCAAATTAAGACTATGATTAACCAGGGTTCAAAAATGTAAAATTTTACCCTATACCCTATGTATATGTCTGCTCCCAACAGATTGTGCTAGTTTGCATTAACTTACCTATGAATTGTTTTCACCTTGAAAAACATACACGAATGTACAATTTTGTCAGATTCAGCTTGAATTGAATGTAATTCACCCCCCCCCCCAATCCATTATTCAGTCCATCAATCTATAAATCCAATCAAAACTACAAATGCAACCTGAGGTCAGCAGGAAATCAGTCAGATGCTTGTCTCTTATGACCTTCCGACTAATGTAATGTAATTTGTAAAGGTCTGTCTCCTCAGAGTGAACCCGGTCACTTCTGTATGATCTGACATCCAGTCAGAGTGCGGTTTGGCTGGGTTTCAAAGCAGCGAGAAATGGCATGTCAGACCACAACACCGTGCAAAAACAGTTACCCAATACCCCACTGGCTCCTCCTTGCATTAGTAGTATTACAGCAGAGCTTTGGCTGTATTTGGCTGAACTGTGAAATGCTGCCAGTCTGCAGGACAGGAAGAGGGATAATAGATGTCATGCTACACATTAGTTCTGCCGCCCCACCGTCTCCTCATTCGCATGCAGGACTACTGTATCTAATCGTCTCACCTGCCTTTTAAGAGCACTTCTCTCAATGACCGTTTATCGTAACGCTCTGTCATTTAATTTTCCCCCTCTATCTCTCTTTCCTCTGCTTCTTGCTTCCCTCATGGCCAGGCTTTTATCTAAAATTACCCAGAGAAAATGAGTCTAATAACTCACTTTAGACAGGGCAGCGCGCAAGGCAATGCTTAAGTCTTTATAAGATTTCAACCAGAGGATCCGCTTGAAAAAAAAACAACAACGGGGCCATAACTTAAGGGCCGACCTGCAGCAATACAAAATTGCAATAAATGAGACTACAGCAGAAGTGCGCGAGAGAAAGGAAGTGAGAAAGTGGGGTCTGAAATGCACATGGCTGAGGTTGTGAACCATCTCACCACTAATTTGTTCTGTGGATTCCCACACATTTTCATCAACGAATTTCCTTAGTTTTCCATGACATTTCCATTTTCCTGTTGTTTGTGATAAATAAAGATGTGCAACAACTATAATAAACGCAGAGAGCAATTCTAGTTAAAAAAAACCCTTATTATTATAGAAATGTATAGACTTCATCACAATCAGTTTTAATATTCGTCTTTAATACTGATGACTGTGGGAGCCTTGTTTTATACCGTCTGCAATTCTACTACAGTTGTATTACAAAATCGTACTGTCATCTCAGAGCGTTGCCGACACAGAGCTGAACGTTTCTAAGCGAGTTAGACATGCTGTCACACTCCTCCTGGAATGTTCCACGGTGTGCGAGTGATCCGTCATTCTGTCAAACACCCGGGGCTTCATGCAGAGTCAGCGAGACTTGGTGAAAAATAAAAACTGATACATGAAATAACATTTTGAGATTCTGATGTCACTAGATCTTAAATTTCCCCAACAGAAGGAGATGCTTTGGGATTGCATCAAAATGTCAAAATTATAGAGCCAAGATATACTCTACCGTTCAAAACTTTGGGGTTGGTAAGACATTTTTAAAGATTTTGAAAGAAGTCTAGCTTAACAAGGTCCCATTTATTTTAGTAGAGCGAGTTCGGCTAAAGGCAGTCAATCCGGCATTTTCCGTAATTTTGTCAGGCCCAACCACACGTCATTGGGCAGAGTTAGTGTTAATTGCCTCTGCCAATAAGGCAGGCTGTTTGCACTTAATGTAAATATCTACTTATTTAAGAAAAAAAAATTTTTTTGCAGTGTTTGGTGCAGGATAGATAACAATGTCAAACATTATTGGTTTTCACATGTCTTGTGACCAAAAGTCACAGGTGTCATATTTGATTATATTTTCCATGAATATTCATCATATGGCTTCATAAGACTAGTAGTGCAAAATAATTTGTAATTACGTTACTGTGCTTTTTAGTGTGCTGCAAAACATAAAACAAAACAAAAAAACTTTCCATACCTAGAGATCCAGCACTAGATTGTACTTACCATGAATTGGGTTGTGTCCCACGGAAAGCGGGATGGCCCGGTTCAGGTTAGGTCCGACACCATGCACTTGCGTGTGAGTGTGGTAGTTTTTCTGTTGGAGCATAAACTTCTGTGTTTTGCTCTGATGCATCGCAATTGAACCTGGGTTTTGCACTCTGCAAGATACACGTTAAAAACAAAAATTGTCAACATTTTACTTTACAGTGTTTTTTTACCATCTCATTTTCCCCCATTCTCTCTGTCTTTCTGTTACAATGGTTTACATCCATAAATAAATATTCTTATATTTTATTTATTCATGTATTCATATTTTAATGTATGTGGTTTTCACTTTTGATTAAATACCTGCTCAAGGCCATATGGAAAACCACAGTACCCTGAACACACAGACATGATTCTGGTTACATGTAAATGAAACCAATCTTGCAACATACAAAAGATGTCAAGCGTCACATGAATCACATGAATGAATGATTTTTCATTATGTTATTTTGACATATAGTTAAATGTCATTTGTACAAACACATGGACAAAAATCAATCATAACACATCACATCACAGCATAGCTCTCTCTCTCTCTCTTTCTCTCTCTCTGATGCAACCATATTTTCTCTGTAAAGTCCTTCAGTTTTCTTTCCAATCTGTGAATAAGAATAAAGTTCACTGGCCTTACTTATGAAACCCATTAAGAAGAATTAAATGTGTGCAATACACAACTGAGTTAACTTCTAAGGGTCACTTTGTACTGCATAGCTATACGCAGTGGGAAAACTCCTTTTTCTCGATTTACTGAAACCCATAAGTAAAACGCACTTGCAGCTGCAGAAATTGTACATTCAAAGGCGCGGGCGCATATGATATGCAACCAATGAGATTACTCTACATCATTAGACGTCGTAGCCCGTCAGAGGGCATGGCCTCGGTCTATATTAGTCCCCGAACTCGCCATTAAAGCAGATTTTACTCCTTCAGCGACCACGGCATGTCTCTGACTGTTTTACTAAGCCTTCGCCATTTAAACAAGCCCTTCAGCCTGAGCGAGCATAATCTCATTGGACAACGCCTTCTCAGCCGTTCTCTCCTGACGCCGTCTCACCTGTGGCTATCCGGCAACAACTCTATATCCTTTCTATTGTAACATTCTGGGTTTGTCTGTGGTGAACGTACGCCGGCCACATCCCCGCGAGCTGGAGTTTTCCCACTGCGTGTAGCTACGCAATACTTTGTTTCCTAACTCAGGGAACTGAGGTTAGGTGGATAACCAAGTAGTTAGCATGATACGTGACATGATGCTCTAAGCAGCATATGACTAGAATATTTTTTTTAATTTTAATTTGATTATACTTTTACACATTTCAGTACTGACTAAAATAAAAGTATATTTTTAATCAATTGCCATCTAGAATTTATTTTATTTAGTTTGATGCTTTCATTCTATTCTTTTATTTAGGATTTTTTTTCTGGAATTGCTTCTTTTGTTGTCATTGTTCACTAAATGTGGAAATAAATAAAACACTTAAACTTACTTAGCAAGTAACTGAAATAAATAAGTTGAAGTACTAAAATTGCAAAGTACTAAAATTACAACTAAAATAAAAAAAAATATTTAAACTATGCAGAAATTACATAAGTGATACTAATAAAAATGACAAAAGCACACAACAAACCCACTAAAACAACTAAAATGAAAACTGAAAACATAAAATAAAAGCTAATTTATTCTCTACAGTAGGTAGTCAGCTCACTAGTTTTTGGGAAAGATTATACAACACAACGTCAAAACGAAATACAGCCCAATTCCCCGAAAGAACTCTGTAAAGGGATTACGGATCCTGATAATTATCAGCTACGTCTGTGTGAAAGTATTGAACATCTTGCTAATAAAGAGACAAAACACAGCACACAGCTGTGAGGAAACGGATGTGAAAAGTGATATGTCTTTCATACATCTATTAAGATGAAGAAAACGGATATGGTCAATAAGAATCACAGCTGGGAAGCCTCATAAGACGATGACGCACAAGACTAAATCGGGGTCGGCATCTCAGAATAACAACACAGACCTCAAATCTGTCTGGATGGTGTCTGTACCTTTAGGGATAGTCCACCAAAAATAGGTTTCGGTTGCTATTGACTTACTGTATTTTGGGCGGTTTTAAGTCAATGGGAGCTGAATCTGTTTGGTTAAGGACATTCTATAAAATATCTTCTTTCTTTTTGCACAGAAATCATACTGGTTTGGAACGACATGAGGATATGACGGGTATGTTCTCATTGAAATCAACCTGCAACCGGATATCACAAATGTTCGATGACTGAGCAGTGACGCGAAGTGTCAACTACCAATGGGAGCGCAGGCACCGCCTTTTAGTGTAAGACAGACTTTAGACAAACAACATGCTTTTTATCCACTACAAGGCGACATGTGTGGACAAAGTGTAAACAGAGTCTGAACTCTGATCAAATGTAAGGAGCAGATACACAAAAACGAGCAAACAAAATGAGAATATTTAGAGGGAAAGTGTAAACAGAGATAGTTTTTCCTAGAGTTCTCTCATCTTGTCTTTCAAGTCTGCATCTCTCATTTGATGTTCCCAGAGAGGTCTCATTTTGAAATGTATGTTTGGACTGCCCTTAAAGTCATGTAATGTGCTGTAGTGCATAGTCTCAACCTCTCTCACAGTCTCATGTTTATTTCCGTGTCATGCATGTGTACCGACAGACACAAACAACTTAGACCAGTCAATTTTCTCAGTGTTTAACTGTGGGGTTGAATAACACAGACACGCACAAAGATTTTGTATTCAAGATATAACTAAGAAGCTGCATGCCAACACATTTAGACACACAAATCAAGCCTTGAGCAAGGCCTAATTTAATTTGTCTGGGGAAAGTATTTAATTGCTTCTAGCAGTTGAGTTTGAGCCCTGCATTCAGACCAGCACTACACAAATCAATTTGTCAACACAACAAAAACATATGGTTACTTTCCACCATGGTTGCTGGGAAAACTTGTTCACCAGCTAGACCAATAGTAACCAACATAAACCATCCTGAACCAGCAAGAAAAATCTTTTCAGTAGTAAAAGCAGTTACACCCCCACAAACATAGAACATAACACCCAACAAAAAGCAGACCACACAGATAAAAAGAAAGAGCGTAAAATGTACGAGTCTGTTCTTGAACAGGTGAAAAGCAATGAGCTGTGTAAGTGCTTATAAACACACACCATCACATGGACTAAACAGTGGAAGATGTGTTTTAAGCTTTTCCACAAGACTCTTTCACTCTTCATCCTATGTACAATTCCCTACAGTAGACGATTCATTCCTCCAACAAAAGTGACTTAAATGTCTCTTAAATGCTACCATTATATACAAACGTATAAAATGACATTCTAAAATATATTACAATTACGGCTGTCAAACGATTACTCGCGATTAATCGCATCCAAAATAAAAGTTTGTGTTTATATAATATATGTGGGTCCACTGTGTATAACTATTTATTTTGTATAAATAAATACACACACGCATGTATATTTAAATTAAATTATATAAATTATATATAAATCTATATACATGAAAATATTTCATAAATATATACAAGCATGTGTGTGTATTTATATATATATAAAATAATTATACACAGTGCACCCACATATATTATGCAAACACAAACTTTTATTTTGGATGCGATTAATCGTTTGACAGCCAAAAAAAGTTATTTGAATTTGTATATTTCACAATATAAATACATTTTTGATCAATTAAATGCAGCCTTGCTTTGGTGAGCATAAGAGACTTCTATGAAAAAACATTACACCAAACTTTTAAATGGTTTTAAAACATTTCTGTGCATGCTTTAAGGCAAGAGAGCAGAGTGATGAATTGTATATGGATTGGGCGTGAATTGTGCTAATTCGTAACTGAATGTACCTGCTTTTCATTTAGAATAATCTAGATTTATTATGAGGGAATGAGCCGATTTAATGTGTGAGAGTTTTATGTGAGAAGATTTTCTACCCACCTAAGTGAGTACACTTGCGCGCAATTACGAATGAATGCACTCAGTGCGGTGATGCTGGGTTTTTGGCAGATTTTTTGGGCGTTGACTATAAACCAAGCACTATAACTAATCAAGCCAAAAGCATTTATAATTTTAAAGCTAGTCATGAACTTCCTAATAAGCTGCATTACCAGACTTGGTGTGGAAAGAGCTGTGGGTTTCCTGCACATGTAGACAGGAAAACTGAATTTTGTAAGGGAAGCCAGCTGGCTTGGTGCCTAATCTCCTCCAAGAGGGCTGTACTACACCACGACTGTCTGTCATAGCTCTTCATCAACAGGTGCAAGATCTGGCGGCCACAGCGACGGGGAGGACATGGGTATCTTTTGTTGTCTCTCTCTTGCTCTCCCATTGCTCCCGGGCTTCTCGTCTGACAGGTGTCTGGAAAGGTCTACCGCACTAAACCCGAGGTGCTCCATGAATCCAGACTCTGGTTCACCGCCAGGCTGCATTTCAGCTTGAATCCAAACAGCACAAGAAACCTAACCAGCCCACCACCTGTGGATCACTGCAACAGTTCAAACACACAAATACAGACCAACCACACAGACCCTCTCTAAATACATGCAGCACACACACTCAAGCCAAAACACATACGCACACCCACACAAACCAACCACACACCCTGTAAATACATTTAAACCTACACACAAACACCAACTATGAACACACGGATCCTCATTGAAACACCAGACCTACTTGAAACGCTCTCTTACACACACAAATGAGGACAACGTTTATAAAAATATCAATCCGTAAGACACTTAGTACTCTGACGTAAAGCCCAAATACCCAGAACCGCAACCGAGACAGACAGCGCAAGACTATCCATGACGAGAAGGACTGACTGGACTATTTCAGCGCCACAAAACACACGTACTCTATGTAATATGTACACAGTATAAATCTGTGAATACATGTGCAGCGTAATGTAAATCATCTTAAGGAAAGCATTGGGTTTGTGCCCAGATGTGCTCTGCGTGGCCCAGAATATTTTTTTCAGCATGTTTAGCTGAGCACTCTTCAGGTTATAATTGTCTTCCTGCTCAAATGCGGACCACCATAAGGGATGGAGATGGATGTTTAAGAGCAAAGCACTCTTCAGTGTCTTCATTGTATAAAACAACATATTTTTAAAAATTCAACAGGCGGGTTGACCGAATGACTATGACTATTTGGTCTTAAAGGGATAGTTCAAAAATTAAAGATCTCTCATTGATTACTGACCTTCATGTCGTTCCAAAAATTTGTTGAAATATGGCACACAAAAGGAGGACATTTTTGTGCATACAATGAAAGTCAATGGTGTTTTGGACCCCACTGACTTTCATTGTATATAGAAAATAAATATCTGGAAAATAAATTCTTTTGCACCATCTCAGAGAGGTTTTTTACAATGTAAATTATGCACCAGCTGACAGTAAGCTCACCAACTAAAAGAAAAAGAATATTTAAAAAAATCTAATGTTAGTCAACCTCATTAATGCACAATTTACAACAATTTGGAAGACAATTTTGACAGTTTGGGGGGAATAACTTTTTGGGGTTTTTTTGAAGAAAAATAAAATGAAAAAGTCAATTTAAAAAATTATATATAGTCTATTTTATATATATATATATATATATATATATATATATATATATATATATAATATAATATAATGAAATATTTACAATTTATAAATTGATTGCAATTTAGTTTGAGTCTGTATGTACTTTCATTCAGAATGCGTAAAGCTCTCACAGATCCAATCAAACCATTGCCCTTTGCCTAGCAGCAAATTAAAGAGATGCAGCAGTATTAACATAAAAAAAAACTATGGCCCTGTGAGAAATGCATTTAATATGTTAGTATGAAACTACTTTAGTATTTCCTTTTAATATGAAATGAGATTTGCAGGCGAGTAGTTAACTGAACAAACTGTGTGGTCTGAATTCAAACATCTCAATAAAAACCACAACAAAAGAACAGCGGGATCTTTAATAGCCTCCACTCATCACTACAGCAGACCAGTAGGAGAAAAAGTTTACTCAGAACAAAGCTATAGTGATCCCAGCTGATTTCCACCCACAGCGTCTCTTCTGGTAGACAGGTTAGATCAGCAGGGCATCTGTTTACATGTGCCGTCTCTGATGAAGAGGAACCTGTCTAAGACTGGAGCTGAACCCGCTCGCTTCTGGATTCAGAATGCGCTCAAAAGAGCCAGTCAGCACTTATTGCTGCTCCTGAGGCAATGAAGCCACATATTTTGCTTTAAAAAAAAAAAATCACTAATGTTTATTTGCCCTAAGATTATTCTGCGCATGGGGAGTAGGAGTATAATGAGCTGTTTATATTGAATTTTACGACACTGGGCAGAGATTCAGAGTAAATCCTGGTAATATGAATTGTAATTATGGTTTTTGGAGCATAGTGGTTGGACACATGTGATGCGGCTCTGCTCACTTCTTCTAACGCGTCTATTAAAGACCAGCAATATAATAACTTGGAATGTCAAAACTACAGATCTTTAAAATAAAATAGCTTAGCCTGAATGGTCTAAAATAGCATGGTACTTAAAAGAACCACATAAAAAAATATTTATATATAGTATATATATATATATATAATACACAGTATACACTACAGTTAAAAAATTTGGGGTTGGAAAGAAGTCTCTTATGCTCACCAAGGCTGCATTTTTATGTTAAAAACTGAATTTGAATAGAATTAAAATGTAATATATAGATATGATGAAAATATCTATCTATCTATCTATCTATCTATCTATCTATCTATCTATCTATCTATCTATCTATCTATCTATCTATCTATCTATCTATCTATCTATCTATCTATCTATCTATCTATCTATCTATCTATCTATCTATCTATCTATCTGTTACACTATGTATTGTCCTTACTCAAATAAGTACTAAGTATTACACAGTATTAAATAACTACATGTACAATTTTAGAGTTAGTTACAGTTTGGTTTAGGGTTAGTTACTTGTAATTAAAGGAGCAACATTTATATTTTGTAACTATGTTATTTTTTGTCCTTGCTGAATTAAAAAATATATGTATTGACCCAAACTTTTTAACTGTAATTTACAGTATATACAGTATATTATTGACCATAATAATAAACTATTTTATATTTGCTCTATAGTAACTTGTAATGTAGTAACTTAGCAACTTGTGCTGCATTCACAGTCAACTAAATTGGAATAGCCAAGAATGCAATTTGTAAAGAACGAACTACAATATATTGTAATACTGAGCTACAATTGAATAAAAATGATTCAATTATTATGACAAAGTCCTATGAGGCTTTGTTATAAATTTTTACTAGTTTTACTATTAAATATTTAATGTGAAGTCTATGCGTACGAATCATCCAGCTACTAGTGAACTCCACAGCTGCATCAGAGAGGAGATGAGAGAGAGGGGGATGTCAAAAGTGAGAGAGAAAGTTATAAACATAAGCTCCAATTCCAGTCTCAACAAAATAGCTGGCGCGACCTCGCACACTGGCAGGCGTGCTGTAATTAAATTGAAAAAAAAAGATGCAGAGATTTTTTGTTACTCTCTCCCTCTCAATCAAAACTGAACGGCTACATAGATACTCCCGTGATCTCCAGATGTTGCTTTGACATCTCCTCCTTCACTCTGTCATCTTTACTTCTTACTGTCCCACTCTGCCCATCCTCCTCCTTTCATAATATCAGTACTCTGACCATCTCACTTTTCCATTTCCTTCTCCCACTTTTTTGACCACTTTGTCTATTCTTCTCCTTCCGCTCTTATCCTCTTGTTATTCCCAGAATCTGGCTGAATCTGCTGCGGTCCCTCCCTCATGCTCGGCGAGACGCTGCACAGCTCTCTACTAATGAACCCATTGACCCACATCAGGATGCTCTCTTCTATATCGTCTGCAGAAGGATATATATGTATTTTTGTTTCCTAAACACCAGCAGACCAAATTTAATCACTGATGCATAACATCTCAATTAGCTTCCTAGCTTCCAAGGTCATGAATCATTATATCATGTGCACAAATTCAGGCACAAGTAATGACACTAAGAACCCTGGCTCACTACACATTGAGACAATGATGACTTTATTTACGGCAACATGACAATGTTCTCATCACAACCGGTATTTATGAACAACAGCAGAACTGATATCTTTCTGACATTATTTTTTACTGTTATTTTAAAGAGGTCATATTATGGTACATGCACTTTTTCAAGTTGATTGTACTGAAATGTTTGTTGGTGTGTATACTACACAACCATCATATAATGATAAAAATCTATCCAGATCTGTTTTAATCTGTTTTAATCATAGACAGAATAAGAAATGGACAGAGCCATCTCATTGGAAGTCCTTTGAGACAAGTCAAGCCCGTTTTTGGCGATTTTTTAGCACTTCCGTTCCTGACGCGCAGACTCAAACCGACTCAAACAGAGTTTGATGACGTAGATGTGATGTGAGCAACCCCTCTGTCTTCTAGTGGCTGTGGCATGAGAAATCTGAATCATTCCCTTCCGAAACTTGCAGATACGCAGAGTGTGAGTAGGAGCTGTCCATGAGCTAGGAGCAGGAAAAACTTTTGCTAGGTATTCTGATTAATTATTTTGTCATTTTGCCTCCACGTTTCCCCTATTGCCCGCGAGCTTCTCCTCCTGTCCATACGGTAATCTCTCGACTGTGCGACAGAGAGTCGCTTGGTTATGACGCAATCGTTAGCCTACTTTTACAAAAAACTGCTTCTATGGGGCCACAACATAAGCTACAAGGTAATGGAGCATTTTGTACATTGTCGTGTTTCGTTAGAAATAAATAATGGACAAATGGGGTCTTCAAACGCCTCAGATGTAAAGTTATTCGCTGTCAAAGTGACGCCAAAATGAATGGGAGTCAATAGAAATGCTAACGCAAGTGAAGTTCTGCTACAAGATGGCAGCTCCCGCGAGGCTTCGACTTGTGGTCGATGGATTACCCCCTTGGTTTTAATAGGTTGTGTCAAAACACAGCAGAACAGAGGGGCGGAGTCAGCAAAGATCATTATCATTTAAAGACATATTGTATGCACTGAACAGGTTGCTGAAAACAGAGCTGTTTTTGACCAGATAAAATTAATACCTCACAATATTAATGAGAATCTTTAAATAAAATATATTACAAACTTTTCATTTAAACCCTAAAGAATCAAATTAAATTAAAATGGCATTATGACCCCTTTAATGTACATTGATTAACTTTGCTTGTTACGTATAGATGCAACATTTTAACTGTAAATAAATTCTGAATGTTAGCTAGATTATGTTCAACCTGTCACTCAAATGAGATCACAGCAACAACCAAACCACAACGATCCAACAATCCAATTAATTCCCGAAGGATAAAATCAAGTCCCAGCTTATTATTCTTGTGTGAGAAGCCACTTCATTCAGATATACGTCACATTAGGGAAGAAAAGACTAACTTCTGTTTTAATTCTGACTTTAATATTTGTTGTCCATGCTCCCATAACATTTTGTGGCAAAATTCTAGCTGTATTACAGGTATCAATAATATTCTTAGGATACTAAGAATGCTAAGTTTTAGCTAACAGCCTCTACCATGACTTAAAGGACACCATGGACTTCTCCCCTCGTTTTTTATTCCCAGTCAGCAGGAGAGTTCACAGTTATCCACAGAGGAGGGCTGGCACCTCACTGACTGCATGGGTGTAACCTGGATGTGACTGACACTTCAAAGTCTTGCCAGACATGAGAGAAGCAGCAACGATGAACTCCAGACCTCGGTGATTGACAGGAGTTACAGAGCCAGGTGTGTGTTAACAGCACTGCACTATTATAGGTGGTTTTTTATAGCTGGAGGCTAACAGTAACTTCATGCTATGGTGGATTCAGTATGTGCTCCTCACAGAGCAGATTACATATACTCAAAGAAAAGACCCTACAAATGTAGCCCAATGTCACCGTGTAAATGTGAAGGAATTTTCCATGATGATTTTTCACAGGTGTTTTACCTGAATTTTGAATTAGGCATTGCTTTAGAGTTGATGGAATTTCTGTAAACTTAACGGAAGACATAGTGCTAATTGAATCTGTTCTTCTAGATTTCTTTTCACAGTGTACAGTGCACATGCAGGATGTGTATATCAGCCGCAAATGTGACTGGAAACAGGGACAAGCCTGTGCTCGCTGGGAACAGGAAAATAAGTAAAGGAAGAATTAAAATGTGTGAATAGATTGCTTCTCTTTTTCTTCTTCTTTGAGTTAATGTTCAATTCTTGTACACACAAACAACCTATACACAGCTACAGCCACAATATCCATTTGTACTGATTAAACAGGGTATTTGATTTTTTTATTTAATTATATCTTAGTTGGCTTAGTTTTCCAGTGATTTTAGTGTTCCGCACCGTTGGCTCTAGTTAGCCGTTGTTGGGTTATTGTTTTCAAATGCCAAATCGGCGTCAGGCCATTTTTGAGTCAAATTCATAATATTAATTCCAAATAATGTTACACTTTGTACGCTTTGTATTGTAGCGCAGAGGTTGCATAAGTGCATGTATTTAACAACCACAATCAAACAATGTGGTTGAGAATCATTTTTGGATTTATTACATTTTGTCTACTCTAGAAGATTATTTCGCAGAATGTTTTCAGGACAAATAAAAGATAATAATGAAAGCCCTCTTATTCACTTTAACTGTAAATCTTATTTTCGACAAAAATCTGATTTTATTAGCTGTGAACAATACCATAAACTGACTGTCAGTTTCAACTTATGGTTTTTATATACTATAAGGAGAAATTACTGCTCAATTCACCTGAAAGGTCAACTAAACTGGCAACCAATGATTCATGAGTTTAATTGAGATCTTGAAAAGTCAACACAGAAATATCCTCAGAGCACAAACACTGCATGACTTCATAACCTCCAACATTAAACACCTCAAATCACTTTAGTTAAACAATAGGACCAGAGTAAATAGAGTGTGCCACACAGCTTGAGAACAATGCTCGGCATTGATCCAGGCTTGGAAAATAAAGCGTCAACAGAAAACACTGTGTTATATCTCTCTTTAAGTGCCTGAGGGCCCATCTCACTCCTTTTCATGACCAGCAACATTTCTGAGAATGGATAAGGTTTCCTAGACACACATAGACAAACGCACTCAACTATAAATCTAAAGCTATTTCTCGCCATATATAAGATCAGTACAAGACCTCTGCAAAATCAACTCTATAAACTATAAATTCAAAATTATGGTGTTTGTTATTTGATATTTTTCAGTAAAAATTTTACACACTAAACCAACTTCACACCTGTAAAAAATGCCACATAAAACCAGTTTGAAAATTATACCTTACAATATTTCAGAGTTTAATCAGACGTCAAAGATGTATTACATAGTTCTCTACTCTATACTTACTACTTTTAACTGGTCAAATGCTTTTACATTTATATATTCCTAGATGCATCCACAATTAGCCGAAACAAGTAGGTTCTCAAAATATTCGCATAACCATTTCACTGACCTGTTTCTGCTTTGATGACACCCAACCACAGATTCACTAAACCCACACTAATGACTCACAGATGCCTGTCACACTCACACCAACAAATCACTCAATCTGCGCTTCAATAAACCCTTCACTTGTGCTGTCAGTTTTGGAGGGAAATGCGGGCTAATAACCCGTCATATTTTGACAAAATAACAGTGATGTTAAATGTGTCTGTGTGTAAAATGATGCATATATAAATCTTTGCTTCCATGAGTTACTCTGTCAACACTGAGGACCAACATGGTGACAGTAACTCACCTGTTTTCAAAACTGACCAGATGGAAAGAAATTTTGATACTTTGGTATCATGCTAAAAGATATAATAAGATAAAAAACTAAATAAAACTGTTACACATGGACAAACTTGTTACTACTGGCTTATCCATACTCTTTGAAGTAGAACATAATCGGTTCTTAAAGGACAAGTTCGGTCTTTTACAATTAAAGCCCTGTTTTAAGATCGACCCTGATGAAATAGAATAGTTAAGATTGTTTTTGAGACAAATGCTCCTGTCACGAGAATTTTTAAATTCTGTATTAGTACCCCCCCACCTTTATAATGAAAGCATAGGTGCACTCGAACAATCATTCATAAAAATGCATAAAACTTTAGTTTACAAAGACGTGAAACTCACCGAGTGGTCTGGGGTGTTCACTGATATGCCCACACAAAAATCGCTGCAAAAGATGCTTTCCAACAGGTTTTATCGTAGTTTTTGTCCAAGTCCATGTTACTTCCTATTTTCGGTTGAAGTCCACAATAGTCAATTGTCGAGTTCACATGCGCGATCATTGGTAACTAGATAACTAAGGATTGCGCATGTGAACTCGACAATTGACTATTGTGGACTTCAACCGAAAATAGGAAGTAACATGGACTTGGACATAAACTACGATAAAACCTGTTGGAAAGCATCTTTTGCAGCGATTTTTGTGTGGGCATATCAGTGAACACCCCAGACCACTCGGTGAGTTTCACGTCTTTGTAAACTAAAGTTTTATGCATTTTTATGAATGATTGTTCGAGTGCACCTATGCTTTCATTATAAAGGTGGGGGGGTACTAATACAGAATTTAAAAATTCTCGTGACAGGAGCATTTGTCTCAAAAACAATCTTAACTATTCTATTTCATCAGGGACGATCTTAAAACAGGGCTTTAATTGTAAAAGACCGAACTTGTCCTTTAATTATCAGGTTAACCATTAAATATCTGGTATAAGTCTTTAAAAATGTCACCCTACAATGCCATTACTGTACACCACTGTGTGTTCAACAGAAGAAAAAATTAGAAAAAAAAAAAAATGCAGTCACCCAAGAGATGCCTGACTGGTGACTCTTGGTTGCCATAAAATCCTTTGTGTAATATCTTGACAAGATATTAACAAACACAAAATGTTATGTAAATTCTGGTATCCTGACAACCCAACCAACACTCAGAGCCTTGCCTTGAGTAATCTAAATATTATATTAAAAATATAATTAAATACTGATTACATATACTGATAATATTCAAAATAATCTAAATATCTAAAGTGCAGGAAATTCCTCTCAGCTGTTGAGCAAGATGTTTGTCTGCAGCTGAGAGGAAGAGGAGTGCTGGAAAGAGGCTTACCTCCTCCAATAAACCCCAGTGGAAACCCACAGAAGCTTTCGAGGACAGGTTACAATTACCAAGCAGAAACGTCCAAACTCTGACTGAACATACAACATCAGTCCCAGCACATAAACAGCTTTCATTAATATTTTAAGTAGAATTCATCAATATCATGCCTTGTTGCAGAATTACAGGTTTTCCTGGAACCAACATAGGGGCAAATTCTGTGTTTTTCCCCCCCACATCAGGACTTCAGTAGTCATGATTTGGCGAGAGTCCAAGAATAAGTCATGTAAAAAGATTTCAGTGAGTCAGAATTAAGAACAGTAGGTATTTCTGTATCAGAGACCGTTAACATCTGCAGGTCTGATGTCTGGAATTAATATTAAGCTATATGGAGTTCATTCCAAAATACTAAAATGATAAAAAGCCTGAGGAATCTAAAACGTACAAAATATCTAACTCACACACATTTGCTGTGTGCTGTACTATGCTAAACTAAAACGCATATCCTGATTATAGGTTTATCAATAGTGTATACATAACTGATATTCACACATTTAGGTTGCATAATTGTTTTTCAAATTTCAGGTTTACCTATAAATGCTGCCATATTATAGTAAGTTTTATTAATAACACCCAACAATACCATTACACCTCTATGTATTCAAAAATTTTTGACTATTCAATACAATATTACTTTTCGTTTTGATTGTGGTAAAAATTAGAATCAGAACAATAACTTGAAAGTCATGTACTGTATATCAGTTATTTGACACTTAACAATAGCCAGTACCAATATTGGTTCTAAAAACTAATAATAATATTGATTATACAATGTCCAGTTCACACAAAAAAAAACTGTGGTTGGACTGTTTGCACATCGGTACGATTAGTTGTCCTGCCGAAATGGCTGGTCTAGGCTGAAATCATTTAAAAAGCGGACCAGGCTTCATGCTGAAATTCAAAAATCTATCCGTGGGAATTCTGTTCAGTGCTTGTATTAATAGATATAAACAATTCGAATGTTTTAGCCTGTTTGAGATCCATTTGTTGAGCAAAATATCCAAACTCCAATAAAGCACAAAGCCAGACAACAATCATGACTGAAAATTCATCATGAACTATGACTTACAAAAGCAGGAGGCTATACATCTCTAAATCAAGCCGTCACACTCACTGTGGTTGATAAGGAATAGGTCCATTAGGTGATGGCTTCATGGAGAGAGTCAGATGTCCCACATTTTTGCCTGGCAACGGTAATGGCACTTGACCTTGGCTTTGTGGGAAGATCTGCTGAGGAATGGGGCGCTGGGGAATTACATTAGGAACGTTGGGGTATCCATTCGTATGACCTCCGTTTGGAAGTCCACCGTTGGTGTGTCCGTTTAGTGGTCCAGTTGGATGAGAGGATGGAGGGAGAGTGGTCTGTTCACAGGACTTGCCTTTAGAGCCTGGCTTACACACACACATGTGGGGCCGCAAGCACATCCCTCCATTTTTGCATGGGGGCGTACAGTTGGCTGTAACAAAGAGAAGAGAATTCGTTCAATGAAAACGTAATACAATCATTTAATATGTAACATATTATGAAATGTCATATAATCCAAATTAATTCCATAATAGTGCAATTAGCATTCAAGATGTCCATAAGCATATTTGCAAAGTTTGCATGTTTCCAAAATCTTCGTAAGAAACCAAGTTTACAGAAAAGGAAGCGTCATTGGGGCAAGCAGACAACAAACTTCCATTATATATCCATTTCTGTATTGGTTTTGTTCATTTTTACAAACTGATGTGGTATAGCGGATCTCTTTAGATTAAAAAAAAAATGTATGTGGTAATCAACAGCATACTATGCTTATATATCCCATAATGGAATTTACCTTTAAAAGTGGATATTTATAATTTCACTATAATTAATACACTCTTTACACTTTTTATGCGGTGAGAAACAAAATGTAGGCAGACGTAAATGTAAAGGCCAGAAATCTGTTGTCTGCACTTATGAAAGAAAGAGCAAAATAAAGATAGACTGACAGAGTAAGAGCAAGAGAGAGGGAAGATGAGTGGATAACTGGGTGTTGACTTGTGGTCTGTAATTACATCGTTGGGGAGAAGGAACAAAGCTGTCATTCAACCACAAATCTGTGGCCAATGAACATAGACACTTTTACATACACAAAGACTCACACACTTAGAGCAGAAAATCAGAGCAGCTTGCTGCTCATCAGTCAATTTACAGTTAGTCACATTAAGTGATTAAGTGCTGTGGAGATTCCTAAATAAGAAATGGATCAGTGCCCAGTGCTCAAGGAAGACATTAGAAAGGATGACCTCATCGACAGCTCCTATTACAGTTTTTCGCTGTCTTCAAAAACCGAACACTACACTTTATGTCATACAATTTATTGATGATATAAACTAAACAATATATAGTACAATATAATTTATTGTGGGTTTTTTTCTAATTGATGACGTCTGCAAATGCTTTTATAAATTTAGCTCACTTTTGAAGGCAAAGTATAGCCTAGCACATAAAATTGAGCATTAATGACCAAAAATTATTATAAACACGCTTTGTGACAGAGGTGAGAGTGATTACATCAAATATGACATCATGAAAACCACTCTCCCTGGTTTGAGGAGTTTTTCATTTCAGTTGACATGACCCACAGCAGGGGATTTCTGTTTTCTTTTCCACCCTCACTAGGTTTTTCCTCATTTTCCCCTGTACTTCATTGGCCCTTTGGGGCTCTGGGTTACAAAGTGAGACAGCCCTCAGAAACGGAGTACACACAGGAACACTGTTCTTGTTCATATCATGCCCTTGTACACCTCCTCACCCACATATAAACCGAACACACATGTGGGCACAATTGTACACAGAAAATCATTATTTTAAACTAAACTCACCCCAACATACACATTTACATAGGCCTAAACGCTCTATGAGAAAAAGGAACAGTACAGTGCAAATTAAACTTCTGTCCTCATTTGACTTTTCTTCTGTGGAAGATAAAGGATAATGTACAATTTGGGTATTTGAAAGGTATACAAACAAGTATTTGTGGTGAATTTCATGTAAATATTGCA
This sequence comes from Cyprinella venusta, assembly GCA_038021265.1. NCBI lineage: Eukaryota > Metazoa > Chordata > Actinopteri > Cypriniformes > Leuciscidae > Cyprinella > Cyprinella venusta. The sequence continues at coordinate 14,323,948 of CM075875.1, forward strand.
TATAAATATTAAACTCTTAAAAACAGATGACAACATTATCTAAAGGATCCTCGTTCACATGAATCTCCGCCTAATAATGCTGTATTACGCATGCGACATGTAGTTGGCGATGTCAGTTTGTAAAGAAAGACTACGTGCCAGCGAACATTCTTTTACTATATTTTTACTTTGTCTTCTCTGTAAATTTCATCTTTACAAAGCCAGAAAGATTCACTGTAATCCTAATTTTATACCTAATCTTAGTTTGAACACAAAGTCTTCGAAAACATATAACTTTGAGTTTGTTTTAAGGAACCTTTAATTTTTCATGATAACAAAATGTCCACCAAAATATTTTCAGGCAACCAAAACACTGTTGTCGTGTAATGAACGGCCATTAAAGTCTTCAGTTTTTAGTAAAAAAAATGGTGTTGTGTAAACAGCCCCTACAACATAACATACACATTATTATTATGCTATGAAAGATTTATATTTCAAATAAATGCTGTTCTTTAAAATGTCCCATAAATCAAAGAATCCTGAAAACAATATACCAGTGTCCACAAAAAATATTAAGCAGCACAGATGTTTTTAACATGGATAATAATAAGAAATGTTTCTGGAGAAATCAGCATAATGATTTCTGAAGGTTGGTAGGACACTGAAGACTGGATAAGAGTTGATTTGCAATCAAAGGAATAAAATTAAATACAATTAAAAAAGTTAATATATTAAAATAGAAAACAGTTATATTGTTTCACAAATATTTCACAAATCTCAAAAAAAAAAAAAATCAAATATAGGTCAATGACACATTGAGTTCACCCAGATAACACACTACAGCACAAAGTGTCCTGTCATTCCATATAAATTTAGTAATGCAATTTGTAAGTACAGCTGGAAGTCTGGTAAGAGCATCTCACCAACCCTCATGAGTAATGCTATGGGCTACTGTACAATGTGGAGGTTAAATCCTCCTGCTGACTAAACTGAACAGTACCAAAGCGAAATATAAAGTTAGGCCTCAGAAAGGCAGACTGATAAAGAGAACATGAGAGAGAAATAACAGGGCGATGTTGCTGACTCAGATGGCCGGGCTATGGGGAGCAGTGCTGGGTAATTCCAACATGTTCAGCTTCTTATTAGTTTTATCCCAAGTCAATATTGAAATCGGTGTTAAATGTGTTGCATTGTACCCTCAACGTGATCAGCAGTGTAGGTGCTCACGAGTCACGCACAGCATGAATGTGCCCAGACAGAGTGGTCGATAAGCTCATTTCAGACTGCTAGTATTTCACAGCAGACACAGAGCCAATTAAAGGCGACTGCGGTCGGGCCATTTCTCCTCTGAGCTTAATACGTGTAACACATCTAAGAGCTCATTCAAGAGGATCTGTTGCAGAGCTCTCCAACAGCTCTAAAGTCTTCAAACATGTTGAATCTGAAAGGAGCAACTTGGATTTTCTTGAACAAGAAACTAACATGTGGGTTAGCATGCTAAGCTACTGCCTGAGGACTGGAAGCCTGCAGTGTGAGGCATTTCACAAGTTGTCTTGGAGATACAGATACAGCAAACTTCTCTCTAACGAGACATGCTTTATTTAAACTGGAAAAACAAGCATTTTTATTAACCTTAAAGGGATAGTTTTTTTGGGAATTTATTTTTTTACCTATTCCTTTAATTATACTACTCCATTGTTGCATGCTTGATTCTGATTGGTTGAACAATGTTACTTCCAAGGTGTTAAGTTGCACAGCTATGAAGGACTTTCAGTTTTTTGACCACATTACAGTTCTATATCACTTTTTCATGTACTTTTCAAACTTGTAATAGTGGCTTAGGTGTTTTAAGAAAGAGATTTCATATGTGGCATAACCACAGCATAAGTGGAAATGACACTGGACCACTAAGTTATTGAAATAAAATGCACGTACAGTGATTCTTTAAACGTGGAACATGAACATGACCCCAAACTCCTCGGTGGCAAGGCACCAGGGGTGGATGAGATCCGCTCTGAGTACCTCAAGTCTCTGGATGTTGTGGGGCTGTCTTGACTGACATGCCTCTGCAGCATCGCATGGCAGTTGGGGACAGGACTGGGGTGGTGGTCCCCCTTTTTAAGAAATGGGGCCAGAGGGTGTGTTCCAACTACAGGGGGAATCAAACTTCTCAGCCTCCCTGGGAAAGTCTATGCCAGGGTTCTGAAAAGGAGAATACGGACAATAGTGGAACCTCGGACTCAGGAGGAACAGTGTGGTTTTCGTCCAGGCCGTGGAACACTGGACCAGCTCTACACCCTCTAAAGGGTCCTGGAAAGTTCATGGGAGTTTGCCCAACCAATCCACATGTGCTTTGTGGATTTGGAGAAGGCATTCGACTATGTCCCTCGTGGCGGCATGTGGAGGGTGCTCCGGGAGTATGGGGTCCGGGGTTCTTTGCTAAGGGCTGTATGGTCCCTGTATGCCCGAAGCAGGAGTTTGGTTTGCATTGCCGGCATTAAGTCAGACTTCTTCCCGGTGCATGTTAGACTCAGGCAGGGCTTCCCTTTGTCGCCAGTTCTGATCATAATTTTTATGGACAGAAATTCTAGGCGGAGCCAGGAGTCGGAGGGTGTCCGGTTTGGGGACCACACGACTTCATCTCTGCTCTTTGCGGATGATGTTGTTGTGTTGGCCCCTTCAGACCAGGACCTTCAGCATGCACTGGGACGGTTTGCAGCCGAGTGTGAAGCGGCTGGGATGAAAATCAGCAAATTTTCACCTCCAAATTCGAGGCCATGGTCCTCAATCGGAAAAGGGTGGCTTGCCCACTTCAGGTTGGTGGAGAGATCCTTCCCCAAGTGGAGGAGTATCTTGTTAGTGTATCTTGGGGTTTTGTTCATGAGTGAGAGAAGGATGGAACGGGAGATTGACAGACGGTGCAGCTTCTGCAGTAATGAAAGAGCTGAGCCTCAAGGCAAATCTCTCGATTTACCGGTCAATCTATATTCCTACTCTCACCTATGGTAATGAGCATTGGGTCATGACCGAAAGAACAAGATCCTGGATACAGGCGGCCGAAATGAGCTTTCTCCACAGGGTTTCTCGGCGATCTCTTAGATATAGGGTGAGAAGCTCGGTCACTCAGAAGGAGCTCAGTGTAGAGCCGGTGCTCCTCCACATCGAGAGGGGTCAGCTGAGATGGCTCGGGCATCTGTTCCGGATGCCTCCTGGACGCCTTCTATGGAAGGTGTTCAAAGCATGTCCCACTGGGAGGAGACACCAGGGAAGACCTAGGACATGCTGGAGAGGCTGGAGATGTCTCCCAGCTGGCCTGGGAACATCTCGGTGTCCCCCCGGAAGAGCTGGAGGAAGTGTCTGGGGAGAGGGAAGTCTGGGCATCTCTGCTTCCGCTAAGCGGAAGATGGATGGATGGATAAACATGACCCTAAAGCAAACCTAATCGCTAAAGACTAAAATTGCTGGTGACATATTTGATGACTAACTTAATCTGGTCCGCTTTCTTAAAAACTATAATTTCTTAAAAACTATATTATTAAATATAATAATATAACAAGAAGCCTAATTTACGTAAAAACAACTATGTGTGTTGGTTACATTACTAAATTACCACATGCAAGAGGGGTTCAATAGTGAATTCAAAGAACCAACAGAATTGCACTCTTCTCTAGTTCAGGCCCATCACAGCAGGTTCCTCAACCTAGTCACCTGTTCCTGCAGATCTAGGACACTTTTTCAGCATGGACAGCCAGGAAAAACGTATCTGTCTCTCTGCCGTGCTGTGGAACCCAGGTGAAATATTTTCATGTTGTGTTTTATCTGGCGAGGGACGTGAACGTTTTGGGTCCTGTTCAGTTGAGGGACAAAATAGACTGAGCAGTCTTTCAGCGGTGCGCTGTGCACACATGCCTGAGCTCAGGAAAAACACTCAAACACTTCAGATGAGCAATATGAGAAATCCAGGCTCAGAGGGAAGACATGAGCATTCATTGCATTTTACATGTTGTAAAACAAACTATAAATTAGATGTTAAATTATGTAGTAGCATTAAATTGAAGCTGTCAACGATTCAAAAATCTTATGCTGGGCCTAAATTTACATTAGTTTTCGCTATCCGCAAGCTCTTCGTCGCTAGACAGTCTTCCATTGTGCAGACAAATTAAATCACCCATCAACTCCCCCAAACCCAGGCCTGTCTGAGAAAAACAAAAATGCTCTGAATGTTTCCTGATGATCTCAATCCAATAAAAGAACTCAAGGAAAGTCTGAGAAGCTACTGAATGCATATCACATGGCGAATGCCAGCACGAAAACTCCACAGGGAAGAGAGAACAACAAGGTGGCAGTCATTCTGTGTAGACTGAACCTAGGCTCACTTCATAACCTCTGTTCAAACAGCTTTCAAACATGTCTACTGGTTTTTCACAGTCACCCTCAATTCTGCTTCTCAGAAGTCTGTTATATGTTAAGCCATATTTTAACACTGTAACAATATTCCAGTAACAAGCCATTTTTGTGTCTTTTATTGTTTGTCGAAATGGAAATTGGAATTTACCCACAATTAATTTGTGTTCTAAAAAAACCCAGTGAGATGAAAAGGAGCTTCAAAAAATGGATCAGTGATGTACTGATCTCAGTTCAGTACTATGGCCACACCAGCTGGTCTTATTTGAATTAGGACATGTTCACTAAGGGCTTAGTCACTACTACTTAGTCTGTACTTGGTTGCATTTGTTCTTAAGGCAAGACTTGTAAGCTCTCTGTAAAGCAATGGGCAGTTGAACAGATACAGAATAAGCATAAGACATTTACTATTATTGATCCAATAAGCTGCCTTCAAATTCATAAGAAGAAATAGTGTTAAAAAAATAAATGTAATTTAAATAAGTAACAATACCCCATTGAAATTTCACAAAAAAATGATTAGTAAAAATAATTCAACATAAATAAATTCAGGAACTGCCTCTAAATGGGGTAATCTGTTTTTTTTTAAATAAACACTAATATTTTACTGATATTTATTTATTTATTTGAATTTATATTTTTTGTTTGTTGAAACCCTGGCATGCACACATGACAGGGTGAGGCACACTGTAAAGTTCACCTTTAAGATTGGTTTCATGCTGGAGAGCTGCTAAGAACTCATTTATTCACAAAGTTCCCTCTCTAAAAATATAAAGGAGTGTAAATGTCAACATCATTTATCTGTCACTTAAAACATGAGCTCATTGATGCAATCCAATCGGTCTGCTAGTTTATTCCAACTATTATTCCTGGTTGAAGTCTTTCGTAAATATTTATTTTATATGTATGGTTATGTTTCATCAAAGTTTAATGGTGCAATCCTCAAATATTTAGCAGCACATGTAAGTTGGCCCCCGTTCTACATTTCCATTTATTTATAGGACATGATGGGCCAAAAATGAACCAGGATTAACACTCTTCCTGTTCCGTTAGAGATAAAGAACAGGAGTGCAATATCCTGGTGGTAAAATAAGAAGGCCAATATCCCAGTGCCCCTCTGCACTGTACAATAATAGGTCTCGATGTCAGCGACAAAACCTGGAAGACTGACAGCTCCGAGTTAAACACCTACGAAGTTCCATGCAGCTTGGAAGAACCAGCCAGGAAAAACAAAGGCAGCTTCTATTCAGACAATTATCTTTGTTAGCACTTTCTGAGTGAGGTGAGCATTAAAACCTGAAAAATCAAACACCTTTAAACATTTAGCAGGAAAATTTATGATCAGGTCTATCTTTTGAGACAGGAGAGGTGGAGAGGAGACAGTAATTCTAAAGCACAAATGGAAAGGAAGATATATTGAGGCAAGGGGAGGAGATACGGACAAAAACCTGGACCTTTTCATTTCCCTCCTATATAGAAAAATATATGAGCAATGAAAAATGGTAGACCCATGATTAATTCTCACTGCGATGTCCCAGTCACCATTAATTACAACATCTAATGCTGCTGTCAGATGAACGAAAAAGGTCATATTTTATTCTTAATTTACTTGAAAGCACACATAATGATGACCCCATCATAAGACACGTTTATGGGTTGACACCAGAGATTTGACAGAAATACTGGATTCGGTACGTTTATGAGAATAACCTTTCACAAAAGGTTGGCGAAACATAAAAACAAAGGGTTTAGTGACAATATACTGGTATAACAAAATAAAAAATATAAACCCAAGATTTCCTGAGTCAGCAGAAAAACAGTTATAGAGACATTCTCTGAGGTGTTAAAGAGGCTTCCCTTCTCCACACTCAATTTTCCTGCAAGGTCTTCCATTAAAAACGTTCTGTTACATTTCAGCTCAAATTTAAGGGCTCTCAGGCCACTCACTGTGTGGCTGACATCAAACTATAGACGCCTCCATAGAAAATAAAAGGGATGGCTGAAGCAGGAATGTGCTCTGGGTTCGCTCCATATGGCCTACAAAGTGATTCCTCTGCCCGTGTAAACAGGGCCTCTTTCTGTAAACAGGGGGTTCTCTTTTTCTCCCTCTTTCTCTCTCTATAATTATGATATATGATATATATACACGGACAATAATTATTAATATCATAATTATATTACTAATATATAATATTAATTACAAACTTACATATTTATGATACCTTTAGTTCAGACAGACTTTACTGTGCTAGTGACTCTTTAGTTTATATCATTCTACCAGCAGGTGGCAACAAGTGATTATCTTTATGAATGAATCACTGAATAATTCACTCAACCAATTCCTTAAAAACCAATGATTTATTCAGTTGTGAAACAAATGACCAAATCACTTTTTTGCACTTACGTACTTTTCATTTTCACTAATTAGTAGGGCTGTCAGTTAAACACGTTATTAACGGCGTTAACGCAAAACCATTTTAACGGCGTTAATTTTTTTATCGTGCGGTTAACAGTCTTTTTGGCCTAGCAAACTTTGTCGTTTTTTTTTCACATGCTTTTGCAACAGGACGCTACGCTGCCCATTCATTTCAATGGCTTGTGTCGCACGAGGACATTTTGTTGCTTCGTCGACCAAAACGCAAGCGGACCTAGCTAGATCAGAAACAAAACAGGCGGCGCCGCACACACTCGTTTGGGCTTGCGAGCCGGCCAAATAGTAGGTTAACATTACGTTTTGAGTGAATGACGATCGCGAGACGCCAAAATGGACGCCATTGAGATTCTGAATTGAAAGTTTACTTTAAAAAAAGTTGCAAAATGGTTCCATTGATAAGACCAAAGTGATCTGTGTGTTGTGAACTGAGCTATCATCGGAGCACGTCCAGTCTGAAACACCACTTGATGATGGCCAAGCATACACACACACACACAGCTGATGCGAATTCTCCGCCTCCTCATCAATATCAGGACCTCGTCAGTATTTCGTTCACCTTTTTATTGATGGACAATGTTACATTGTGTGAGAGTATTTGCTCCAAGTGAGAACGTTGGTGTGAAATTGAACAGTGTACGACAATGTTGTATTCAATAAAAAAAACTTTTGCACAAGGCAATCCGATCCACTTTTCCGTGTAGATAAGCATTAAAATGGGGAAAAAAATAATGTGGCAAAAAGAAATCAAGAGACATTTAGAATAGATAAAAATGCGATTAATCGCGATTAAATATTTTAATCGTTTGACAGCACTACTAATAAGTTAAAAAATACTGATTTGAAGAAAAAAAACTCATCATTAGTTAGACCAATATTGCAGTGTCAGACTAAAATTAATAAAACAAGTCTTACTAGTGTCCTAATGCTTGCACCTTTTTAAAGAAATCAACCTGATTGAATGTTTGACGAGTAGTAGCCTCAACATATTAAGCTGTGATAGGATAAACTATCTGCCACTGAAAGATTACTAATTACCTGCAAAAACCCATATTTCTCTAGTCTATGGCTTAGTAGTTTGCAGACAAGCCCGTTAGAAACAAAACTATATCCATCACATATAGAACCAAGACTGACTTTAATGTATGAGAAAGATCACTGAGATGCAATTGGCTGCATAATCATTGTACACTAGTACAATGTACACCTGATGTTTGATGCAAGGCTCCAAGACAAAACACTTTGTCAAACTGCAGCAGACATCCAAGACACAATCTTGGAGGTGCCATAGACCATACACACAAAAGAGTCAATTTATCATTCCTAAAAAACAAGGAGAAGGAACGAGGAATGTCACTGGAGACAGGGGATGTAGACACAATAGGATATGTAAAAGGTGGGTAAGAGGAATGTGTGTTGGAGTCAAGGGGTGCAACTCCTGCTTTTCCCTGGTGGCCTGCACGTATTTCCACAGTGGACGGTTCTTATATAACTTGCTGGCAGAAACACACAGGCTAAGGATAAACTGATCCAGCCCTTCCACTGTGTTATGACACTCTCTCTATAGCCTCAAAATTCCTCATCTTTTGCCCCACTGTGTACTTCAATCTTCGTTTTCTATTATTATAATTAAAGTTCTGTGCCTGTGTACCTTCTATCTATTGCGCTAACTGAAACATTTCTGTCATTTACTAAATTTTAAAACGCTGATATATAATTCAAAATGCTTTCCGTCATGTCTTGCATTTCCTTATTTTACAAACCCCATAGTTTTAATTCACATGTGGATTTTGTGTGCAGTAACTTGCAGATTAATGTTAATATTCGCTTGTAACCTGATCATGTTGTGATGTAGTGTTTGCTGATTTAAGCTATCACATCTGCAGCCAACCACTCAAAATCTACACCTATGATAACAATACACACCCTCTTTTCAACCACCCCCCATCCTTCCACTTAAGATCTGACGGAGAGCGTTTTGACTCGACTCACAGGTGGGCATTGCAGCTGTCTGTCTGGTTGTTTATGAAGGACACCATTTAATGTCTCAGCATATGTCACAATTTAACCACAGCAACTGTTCCAGGCATTAAAGAGATAGTTCAGCCAAAAATGAAAAATCTGTAATTTACCTAACCCTCTTGTTGTTCCAAAACTGTATAACTGTGAAACACTCGAAATATTTTGAAAAATGTTTGTCCATTCAATAAAAGTCAGTGGGATCCAAAACAACACTTGATCCCACTGACCTTTAGTATCTTTTTTGTGTATTCCACTGAAGAATTAAAGTCACACAGTGAATTAAAGTGTACTTTACTTCTTTTGTGATAACAGAATTTCCAACCATCCCTTTAAGACATTTCTGACATATTAGAGCTCTAAACCATTAGTTTAATATTTGAACTTAATTCTTCTTTCTTAATACTGTATCCAGAGGGCGTTTCTGAATAATGCCTTGCAGTGAGACTATGGAGCAAGACAATTGAATGTCTTGCTCAAAAGCACATAGCGTGGGTTTGGAGCCAAATGGGCATAAGTATAAAACCCTTAGGATTGGTAAAACCTAAATGATCACTAAATACAATGGAACCTGCAACTTTTGTGTTAAAAGTCTAAACCCTTCCTAATCAGGCACACTCAACCCCATCTTCCAGACTGGTAAACTTTTTATTTATGTATTTATTTTAACTAGTTTCATGCGAGACCTGCCATCTGTAGCAAAACTAAAACAAATACACCATTCTGAACTTGACTTCCAGGGTGATTAAATGGATTCACATGTCCAAGCAAGCTTTAAAAGTGAAGTTCAAGTATGGTGTAGTGCTGATGAAGAAAGACCTGAGAGAACCCAAGCATGTTCATGATACAAAAGAATGATCTTAACTCACGTTTAGTGCAGCGCTGAGATCCTGGGGTCTTGCTCCAACCAACACAGCACTGCCCCCCACAGACGTTCACTCTGCAATGACATCAACAGTCAGTCACACTCACACACAAACCGAATGAACATACTAACCTTACTGTAACCCCCTCCCCGCCTCTCAACCCCCCGGTCACTTTCCCTCGCCCACCCAGAGCGGTTTCTGATGTACGTCTGCTCTCTCACTGAAGTGATGTGAGGGCCCGGGGCCAAAGCTGGTTGAGGCTCCAATATAATCAGTCCTATTATTCCCACTGTGCTATTTCATGCTGCACTTAGAAAAGTAAGAGAAACGGAGCCAAAGCCCAGAAAAAATGAACACTCAATACTCTTTGTGATTGTAGGAAATGTGGAAAAATCTTTGTGAATGGCCTGCTGAAACTTTTTAAGGGGCATCAGGTTCACTGCTAGGGGAGCCGGTAGCCTACAATTAAACTGGCTCTTGTGGCTTCCTGAAACAATAGATGTTACTGTACTGTTCAGAATGTTATGATCAGTGTGGACTTGTTGAATTTATTGATGCTTAATGACATCTGGTTGTTAAAGGCGATCAAAAGCAGATTCAAAACTGTAATGGAACTTCAACACATATTCTTAAAGTTCCTCATTACAATGGACACTTAAAGTTTTTGGAATGTTAGGCCTACTTTAAAAAAAAAACATAATTCAATTTTTCAACTTAATAAGCACCATTTGGAAGGTCTCTAAAGAAAAGCTCTCTTTGTAGGCTATTCACGGGTGAAGATCAATTTTATGACCATTTAAACTGCAAAACAACACTTTTAAATAGGCTAACATTAAAATATCCAATAGCTTAATCAAAATATATCATTAAACAGGCTATTCATAATGCCTATACTGTTGTAATAGGCTATCGTTTCGTACATCATTATTATCATTCTAATTAAAAGGCAGGCGATATTGATCGACATTCATTGTAAAATGTTGTAGCCTATTTGAATATAGTTGGCTCTGCTCTTACCCTGACACTTTCATATGATGGCTGGTTGTGTGTCGGCCAGGCTGCGCGTCCTGGCGGATTGGAATGCTCGGGTTCGGTTGGTGACCCATTCTTCGGTTTCGGACCTGGCCGCTGAAACTGGCTTTGAGCTCCACATTGTAGGAGTGTGGCTGTCCCGACGCTCCCGAGAGCGATGAAATTGAGCTTAAGTGAACCCCGTCCGTACCGCTCGGTCCCGGCTGCAGTACGTACAGTTTCCTGAAGCCGCTTTGATCCGCCGAAATCAAAGCCGGAGAAATAAATAAAGCTAGACAAACAATGATGTCCCACATGAGCAAAGCCATATCCAGTAAAGTGAAAGTGTTGGGGACGTCTGAAAGAAACACTATGTACTATATACACTCACTGTAGAAAGAAAGATAGCCTACAAAAAACCCTATAAAAGTAGGCTATTAACTACACTCAGTCCCGTGTGAAGCAGTTGTAAACCCTCGCGCGCTGTCATCTATTCGCAATCCACATAACTTAAGAGTGTGGAAAATGCTTCAAGTGAAAGAAAGTTTCAAAGCACGAAACGGAAATCGGGAGTCGGGAGTCAAGGAGGCGAGAGAGTTCGCGTGCGCGCGACTTGAGCCCGAGCAGAACTTTGAAAACTCTTAGAAAAGTTTGAGCGCGCGTGTGTGCAAGGGCAGGAGTTTGTGCTCGAGCTCCATATAGCCAATCTCCTGCAGACATGACGTCAGGGATGGAGCTCTTATTGGAACACACATGTGGGGCTGAGCCCTTAAACCAAAGGGGAAAAAACTGAAGAACTCGGCAGACTTATGAATTTGAAGATGGGGGCTTGTTTGTAAAAATGTCAGAAGTGCATCCATCTTAAGTCAAAGTCTGTCATAGTGCAGGCATCAGTTCCAACTGTCTGTTCCACATATCTCTTTATGAAAAAAAAAATGATTCCATAACATCGGACATCAAATGGGGACTGAAAAATATACACAAGTAAACAAAAAATGCTATTAGAATCAAAATGGCTATATGCTGCGATTAAGCTGAAGCTCATGTAGACAGAACAATTATGCGCATAAATAGAGTAACCATAATCACAGTATCGGTTTTAACCACATTTCTTCTGTTCTGACCAAAGTGTGCATGGGTGGAAGAGAACAAACTACACTATGAGGGAGCTCTGGAAAAAGGGTTAATACGGCTACATTTAGAAAAATAATAACATTGACTGAGACCTAAAGTGTTACATTTCAGATTATTTGGCTCAGATCTTATATCCTGGCACTTTTATATGGTGGCTGCTTTACTTGACAAAGCGGTATTGATTGTCAGAAAAACTGGAATGGAATCATGACAAAAATGGCCAACATTTCATATTTGAAAATGACAACAACAACAAAACTTTGTGGGTGAATATCAACAAATGGCAGTAAAAACCAACATGGCACTGGTAAGTATCCTATAGCATGTAAACAACTTTAAACGGGTTTGTCTATTGTAAAGTAATAAATCTAATTCCATACAATGATTATTTTCAATAATCAGACTATTATTTTACAAATATTGAAAGAGCCTATTATTATTGTGTGTTTTGAGGATAAAGGCACACCACACACCCTGCCCATATTGCCATCTGTTCAATTTGGCTTACTTCTAAAACTTGAGAAAAAATACCACAGGATTTGAACACTCACTATCGACAGAATAAAAATAGTCTCCTAGCCCTGGTCTGTTGGCTGGATTTAGAGGGGTATTGGGCCAGTTTGGGACATCATTTGACTGCCCAGCTAACCGAGCTGAACACCAGCTGAAGCTGGGAGACCAGCAGCCAAGACCATCTTCTGGTTAAGCTGCATACTGCAATCATAACAGTACAAAAATATGTAAGCAAATATATTCTTACTTTAAGCAGCTTAAACTGGTCTGGTTTGGAGGAAATGTTTACAATCCATCAGAACCATTCATTTATCCTGCTGATTTAGTTAATAAGTGGCACTTATAACAGTCAAAAACACTGAATCAAAGCAGTTTGTGTTGTTCTATGCAGTTATGTGATCCAAATGACTTTCTCCCTACAGGATGCCTGACTGCTTACCAGCTCTAAATCTGACTCTGAGAGCCTTCTGCCCATGAACAGGGACCCTATAGCCCTCCCTACACGTCAAAAAAAAAAAAAAACGGATCCTATTAATACATTCATCATCTACACACCCTCCTGTTTCGACACATAAATAGACGAACATGCCTCCATTCTTTCACACGCTCACAATTCCCTAAACTTAGCCGAAAGTCGCTGTCCTCCTACATACGCTTGTTATCTGGATTACCAGAACGTCTTTACTGCATTACTGAAAGGTGACTCAGAAACATCCTTAGATCAAGACCATTTTAGGCCTAGACCAAGCTCACTTTAGGATGTGCGTGGGTGAGACAGCCAGAGACAGATAGACAGACAAGGAATACCATTCCTCATAAGCTTTGCTGTATTTGGAAAGAGATCGCAGACTGATTTATAGATTGCATGAGATCATCCTTGAGGAAAATTGAATGTCTTGGTAGAAGTTGTTCTGTCACGCAGTCCATTTTTATGATTTACATGCACAAACACACTCTTCTGTGAAGATTACAGCTGAATTAGAGCTATGATTTCATCAACTGATGATCGCTAATTGAATAAAAAGACAGTTCCTGCCAGGTCTAATGGCTAGAGACGAAAAGGGGATTCAGTAAAGGAACAGAGAGAGACAGTGCTGTCATAAAGCTATTCTTGGGTCACAGCTATTTATAGTTTAAAAATAATGACCATCATAACTAAAAGACAAGAGAAGAGAAGAGAGAGAGAGACAGAACAATCTTAATGGCAGGACATGCTTCAACAAAGTAGTTTACATGCCCTCTTATATCATATCTTATTTTGGTTTGCAAATCCATATGACTTGCATCACAACGTCAATGGTGAATCGCACTCAATACACAGACACCACTCAAGAAGGCCTGGGAGCCGAAAAGTTTGTGAAACGTCTTTTTCCCCAAGCATGTGACTGATTAAAAAAAAAGGTGACGAAACAAAACCGGACCCCATTGACTTTGAGTGTATGGACAAAAAAAGATATTATTCCAAACAGGTTTGGAACAACATGTGTATAATTATCTCTCTGCATTATCATTTTTGGTTGAACAACCCCGTTAAGGCTGTGTTCAAATCCTTAATTTCTGAACTCACCACTTGGGAATATCCAATTCTCTGCTGCTTCATCTGTATAGTATAGCATCTGGGAATACAAAAGATTAATTGTGTCAAACACGATCAACTCATACGACTATATAAACCGACAGAGAACATATTGGACTCTTAAGTTGCTAATTTGTGCACGAGACGACAGGGACACAATTAAACAAATCACACATGTGGCCCACAAAGGGAGGACAGGAACTTCACACTGTATCAGTGATATCACAACAGCCCTGTGGGAGGAAGGAGAGCTGTGCTGGGGAATTAACAGTTTATGTAGCTAAAAATGTGCTTTGTGATTGTTGTCAGAGCCAGCAGGGCAGCCCCGGTGGGAGGGAAGCAGATGTCAGCAACTCTCTACAGTAATATGGGGGTTTCAAACAATGTTTTGGCTTTAGATGCTACCTGAGCTACAATATTTGCCATTTAGACAACTGCATCCTTTAGAAAAAAGTTAGGAGAGCTTGATATTTATTTTAGGCACATCTTATTAGCTTCCAAAAGCATAGAGTACTGCCTGGATGAGGTATTTTTGTAGGCCAAAACGAGCCAGCATTTTAGCACTTCCCTGTTTCATCATCCCGAAATCAATGTTTTTTTTTTTGTTTGTTTTTTTTTTTTTCCATTAAATGCCAGAAATACTGTCTGTGGTTTACAAGTTCAAGATGTTTTCATGTTTTATTTTACGACATCAACTCTCTAGTGCTGTTGGGTAATTTTTCGTTTTTGTTTTTTTTTATATATATTTTTTTTTACTTCATAGGAATGATACGAAACTCGGAAAAGGTTTTGACACATGAAGAAAAAAGTTAAATATTCCTAAAAAATTTTTTACACTTGTATTATTATTATTATTTTTTTTTCCCTGAAGTGTAGTCTTTAAAATGTGACAAACTCCTATACAAACTATACAAAAGTCTATACTCCAGGTCCAGGGCATTCAAGATTTATGACTGTAAATTGGAAATGTAATTTTCAGGTCAATGCTCAAAAAGTGAATAAATTGAGAACTATTGCATTAATATAATTTAGTACTATAAAAAACCCTAAAATTACAAAATATCAAATTAAATATATATATATATATATATATATATATATATATATATATATATATATATATATATATATATAATAAAAATATTGCAGAACCATTTTATTGAATTAAAAAATGATTCTGTAATTTATGACATGCAAACAGACCAGAGGATTAAATACATTAGTAATAAATCAGTAATACCCTCTTGTGTATGGTAACAATGTGAATACTGATAAGTGACTCAATGGGACTACAGAGGTTGTCCACCGCCAGCATTTTTTTTTTTTATCATTTTCACACAAATGTATCTATATATCTGAACATGGAGATGTTAGTGGTTTTAATTGCAGAAAAAACATGGTTAATTCAGGGTTATTTTATTGTTTTTAATAAAACACTTGAATGTGGGTAATTCATAAGTTTTCTAAGTTTAGCATTTTACTTCAGCTGATTTGTTCAGGCTTAAAAGATTCATAAAAGCTGTGTTCCTTTGAGAAGATTATCATGAAGATCAAAAAAGTAACATTAATCATACCACTTTTGTTGGTCATGGGGCTTATTTTCTGCAAGCAAATGGAAAAATCCTATTGGGGTTTTGTTGACGGAACAAGGGTGATACTATTGATGCGTTCACGACACATGCTATGGAAAATAGTATGTTTTGTGAACCTGTGTGTTGCATTCAAGTGCTTTGAGATCCAGGAGATCCAGACCTGTTATTTAGCTAAAACTATTTAAGATTGCTTAAGTCATCTACTACAGCAAGAATAGGATTTATCAAAACTAATAATATGCTGAATATTTTCTAGATCATGAATAGTACATATTTTTAGCATTCTCCGCTATTTTGAAAAGGTCAAAGGTCATCTCATCTCTGCATCAAAATATTCTACGAGTTGCCCAGTGGAAAATACCACATGAGGGGGTGCTCATGTGCATTTTCCACGTCGGCTTTTGGTATTTACCATAACATGCACCATATCTTCCGGGTCGACCTAAAAATGACTGCAGTGTTCCATTCAGAACGTTCTTGAAGAACAGACGAGCACTTTTTGGATGATGTATACGCTAAACACATATGTGGCATTGTGATCGAACAGCTCTGCTACAGTGTGCTCACATTACGTAATCTCTTTTCTGGAAGTTCACTAGGTTGTTCCCAGAACAGGCACAGGATGTTTGCTTTAAGTCATCTTCATGTTTTAGCCTTCCTGTAGGTTCTCTAAGGCAATCTACCAGGCAATAATTGTACATAAATAGCCGAATATGACGAATAACCAAATGCTGCCAATTTCCTTGACTCTCTTAGCGGTCAAACACAAAGAAAGCTAATTACTTACAGATATTTTTCTAATACCAGGCATAAAAATCACTGACATGATGTCATTTCAGGACAGGCGGAGAGACGCCAGACAGGAAGAGGGACTAAATGTGTGAGAAATAAGAAGGTTATAGATCTCAATTTTCATTGGAATACAGGTTTTTTTTTAGCCAGTAAATCAACTTTAAATATACGAGTAATCTTACAACAGAAAGGCTCTGCAAACTCTCGATAATGACCTAATTTCCTACACGTTTAATATCGATCAAAAGTTTATGGTCAGTCAGTGAAGATATTTATATTGTTACGAAAAAAACTTTTCTAGTGATGCTCTTGTGAACATTCTACTCATCACAGAATCTAGAAAAAAATATCAGTTTCCACAAAAATATTAAACAGCACAACGATTTTCAACATAGATTATACGAAACATTTCATGACACCAAATCAGCATATTAGAATGATTTCTGAAGGATCTTGTGACTCTGAAGACTGGAGTAATGATGCTGAAAATTCAGCTTTGCCATCACAGGAGTAAAATAATTAAATAGAAAATGATAAATATTTTAAACAGTTATGTTGATAAAATAAATGCAGCCTTGGTGAGCTAAAGAGATTTCTTAATAAAAATAAATATATATATATATATATATATATATATAAAAAAACCTACAAACCCTTCAATCCAACTTGAAACCCACAGTCATAACTCTCATATTAAATGAATAAATGCAAAATTCTGGTAAGCCCAGGGTTAAAAGTCGCTTTAAATAATTAACCCAGGGATAAGTTTAGTGCGGGGAAAAAAAGAATAGCATTCTTAAATAAGTTATAGCAAACATTGTCCGACATTTTATGCAGTCGTTTCGATTTTTGTCTTGACTAGGATTCAATATCGACTGTATTTCAGTTTTGACCTAGACTCGAACTTGAATGAGCAACAACACTGAAACAATATATCTGACGTTGTGTGACCAAGATGTCAGTTGTGCAATTCCTTCTATATTAACATGCTCAAAAAACAAGCACAAAGATTAAATATGTAAAAGAAGTGTACTATTTATTATTTGGAATAAGGCAACGTTGTACAAAGGAAGTACACAAAGGACAGCCTCAAGGTCCTTACGAATCACACATTGTGTAATCGCAGGAGCTCTAGCGCAAAGACAACTGACCCTGGACCAGGTCATGAGGACAAACATCTTTAACTCAGTCACTTGATCTTTCAATTAGGATTTCTCTGTTGATTGAACAAGTGACCAAAGTCCCGAGGCCTCCAGCTTCTCCAGATGGGATGTTCTAAAACATGTTAAAAATGCACTGTTTAAACTCATCAAAGGGAGGAAGAAAAGGAGGGACGAGCAGTGATGTGGCTTCTCATTGGTTACGTAGCTGGCCACTCAGGTCCTGTAGCTCTGTGACAAGCTGCTCGAGCTCTGTGACATCACCTCGGATGTCATCATGGAGCTCGCCCGTGACATCATCAGCGTACATTTGCTGTGAAGAGAAGAAAAAACAAATGTGAGATCTATAAATGTATAGATAACGTGAAACCAAAATTGTCATAATACAGTACATGTTATTGGTCTTATTGTGAATGACTCGCATTTTATATCAAAATTCTGTAATATTTCATCAAAACTTCTATTTCATTCTGACTTTTCATTTGAGCTGACATTAAGCCCATCTGTTATATATAGCCCAATTTTTAAAATTCAATCTATTCCTGATATAAAGTGCGTACTAGAGCTGCACGATTAATCATAAAAAAAAAACCAAAAACAAAAAGTGCAATCTCGATTCAAACATCCACACGATGTTAATGACAACGATTTGCCCCTTTAATTGATTTGTCTATTAAACCTTTGACAAAATCACAGCAGAAAATTCAGGTCTGTGTTTCCAGCCATACAGTAGCCATACATGCATGTGTAATTGCATTAAATAGCCAAATAACCAAAAATGGACAAAAATTGGAAACATCTTAAACCATAATAGCTGAGTGTGTGTGTGTGTGTAACTCACTTTGGCTTTGGAGACCAGGCTCTTCAAACTGAGTCGAGCTGAAGTCAGCAACTGTAACGCCTCTTGAGGATTGTTCTTAGACCGGCTACAGCTGATGGACACTGAGAGAGCAAGAGA
The DNA here is from genome assembly GCA_038021265.1 of Cyprinella venusta. Classification (NCBI taxonomy): domain Eukaryota; kingdom Metazoa; phylum Chordata; class Actinopteri; order Cypriniformes; family Leuciscidae; genus Cyprinella; species Cyprinella venusta. The sequence goes on from CM075875.1 coordinate 14,342,383, forward strand.
GCGAGAGAGAGAGCGAGAGAGCGAGAGAGAGAGAGAGAGAGAGAGAGAGAGAGAGAGCGAGAGAGAGAGAGAGAGAGAGAGAGAGAGCGAGAGAGAGCGAGAGAGCGAGAGAGAGAGCGAGAGAAAGAGCGAGAGCGAGAGAGAGAGCGAGAGAGAGAGAGAGAGAGAGAGAGAGAGAGAAAGAGAGAGAGAAAGAGAGAGAGCGAGCGAGAGAGGAATTACTGAGGAGTTTCAACTCCAGCAGAGTCACGCGCTTCAGAGAGCATCAACATGAGGGGGGAGAGGGAGAGTGTCGGGATGTCAAAAGTCACCTGCAAAATCAAGGTCTGTGGCCTAGTAGAAAGAGCTGGTCATTATTTTCTGTATTGTTCACATTAAGTGAAGGATCCCAACCTCTGAACGGCTCATGTTTAATCACTACATCTATTAGTGCAGCATCTAACAGCATTAAAATTGTCATTTATCACACACAGAGTCTGGAGCACAATACCCGTCTCCTGTACACATTTTCTTCACAATAAAACTCATAATTAGCAGCGTCTTCAGCAGAATATGGTAATCAAACTCGGATATAAGAAACTCTGTCAGTAAAACATGTATTGTGTGTGCTGTTTACCTGCTCTGTTTATCTTCCCCACACAGATGGAGGAAACAGTCTACCCCTCTCTAGTCTGTTTTTTTTCACTCTCTCACCTGTGCATACCTGTCTTTCTTTGTCTTTCATTACATCACTCATTCCCTCCTGCTTTTACCCCTGTTTTCCCCTTACTTTTCTTTCCCCAATTCCTTCTTCCCCATTTGATCCTTATTTCCCTTCCTTCCTTTTCTTTCTAAAGTCCAAAATTATGAATTTCGTTCTTAAAAATTCTCTACCCTTTTTTTCTTGAATCAATCTTTCTTTCTAAATTCGCTTTCTTTCTAAACTCTGACTTCTCTCAATTCTTTCCTTTATTTTCAAATTATCTCCCTCTATCTCTTTCCAAATTATTCATCTATGCCTCTTTCTAAATTCAGTTTCTTTCAAAATTATTTTTCTTTCCAAATTTACCCTTTCTTTTTCTAAATTATTTCTTTCTAACCTCTCCTTTAAATTATTTTATTTTATTAAATTATTTTAATTTTATTCTAAATTTTCTTTATTTTTTTTTTAAATTGCTCTAATTCTTCTCTTTCTAAATTCTTTCTCTTTCAATTTTTTTTCAGATTTATAAAATTCTTTCTAAAAATATTGCCATCACCTTCTATGCATTTTTTATTTCTTAATTATTTTTCTTGCTAAATAAATTTTCATTTAAAGCCATCCATCCATCCTAAATTCCTTCCTTCCTTTCTTGCTATCTCTCTCTCTTCTCCCATCTCATCTACCTGATGCAGCATCAGCAGGAGAAGTGTTGTGATTACTAAGTGCAGAGCTCATTAATGCCACACACGCAAATAAAAACAGATGTACACAAATGCACAAGGTAACACACAAACCAGTGAAGAATGGTCTCTTACATATGCATACACACACTTTCCTTACCCTTATATCGATTGATCCTCCCCAAACACACAGAGGGCCAGAGTAAGTGGGAAGGAATGGAGGTGTGCAAAGGGTTCTGCTACATTTGCTGAGGCGCTCCTTTTATAAATCATTAAGATCAACAACAAATAGCCTGCACACTCAAGGACAGCAAGCTGATGGAATAAGAGACTCTAAAAAGATGATCACCATAGCTTAGACAAACCTGTCCATGTTCAATGCCGGCTGAGAATAAAATTATGCGACAGTTTGATTTGTAAACACAGAAAGTCAGCTAGAAGTTGCATTGCTATTCAAACCAAAACCTGTGCTCAGTCTCATCTGATGGTTAATTCAACACACACTCCCTGACCAAACCCTCAACATCCTTCTTAATGAGACACACGCAGACAAAAGCAAACCCATCTGGAAAATGCACACAGGCACACACACACACAAACACAAACAGAAGTCTGTCTCTGGTGGAGGTCAGAGGGGTAAAAGGCTTGTTTGTCGCTCTTGCTCCAGCTCCGTGTTCTCAATCCATCAGCCCTTTCAGACGTTCATGCGCTGCCACATTAGCCATGATAGAGTGACTCTCTGAATGAGTGCAGGACCACGATTCTGTGTGTCTCTCAAATGGCCTTGTAAAAGAGAAAGGCAAAACATGACTGTGCGTGTGTTTTAAGTCTCACCATTAGCCATATCTCTGGCACCTTTCACCACAGATCTGAAGCTGCCCATGTCTTTCTCCCAGCCAGCTGTTTGTGTCTCACACCGATGGGCTTTACTCAGAAACTGTAGTGCCTAAAAACATCAAAATGCAGTTAGACAACATGACTAAACCAGATGTAAAGTAATAAAGCAACAACCAATAAAAGCTCTCTTCCATGTAAAACTGAGTTTGAAATTTCAATGGTGCAACTTCCTGTTCTTCATAACTATATTTACTTCATGCATTTTATCCAAAGTGACTTGCAGAGCATTCAAGGCATATATTTTACCACTCAATCCTGGGGATTGAACCATGAGTGCTCCAACTCTACATAAACTGACAAAAACTGTAATAAACTTTTAATATATTTAGAGAAAAAAAGTTTAGGGAGCAATATTTGCTGGGAAAAAAAAACGTCTATATACCGTTAAACTTCAAATAGCCCGGGCTTTTATTTTCCCAAATCATTGAGTCTCTAATCTCTAAAAATCTTCAAATACTCCACTTGAAAGTTCAGTCTTACAACCTTTTACCATCGCGTCAATTGATTTGATTAATATGCGTGAGGGAGAGAGAGCAAGATGCGCTATACATCGTTATACACCCTGTCACTCACCGATCAAAACAGGCTTTGGCGGGACAAAAAAATTGCTTTGGTGGCCACCAAAAAGCGGATGGTCTGACGGTTTTAGAAGATTAACAAACCGAAACTAAAAAAATTGAGACCGGCTTTTATTTACCCAAACCTGCAGGCACACCAGTCGTGTGAAAGAGACACGCGTCTATTTGAGACTCGGCTATTATTCGAAGTTTTATGGTAATGTAGAAAATCACAGGTGCTCTTTGCTTAAGTTTGGAACTTCTTGAAATACATTTAAAATGTACCTTTTCATTGTCTTCTACATTGTTGCTATGACCATCGCCGTAGAGTCGAGCGTACTGTTTCCATATTTGGGCGTCTGTGCTGTAGCGGGCGGAGACTCGACCAAAGAGTTCCTTCAGTTTTGCTTTAAGATTGGAGGCCTGTTCGCCGCGGTGATCTGTCAGGTCGTCCACTACTGCACGCACCAGGATTTCCAGAACCTGATGAGGAAAAAAAAAAGAGAGAAATGTACAAAAAGCCAAAAGAGATACCTTTCAGTAAGGTCAAACTAACCCAATCATGAATAACCACTCTGAAACCTAATCTAGGGTTAAAATTTCCCCTCCGCTGTGCTGTACCTGATCCCAGCACCTGACTTAACTTTTGCAATGACGTCAAAAACAGCAAATCCCCTCTAAATTCAGATCACATTAGATTCAGATCACATTAGACGGATGTCAACACTAGGGTCTATGGAGGCTTCGGTGAGGTGTGACTAGTCAGAAGTGTCTGATTCCCTTGAGGGAATCTGTTAAGAGAGAGTAATGTGTGCGTGCCACAGAGACAGAGAAGGCTTTCTCCTCAAACTCCAAAATCTAAACTAAGCACACCACACCCTTAAACTGCACTAAACTACCAGAATACTTGACCTGAATGCTGGGCTCCACATTCCTCACTCTCTCTCTCTATGTGTGTGTGTGTGTAAGTGCTATTAATCACAGCCTTCACACAAAGTTCCACATGTGTTTGTATGTCTGTATGCTATGTAACTAACAAGCTTCAAACTGCACTGTAATTGCTAGAGCAGAACCAGAGTTTGTGGTCATTAACTGTGTGTGTGAGAAGGACAGGGATGTATTTGCTTTTGCCTAGTTCTATTAAGTAGTACAAACAAATTATAAAAATGACTACAATTTGACCTTGATTTTCTGATAAATAAAAACAATATTACTGTTCTCCAACTTTTAATTGGTGATGTATATTAATCAAAATTATTGTATTTTTTATATTTATTTTTTTAATTACGATGGTAAGCAAAGTTTTTGATGCCTAAGCCTTTAATTTACAAACCTGGTGACTGCTATTAGTGTGATTGATAAGCTTGATCGTGAAGTGATTGCTAAGACCATAAAAGTAATGCAAATATGATGGTGTTATGATTGACAGCTCCAACAAAAATGACTAATGATGTCACATTCCAAGCATTCCAGAGCACTTCAGCTTACTTCATTAGTAGCCTTTGTTAGTTACAAGATGAAACTCGGAAAACCGACCCCAATTAATTTTACATGTTCACATGTGTGTGTGCTCGTGTGTAGCAGAGACAAGGACGGCTCTTGAAAAGACAATGTGAAAGTTTACATGATGTACGTCCACATTAATTCAGATATATTTGAAAACGGGGCTTTCATTTCAAAACGCTCTCTGTTCACACTAGCATTTTCAAAAAGTTTCTCATCCACACCAAAACATTGGAGAACCCTGAATTCACCTTATAGTGTATGTGTAAACCCTCATAAAAGCTCATTGAGATACAGACTGAAAAAGTTATCATGCAATTCTTTGGGCAGGATCATATTTAGAAAAAAATTCACCATTCACTGATCCAACTCAATCACCATTATATGTTAGGTCTAAAATGCAACTTGTCTCATGTTTCACCGCAGGACAGCAAATGCGATGAATTCTGTCATCTTTTGTGATATATGCAAAGAGATGCAAAGTAACATTTTAGCAACTTTGTGAAAGTGAATAGCACATAACAGGCATGTTTTCAAAAAGCTTTGTTTTCATTGTTAAAAACGCTGTCTCAGTGTGGACAGAATCCCAAAACTGAGAGTAACTGCAAACAGACTGATAGAGACCAACTTCATCAGCAAACGGCCTCCACAGAGATCAGCGTTTTATATGTGGACCACATGTTCCTCATGACGGTGCGTCTGTATGGACACACTGTTCACAAAAGCATGAAAATATACAGTCCACATTACTGAAGTAAAAGTTCATCCTTCATTGCCTCTCTTTACAGCTATAACTTTTTCATCTTCACAATACCATCTCTCTTGATTCTTTTATTCACCCCTGGACCCGTTCAGGCTGCTCAGCAGATGTGCTGAGATCTTTGTCACTCAAGTCAGTGGTGTAATATCTGGAAAGTCTCCTCAGACATTTCCTCTGAAATCGAATTTTTCACCCCAGAGACTCTCACAAGCACAGTTCTACCTCACTAACTATTCGTTCGTACATCATCTGAACATGATATGATGGAAAAACAGCCTTATATAATGAAGAATGTACTTTAATGAGCAATTTTGAATTAATAGAAAAACATTTATAAGTTCATTATCTTTTGAGAAATAATCTGATTTTACACACACACACACACACACACAAACAAAATACTAAGCAGCACAATTGTTTTCAACATTAATAATAATAATAATGTTTCTTGAGCACTAAACATGAATATTAGGATGATTTCTGAAGGATCGTGACACTGAAGACTAAAAAAAAAAATCAGTTGACAGGAATAGAATGAAATTTTAAAATATACTAATATTTTAAATTGCAATAATATTTTAAAATTGCTGTATTTTCTGTATTTTAGATCAAATAAATGCAATCTTGGTGAGCCTAAGAAACAGGTCCGACAGTTACACAGTTTCATTTTGCACTCACTATTCAATCCATCTTAAAATTAATCTATAAACACATTAAATGTAACATAATATCAAATAAATGTGAATCAGTATGATACCTGTGACTGTCCACTGGTATCATGGAACATGTGAAATGACTTGCTTAAATTGGCTTATTGGATAAGATGATACTATAGGGATACGTTAAGGGGAAATTGAATTGGTGTCTAGGTGTAATTTCTGTGCGATCCCCTTACAGCATGAAATTAAGGAGAGAAGCAATATTTTCCTGGGAGAAACGAAGGAATGAAGAATGGTACTGAGAGAGAGAGAGAGCACGCGAGAGAGAGACTTGACTTTTAAGCTCCTTTTATTTACAGACACTTGTTATAAAAAAACCCAATAAATATTACATTACACAAGCATTAAAAAGGTCCTACCTACAAATAATGTAATTAAAATTAATTATAAGTCATAACATTGTCATAAAAAGGCATGAATTTTCTGATATTTCCACAAAAAGTACACTCTTCCTCTTGCAAAGGATTCAACTGTGCCTTATATCGATTTGTTGCAACTATCCAATGTGAAATTCACCATTGCAAATCTCCATTCTGATTCGTTTCTTACAAAAACACCTCCCAACTACGTTTTGGAGAAATATCAGACTCAATAAATTCATTCCACTTTGTTTCTGGAAGTTCTTTTAATGCTCTTAAATTGAGATATTTTACACAAACACAATAATGAGCTGTCTTAGTAGTACTATTAAAAAGTTCAGGTGTCACAAAAGAGAGCAGACTTCCTTCAAACTCATGCCTCTGCTACATCCACAGCCACACTGATCTTGGGGAATACATTCTCAGATTTTTCAACTTTTAATGGAAGAACAGGAAAAGAGACTTGAATTTCATCTAACAGTTTTTACACAGCTCAAACAGAACGATTACCAGTTTTCGAGGCCAGTTTTTCAGCAATAATCCACTTGTCATTTGACCTAATATGGCAGATCTTATGGACTCCTGCTCTCACCAAGCTTGTGCGCACAATCTGTGATTCCAATATCGGAAAGGGTGGGTGAGAATTAAAAATTAAGGGTTCAAGACCTCAAAGGTTCTGTTTTAGAACTGTCCCTTTTAACAATAAAAATCTGCCATGTATTGAATACTGAGGCATAAAAAGATAAAAAGAAATGTCTGTCCAAATTCAACCATCCCACTCGATTCAATAAGGCACAAGCCACTCTTATCCAGTTCTGCGACTGATGATACAGTAGTCTCTGAGCAGTTTGTAGTCTAAAAGCAGCCACTTCAGACTTAATATCCATGGTGGTTCCACTGCTAAAGCATATAGCTGACCTGACAGTGGACACCCCTGCCTGATACCCTTCTGTATTCCTATTGGTTGACTTAAATAACCACCACCAATCTTTAAAATAGAAGATACATTCATATACAAGAGTTTTAACCAAGAAATAAAGACATTTCCAAACCCAAACACACACATTGTTTCAAACAGAAAACCAAGGTCAACTATAATCAATGTCTTTTTCCTGATCCAACAACAAAAAACCTATAATCTACTTCATAAAGTTTAGAGTAGTCCAAAATATCTCTGATCAGAAAAATATTGTCACGTATTGCTCTTCCTGGAGCACAACAGGACTGGTCTTGATGTAGTATATCACCCAATCAGGCCAGCTGACAGTCTTGCCTGGGCCCGGGACAAGATAATCTTAGATGGGCCCCCCATCAAAAGTGTGCTTTCACTTTTAATTAAGCATGAGCAGTGCAGCAAAAATAGATTCGGATCTGGCCCATTATCTGTTCACCGATGCCGACAGTGACGCATTTCAGTCGCCTTTTTATTTCTCATCTGCAGAAATATATCTAGTAGTAAAGCTAATGCAAGGGCTAGAAATCAAGAAATTCTTTGGTAATACTTCCTATTTTTCCATGTGCCACGAGACTATTTCCATGTTTCCACGAGACTATTTTTCCAAGTCCTACAATTTCTCCCATTGCTAGTAGAACGACTTCTACCGTAAACGCTTGATCTGAATCAACTTTACATCCATTCTTGATTGAGAATCCAGGTGTTCCATCACCCAAGGGAGACGGCATAATTTTCTAAATCAACAAGCGGATTTAAAAAAAAAATGGTTTTAAAGGTGTAAAAAGTGATAAGAAAAAAAACCCTACACCATAAAAAAAGAAAAAATTAAAGTTCAAATGAATTCAAGCGCACCTCTAACACCCGACGCCTCACTCTCGCTTCCCAGCATGCAACACATGAGAGAGAGAGAGCGAGAGAGACAGAGAGAGAGAAAGAGAAGAGGATACTTGATCCATATGAATTCTTTTTTTAGCCCAGGATGAGGGAGGATGGGTCGCTCTTTTCTCTGTCTCTGTGGAATGTGAATTAATGGGTGGGATCAATGACAGAGATGAGTCTTATGACTGTAGACTGATATTCACACACACGCACAGCATTTCCCCTTATTAACAGATGTTCTCATCTAATTTCCCAATAACACACATCTGAAGGATTTCTGTATGAAGAGAAAGATGATGAAGGGAGTAAAATGAACAGTAGAGAGAAGTGAGTGATTGAGTCCAGCCAAGCGCCGAGATCCCAATTACCATCTGAAACTCTCACAGGGGCTGGAGGCGAACGCTAGCGGTGACCTTTTCAACTTCTGTGCTTTCACATCACAACTTTTAATTGATGAGCTACTAGCTGCTTACCAGACGTAAACGAGTAATCAGAAGAATTGAAAATGGAGGGAAAAACGGGAAATGAAATTAGATGCCACAATGTCAGGAGCGGAAGCGTATATATGCCTAGAGTCTTCTAATTTAAACCGTATTTGGAAAGAAATCAAAACTTTTCAATAACATTTCAGGAAACTTTATGTAATATGCAAAACTTTATGTAATCAGCTGGGAAAGTGTGTGGTATCGGTTCATTGTTTTACTGCAAGATATACTCACAGTTTAGTGTATAAAGACAATTGTTAGAATTTGTTCCAATGACAAGAAATCAAGTCACACTGCAAGAAAATAAAAATTGATAATAAAAAGTTTTTAGAGTGAAAACAGATGTTTTTTTGAACAGAAAATCAGCATATTAAAATGATTTCTGATGGATCATCTGACACTGAAAATTTAGCTTTGCCAAAACAGGAATAAATATTTAAAAAAAATAAAATAACAATTCTGAAATGTAATAATATTTAACAATATTACTGTTTTTTATTTATTTATTTTTTTTAGCCCTGAAAATATAAAATAAATATCCACAATTAAAATAAATTATATAGATTAGTTACATCGATAGATATATCGGTTTCCACTGAATATCTCGTTTCAACATAATTGCTCCGAATTAAGACAATACTTGCTTGAAAAAGATGTGTGTATTCTGGGACTGATTTGCTCAGTGCTAGAGTTTTCAGATATTTTGCATCATTCACAAAGTAGAAGGGTGGGTGTTTAAAAATTAGAGATGCATGAAACAGCTTCTTTTTTAAGATGAGGCCATAATTTCTGTGAAAATAAAAGGATAATTTACTGCCACATGGTGACCCTGGAGCCGGCGTAAAGTGAAGGAGATAAACAACTACTGGGCAATTTGACTACCAAATGATAAAACAAACGACGCATTTAATAGGATGTAGCAGCTGGTACATCAACCAGCCGCAGTGCAATCGTGTCTAATGGCGTAGAGCTTTAAGACATGCGTGTTATGACAGCGGCGCCATTAGATTCACAGCTGACAGAGGAGAGGTGTGATGGGGCCACGGTTGCGTGTTTAAAACAGAGCTGTTTGGATGAATGTAAGAAGACAGGAGCCCATCTGGGTTAAGAATTAACTTTGTGTGCGCTACATTGGCAGATTAGGCTGAAATCATCTCTCTTCTCTCACACAAACATTCACTCATCAAAACTCTGTCACACTTTCTTAAACACGGCCTCTCACATGACCATTTCTTTTGCGCATGCAGTCAGGCAGCTGTTAGTGTGGTCGAAAACATGACAGCTGACATCATCTGCTTTACACTGGTTACACAAGCCAAAAAAGTTCACTTTTATGTTATTAGACAGTAGTTGTGTATAGTTCCTCCCAAACAGTCAACCAAACGTTAGTCGATGAAAAGAGGTTTGGACGACCAAATTTTAATTGGTCACAGAAAAAAAAAAGAAACTCCACAGGAAGCGGTTAAGTTACAAAGCCCATAACGGACATGTCTAACACAGATGGGCCATGTGGTAATTATGTTGGCCAGTAAATTCAAAGGTTCAAAACTTTTTTTTTTAATGTTGAGACATTCTCCTTTCTGTTTTCCCCCAACACATTCATACTCATCTGGTGTCGCTGTGGAAAGCTTTGTGCATGGGATTAAGAGCTTCATCTATGTTTTAAAATCTTTGGTCTGGGCAGCCAGAGTTTTGGAGAAAAAGCGTTAACCTGAGAAAAAGCGTGATGTTGACTCACCTCCACGTCCTTGTATTTGTCCTTGAGGTCCATGAGCCGATGGTAGGCTCTGATAGCCTCACTGAACTCGCCCAGGTCTATACACACGGCAATGAAATTCTCCCAGATCTGCCATCGCTCATAATTACACTTGAGCGCTTCCTGAAGGGTGCGGAATGCCTTCTCCCTGGAACACACACATGAAACAAAATCAGTGTGTTTAGCAGAACTACTATGAGAAGTTGCTGCTCATGGACGGATTCAACTGTATGGAAGAACCACGTTTTGTGTTTTCTCATCTAAAAGGTGTTTTTGGCAAACTACCCATGTGGTAAAGAATAGATGTCATCTTCCAAAAACCAAGAGAACGTTTTAGGTACAAAGGCTGCTCCAAAATGTAGAGGTAGTCAGCAAAATGACAAATCGGTAACATCAAACTCTGGAACCTATTCAACACATCCCCTACACTGATATGGCAAACTCGGAATGCTTTGGGGTGAGATAAATGAAAAAAGTCATTCAGGATGTGTGGTTGAGTTGATTAACATTTTAAAACCTTTACCATAACACAAAATCAAAATTATTATCAAAGATATTGACAACGATAGTTAATGCAATTGAACAAAAGAGTGAAAAAAACTAGAAAGAGAAAGAAATAGCAGAAGAAAAAGAGCAAGAAAGAGCAAAAAGAAAGATAAAATATCAACAGATAGAGAGAGAGTGCAAAAATAAAGTGAAAGTGAAAAAGCAAGCAAAATAGCAAGAAAGTACAAGAAAATGAAATGAGTGAAAGAAAGGGAGAGATCTAAAAAGAGTATAAGAAAGTGAAAAAGATGGAGTGAAAAGTGCAAAAGAAAGGCAAAAACAAAGGCAATTGAGCAAAAAAGAAAGAGCAAAGAGCAACAGACAAACAAAGAGCGATGGACAACCAAAGAGCGACAGACAGACAAAGAGTGATGGACAACCAATGAGCGACAGACGAAGAAAGAGCGAGACAGACAAAGAAAGAATGACAGACAGAAAGAGCGACAGACAGAAAAAGCAAAAGACAGACATACAAGAAAGAGCGACAGACAAAGAAAGTGACAGACAAGAAAGATCGCCAGACAGACAGAAAGAGCGAGGGACAGACAAAGAGCGACAGACAAAGAGCAACAGACAGACAAAGAGTGATGAACAACCAATGAGCGACAGACAAGATTGTCAGACAGACAGAAAGAGTGACGGACAAAGAGCGACAGACAAACAAAGCAACAGACTGACAGAGCGACAGACGAAGAAAGAGCGACAGACAAATAAAGAGTGTCAGACAGAAAGTGTGTCAGACAGAAAAAGCAAAAGACAGACATACAAGAAAGAGCGACAGACAAGAAAGATCGCCAGACAGGCAGAAAGAGCGAAGGACAGACAAAGAGCGACAGACAGACAAAGAGCGATGGACAACCAATGAGCGACAGACAAGATCGTCAGACAGACAGAAAGAGCGACGGACAGACAAAGAGTGATAAACATAGCAACAGACTGACAGAGCGACAGATGAAAGAGCGACAGACAGAAAGAGTGCCAGACTGAAAAAGCAAAAGACAGACATACAAGAAAGAGCGACAGACAGACAGAAAGAACGACAGACAGACAGAAAGAACGACAGACAGAAAAAGCGAAAGACAGACATACAAGAAAGAGCAACAGACAAGAAAGATCGCCAGAAAGAGTGATGGACAGACAAAGAGCGACAGACAGACAAAGAAAGTGACAGTGTGAGACAGAAAAAACGACAGACAAGAAAGGTCGTCAGACAGACAGAAAGAGCGATGGACAAACAGAGCAACAGACAAACAAAGCAACAGACTGACAGAGTGACAGACAGACAAAGAAAGAGCGATGACAGAAAGAGCAACAGACAGACATAAGAGAAAGATTGCCAAACAGACAGAAAGCGATGACGGAGATAATGATATAGAAAGATCGAACAACAGATAGAAGGATAGAGCGATAGATAAACAGACATGTACTGTACGTTCACATAAACTGTTTATTTCTATGCTTAGAATACTGGATCATTAGCTTTGCAACATGCTAAAATCAAACTCCACTACTGGAATCAGCTGCGAGTCTCCAGTTGCACTTCATGAGAAGGATTGTGTGTGTAACAGAGCATTCCAAATCAATCACTTACAGTACGAGGTTTCAGTTAACACACTGCCTGTAGAGACAGATCACTAGGTTTTGAAAGAGAGCTCATGTTTTTGCAAGCGCGGTCAACAAAAGCCTATGACACAAGGGTAGACACGGGTTTCATTACAACATCCAAAGCCAGGTTTCCTTTGAACACGTGCAGGTGTGTGCACAATACCCCCCCACTTCACTGTTCTAGATGGTCCCTGGGAGCGTTAATCAGGTTTTAATAGAAGATTCCAAAGACTCAGGGATGAGTGACCAGGGCTAATTGGACAAGGAGAGAAATCATTCCCAGAATCCCTCAGGTGCACGCCATTACATGTGTGGTGTTCCAGGAAACACCTTCGTTCCTCGCAGGAAATCAGCAAAAGCCTCCAATCATGTCACGCAACAAATATCCTAACTGGCATTTAGCTCCCAAATCTGGTCAATATTGCCGGGTTGGTAGTCGTGGTAAAGCGCTGGCTCCTGGGGTAGACGCAGCAAGAGCCCGGAGGAGATTTATCTTTGCAATTACAGCTGCCAAAGTCATTCCTGCAATAATTGAAAAGCAAGGAGGCCTCTGAGGGTCCCCAGCGGATGCAGGATGAAGGAGAAACAGAAACGCAGCATAAATCAGGTCAACCGGAACCTGAATAGGGGCTTATCTACAGTTTGTACATGGTGGCAATTTCAGGGAGAGATAAGTGTGTGGGAGCTGTGGGAGCTATTATTTAGCTAATAATTGATCAATTAAAACTTTAAATTTATTACTGTGATGGACAAGATGAATTTTTAGCAGCCATTCAGTGTTACTTCAATGTCACATGATCCTTCAGAAATCATTCTATTTTGCTGATTTATTGCTCAGAAAACTGCTTTTTTAAATCAATGTTAAAATCGTTTGTGCTTAATATTTTTTTGTCCAAAAAATGTGATTTTTTTTTTCTTTGATGAATATAAAGTAAAAAATAGAAATATTGGTAACACTAGTTTAGGGTCCATTTCTCACTATTAACATGCATATAACTAGGACATTAGATGTTTATTAGTACTTATAAAGCATGTATTATTGACTTATTTACTTAAACTTACTTTACTAACTATTAATAAGTAGTAATTAGGAGTTTGAGGGCAAAAAATAATAGGTAATAACGAGAATTGGACCCTAAAGTGTGATCAAAATGTTTTATATTAAATTGGCTTTAATGTAACTATAGATTAGTATAATGCATCCTTGCTGTACAAAAAAAGAGAAATAAATAACTTCAAAATACACTGAAAATTATGGCTCTCTGATGGCGAAGTATTCAAAAGATGCCATGTATTCTGACAAAATACTAACATATTATTATTATTAGTAGTAGTATTATTATCACTATGCCTTTGGAATCACAGCTCATCCAAATATTGACAAAAAGCTTAAATGGCTACCTATTAGCAATATTTATTGCAAACACGCAATACACAAAAGAAAATGCTGGTTCGACTATTATTGGAATAAAACACCAGAAAAAAACACAGCTTTTTTGATTTAGCCCTTTTTAGTGTTGACACTCATACTCACTTCATTCGCAGCTTGATGTAGGCCGTGGAGAGGTTGTTCCATGCTTCTGAATTCTAAATGTAGGAGAGTAACGATCAGAGTCACGTCCACGGGTGAAAATCATTCATCAAAATAAACCATATAACAAATAGACATCTAGAGAATATTTCCTAACAGCTTGTTTACTCGTTTCCTGGATGGAGTATTACGCCTGCCTTTTGACTACATTTGAATTTTAAGTACACCATTAGGAGCATAAGAGGCTCCTGTGCTAAGGATAATAGGGTTCTTGGTTTTATAGAGCTTTATACACATGCATAAAAGTGACTAGAAGCCTGAAAGCACAAAAACAAGGAGGCATTCGTGGACACGATCTATTGATTACAAAAGACATAAATCAGATTCGACAGGACAAGTACTGAATAACTAAGCACAAGCCCTTTGCTTTGTTCAAACGACACTGATCTCCTTTCAAGGACCGTGTGACTCACATCTGGTTCCAGTCCGACGCATCTCTGAAAAGCTTTGGCGGCCCCTTCGTAGCCTTCCAGTGCAAAATACGCACAGCCCAAGGAGAACCACACACCCAACTGTAGAGATAAAAGATGGAGAGAAAATTGATGAGACTCCAAGTGCCCCGCTCATCTTTTAAAAGTGTTACTCTGTCCTAAAAATTAATGATGTTCTTTGAGCCCATGAACCTCTAGGAATAGGTCTCTTTCTTGTATTTTAAATCTTCAGTTTCTTCTGGAATCTTAGCATCTCGGAGACACTCCTCTGTCCTAACTTCCATCTCTAGGCCTGAAGGCAGTATTAGCTCCAAAATGCCCTGAGGCAACGCTGCGAGCCAGTGTTAAAGATCACGGTGGGGTCATCAATGAGTCCCTCAGGAAGATTACTCTGTCTTATTGCTGCCTGTGCTTCTGCATTATGGATGACAGGAGGAATGAGGAATGAGTAAGGGAAAAAAAAGAGGAAGCTGTGCACTTTTTTTGGCTCTGTGGTGGATGAACCTGATAGCACTCCACATGCTGCTGTCTAGCTCTTTATCTACCCCAGTGTTTCTCATGTTCTCCATCAGCACTCTGCCAATCTTCTCTATACATCCATCCTTGTGATCTTGTGCATGTGTGGTCAACATGTGGTCACGTTCACACAGAACATGTTTTTGTATTCCCCTGCACTGCTTTTCCATTGTTTTTCTAGATTAACATGCTAGATGGATGTGTTTGACTGCTGTGCTTGTGTTATGTAGAGTCTTACGCATGACACAGCAATCTAAATAAGATCTAGACCTTGCTCTTTTCATTCCAGCACCTCGCAATTTTAAACACATGTTCTCTATAAATGATGGCGAAAGTTGTGTGACCACAATGTCCACATGATAAAAAAATAGATTGCTCCCATTTCAACTACAATCTTGTTTTTGGTTCCAGCCATTTTATTGTGCTTGTTTGTCTAAAATGGCAATCAATTTCCATATCTGCAAATGATTTCATGAATTATACTACTTATTTGACCAAGTGCTGAGCATAATGTTGAAAGTGCCATAAAAAAAACTAAATAAATGCTATGAATGTTAAATATTTAAGTTCTTAAGACTCTTCATTTATTAATTACAATTACAACTTCTATTATTATAATTATTATTTACAAATAATATTGGAATTTATTGCTAAAAATTTTCTTTATTATAACTTTTGATGGTTAAATAGAACTCTAAATTGAAACTCAAATGACTTGTAAAGGTTTATTTGTTGAGTTTGAACACTGACTTGAGAACCGAATGACAGCATAACTGTCTATAGAAATGCTGGCCAATTCTGACAAAAGTTTGCAGATTCCCCAGCTGAACAACTGCATCATTTAAGTGGAAAAGGAGTATGGGTAGTTAACCATGCATCTTTCTTTCTTGCAAACTTGTAGACATAAGTACTATAAATTTATAAACAAGTGTACATCATACCTGCAATGTGTTGATTCGCAGTGAACGTTCAAAACAGTCCACGCACTGCTGGAATTCTTTGTGGCGTAGGTGATACAGAGCTTTGGACCGTTGGGCACGTGCGCTGCGGTGTTTGGAAAGCTCCCATGCACGGTCGTAATACTGCGGATCTTTCAGCACATCACCTAACAGGCAGTAAAGCGACGGCGTCTCCTTTTTCTCCAGCTCACGTCTCAAAATCTCCTCTGCCTGAAAGGGAACGATCCAGGAGATTAAAGCAACTTTGACTAATTCAATCCTCAAATTGGAAAACGTACATGGCCAAAAGTATGTGGACACCTCTTTCTAATTATTGGGTTTGACAAGGCCCCTTAATTCCAGTTAAAATGCCATCCAATATAAAGACATTCTAGGGAATTGTGTGCTGAAACTTTTTGGCATCAATTTAGGGAGGGTATTTTCTATTCCAACAAGAAATGATTTACTCAATCTGATGTGGAGGACCTGGAATGTCCTGCATGAAGCTAGACCTGAACACCTTTGGGATGAATTGAACCATTCAGATAATTTAGTAACACAGTTCCATTTGTTAACATAAATCAGTTAACATGAACTAACGATGAAAAAATACTTGTAAATCATTTATTAATCTTAGTTCATGATAATTTCAAAATCAAAAGTTGTATCTGTTCTATCTATATGCTGTAATCTAATTCTATCTGTTCTACCTATCGGTCTCATTCATTTAAGTATCTTAAAATCGGTTGTAAAAGTAGCTTGTATGTTATATAAGTTCGTCAACCAATCAGATTTAAGCATTCAACTGCTCAATAGTATAACTTAAGTAGTGGGAGCTTATTGTAAAGAGTTACCGATAATTGTGCCTAAATAGTAGCAAAACCACAAAATTGATCAAAATTTAGAGCAAAATCTTAACACAAGAGTGTAAGCTGTCACAAAGGACTACAGATTAATAATGAAGAAGGTTTTATAATTGGGTGTGGCATTTGGGTGTCCGAATACTGTACCTTTGGCCATAGTGTGTAAGGATTCAATTGATGCCAATTATTCAATTGATGTTGCTATATTCCTTTTATATTATTATTATTATGCACATTACTAAAACAGGTCCTTAAAATAATAATAATCATTTGCAGACATTACTAGTATCCAAAATCAACCAAACCAAACATAAATGAAATTTGCAGTTTATAGTTTTGACAAGTGTTTGTTCTTTTCTAGCAATGAGCATTAACAATCATAATTCAGTAGAAAAAGGCCAAACAAGATCCCTAATAAATTTTCAAACAAGACAGACGACAGACTACTATTTTGGAGAACATATTGAGACAGTCTTAAACCTCGTCTCCAACATGAGAAACAATGACCTTCAAATATTGAGAGTGTGAGAACCACTAGGCTATGGCCACAAACCCATTTAAACATGAGAACTTGACGTGATAGGGCTGACAACTTCTCTAAATGTAAAATTCTCCAGATCTAGCTGGTGAAATTCTGCTGCCATTAACACAGTCACTGTGAATGTGGCTTCACTCTGAAAAAAGCTGGACGTTGCGCTATATTACACAGAGCATCTCTCATCGGCTCCTGCCCTTCCACCCCTGCTAGTGCTCATGGGGATGGAGGGCTTTTTGCAAACTGAAGCCATAGTGGGAGAGAGGGGGTGGGCGGCAATAAAATTCACATTACTTGGTCAGCACTTCTATTTGGGTACTTATTAATTTTGGTGGGAACAAATAATTTGAGAAGTGGGAACAATATCTCTTCCTACCAGACACAATAGTTACATAAAGTAAAACCTGAAGGCCCAGAGAGAGGATGAATAAGCTATTTACTTGGGTACAAAAAGTCTCATATTTCCATTTTATTAGAACAACACTGATAAGACAAGGCAAGAGAGAGAGAAAGAGATCCCCATGGTTTTGACAGTACTTGAATGCTCCTTGGGGCCATTATTAACTGCACATTTCCCATTGGCCACAAATAACAAAGTTTGTGTGCCCCAGTCAGGCACAGTGAGGCTGCAGGCGGCTGGATCTCATGACTGGCAACAACACAAATGGATGCTAATCCGAGCCAGGTTGCCAGTTTCACTTTCAGAAGGGAAACTGAAACATTCTGGTGCCGATACCATGTTTACCATTTTTAAACCATTAAAAAAAATTACTTTATTATCTTTCCTTTATTAAAAAAGGAAAAGAAGGAGGTGAAGAAAAGGAGAAGAAAAAGGAGAATGGGATATACCATATATGTGAAGGCATATTTAGACTCAGATAGAAGGGGTACCTAAAGAGGAAGGGGTGGAATTTATTGTGAATTGAATCCAAGTAATGTCTGTTCCTTTGTATAATATTGTAACAATCTAAAGGATGTTTACAAAATGTATGGAACTACAAAATAACTGAAGATAATGCAAAATGATTGGAAATAATTGGATTTTTGGCTCTTGTAATTTATATAATGTCAACTGTAATTTGACACAAATGGTAAATTCCAACAGGAATTTGCAACTACACATGCAAACTCTAGTGGGACAATGAAATTAACTCAAATCAAATAAACATCAGTACATATCCCAACGTCCTTCATGCTCTGAAGATGGTCACTCATTAAACGAACACAGTATCTCATGGGTGAATCCATCAGAAAAACTAACAAAGAAAAAAATTCCAGCCTTGCTGTTTTGTATAGACACCTTTTTCTTATCTCACTTTCTCCTTTTTCACCAATTTCTTTCCTCTCATATGAAGTGTCACTCCCTTACGTCTGTCTCAGTCTGTATTCTATCTTATACGTTATTTTATATGCATACCTACATTTTATGACTTTAAACTTTAACATGAGTGCAGGGAAAAGTAGAGTGAGTCAGTACCTCAGGTACTACAGTGGAGTGGAGTACATTTTTATAGTAATACAACTCAGATTGGGGGTGATTGGGTGGTTTTATTGACCTCAGAGGTACCCTATAATCTGATTGGTACACAAAGTGGACGGTAACTTAATAAAACTCTGAAATAGCTCCCAGAAAACGGCACTGACAGACAGACACGCACGTTGTTAGAGCATGGAGCTCATAAGGAGGACAGACAGGGAGGAAAAAAAAAGAAGAGATGGATGTGAGGGCAAAGATTTGCAATCAATTGCTCTTCAAGATCTTTAAAAGTCGTCATTTTCTCTTATCCCATCCTAATATGTAGAGACAACGGTAAGTAATTCACTTGAAGACTGATTTCCCTGAAGAGTAAACACTGTCAACTGGGACAATCAAAGCACTGATCTGTTCATTTGAACATAACGATCGGCCTGACATGGCACCATTGGCTCAACCAATGGCATAAGTTTGAGGCAGGACTATTCATTTAAACTGATTGGTTACGTGCGAGTAGCGTACCTTGCCGTGCTGTCCCATCCTCTCCAGGCAGACAACTGCATCCTCCCAGAGTTCCAGTTGTTCATAGATCAGCAGCGCAGAACTCGTCAGGCCCAAATCAGTCAACAGACTCGCCAACTGCCTCTAAATACACACAAACAGTAAGCCAAGATCAGTCAACATACGGCCTACCTGCATGTAAATACACGTAGCATGAGGGAGGCACTCAAAAATATACATTTAGCATGTGGACACAGCCTAAAAATCAAAAATACACAAAAAAAGCGTAATGAGTTAAATGATTTTCATTTCACTCTGGTTTATCTTTGCACTATAGTTAAAATACAGATATCGCCAGGGGTTTTTTCAAGGCAGTCCTAGTTCATTTTGTGACCTATCTGAAATTACCAAAGCAGCTCTTTAAAATAGTTTTTTAAACATATTTTTACATTTTATATAGACTGAATGGGGACTAAAGTTCAAATCTCGATTTACATCCACATTATTTATTCACACACACACACACACACACACACACACACAATATGATAATATAAAATATATTAGGGATACAGTATGCTCTGTCTCTCACCATCTTTTCTCTCATCTATTTTTTTCTCACCCGCTTTCTAAAAGGATGCATTCCGAGGACAACCATCTATCAATCTCCACGATGTCACGCTTCACATGCAGCAGCTATATATACACACACATCTGTGCCATTAATGACCCTCGTCTGTCTCTAAGGAATGCGACAGGTCAAATGTGTTTACACTCTTTCAACTCCTTTTGTCATTCAGGGCTGCATTTCCCAAAAGCATATTGATCGTAGAACCACTGCCACCAAAGGTCTCTATGATCATCTTAGGCTAGCGATGCTTTAGGGAAATGCAGCCCTGGTCATTTGAGAACGGATGGATCAAGAGTCGCAGGCTGCGCCCACTGCATGTCCATGTATTTCTGTTAAAAAAATACTGAGATGTCCACTGACCCAACTGGAGATCATATACAGTACTGATGATTATGATATGTAAAACTATATTTGTGGACAGCAAACATGCACTGAACTGACTTCACCCTCGACCTGTGATATCAGGAAGAAATCACAAACACGTAGCTGCAAGCAGTTTCACTGCAGGAAATGTTTAATTCCAGCTCAATTTCTCCTTCACCTTTCTGTGTCCTGTGACAATCCCCTCCCCCCACCTCCAGTGGCATATCACGTCCCACAGGCATTATGGGTACCTATAAAATCTAGATATATACACCGGTGAGGCTTCCGGTGATCATGTGATGTATCAGACAGGAGACAAAACGTGATGATACTAACTAATCTGGAGAAAGAGAAACAAACACATACACATAGACAGAGCTGTACTCTGCATTTTCCAAGATTCATCTTTAGTTTGTTTCTTATTTATTTGCCTAATTTTGCTTAGTTGAATTTGTTAATTGCTAGTTTAATCTGCAGTGGTACAGTATTGTCAGAGCCCCATTTGTGCAACTTTTCTGTTTTCATTTCATCTGCCACACTAAACAATGTCCTGATTCATACATGCCAAAATGATCCAGTCTGAAAGCAAATCCGACAATTTCAGAAATCTGTTCTTGTCAAACTAAAACAAGGCTCTGCCATCTCTTTACCCCGACACACACACACAAACACACACAACTTTTCTCTGGCTGCATGCTGTTCTCGTCTCTTTCTAGCTTGCAGTATCGCTGCGTTCTATTCCCCTGCCAGCAATAGAAGCGACTTCAATTCCAGCTTTATTGCTGTTCACTGTTATTACACAGAGCGCGAGCAATGTCATCCACAGGACTGATCACATCAGCCCTCCCTTCTTTTCATCTATCCATCTCTCCCTCCACCCACTCACTCTTTCTCCATTCAGTCATTTCATTCCTTTTCTTTCAAAACCCTTCATCCATGCTGGCCTGTTACAATCCACCAAACATTTTGTTTTTCATGATTTATTTACTTGTTTAACAATCTCTCACTTCAGGAAACATTTGTTTGTTTTTCATTAGTTCCATTATCGCCCAATCAGACAGGAAGGGATAGTTCCAGGTTGCTCTATTACCTGATAACACTGTCAAAATGAACTCATCGTCCCATATCCCTGGATGCCCTCACCGTGTACAAGAAATTAATTTCATATTCTATCTGCCAAAGCTCTTATTGACACGACACTGGCTGTATAACCCAGCTGTTGTGTTTACCGAAATGGGTTTTTGAGAAGTAGATAAATAAATAATGGCTGCCCATGCTCATTTGAGGTGATTAGCTTGATGCACTTGTGAGTCTAGTAATGAGCGAAAATATGCAAGCAAATCAATTTGGGCACCAACTAAAGAGTCAATCATTTTCATTTCAAATTAACTCAGGTAATCTGGCTTTATAATATGTGAATTATTCCCTACATGGGAATAAACTCAGACATAATTAAGATGAGAAAATGTAGGGGAAAAACTCAATCAAGGGTCTAAGTTAAAGGATAAGTTCACCCGAAAATGATGTCATTAAAGACTCACCCTCATGTCGTAAGTCTTTGGAACACAGTTCAAGATATTTTAGGTTTAGTCCGAGAGTTTTCTGTCCCTCCATTGGAAATGTACATTTGATATACTGTTCTTGTCCAAAAAGGAAATAAAGACATCATCCAAATAGTCCATGTGGCATCAGTGGGTTAGTTAGAATTTTTTGAAGCATCGAAAACACATTTTGGTCCAAAAATAACAGTTAGTAACCAAACTCCATCGCACACCTGCAGGTGATAGGTGCGTCGGATAATAAGACCAGACTGGTTAGTCGTTTTAGCAGATAAGGAACTCCCGCACACTATCGTTACTTGCAATTTAAAATTAATGTTTATTCACACACGTTTCGGTCACACGACGTTCATCAGGAGTAACATTAATTTTAAATTGCAAGTAATGATAGTGTGCGGGAGTTCCGAAAAATAACAAAAACTATGACTTTATTCAGCATTGCCGGTTCTGTTGTCAAGCCGCGTTCAGTGACGCTGATGACGTAAGATGCTACTGACGTGTTATCAAGGCGACTGAGCTTAGTTTACAGTCTGAGAGAGACGCACGCTGTAAACAAAACAATCTTCGCAAACATGTCTAAGGATTTTAACACAGAGGAAGACTTGCATTTTTTGCATTTTAGGCAACCAGGTTACTTTTTTTTAAGTTTAACCAACAATATTTTTTACAGTGTGCTATATCTATTTAGAAAAATTAAAATAAAAAAGTACATGTACTGCGTTAGATTAAACTGGGAAGAGTCATAGCACTTGCATAATGTTGTCCTATTGTTAGTTTAACTGCTTCTGCTGTTCTCATTTGTAAGTCGCTTTGGATAAAAGCGTCTGCTAAATGAATAAATATAAATGTGATATTATGAATGATTCTAAAACAATCATTTTGAGAAACCAGAAGCCTCAATTAAACAGGAATTCAGGTCACCTGTAGATCCCAGAGAGGGGGCGCCCGGCAAGTGTAGAACATCTTCAGTCTCTCAGTGACAGGACAATTCTTCTCACTAAAGAAATCCACCAAGGTCTGAAACAGAACAAAGTGACATTTATTATCAGTTTTCAAGCATTGCTACTTCCACAAATTACATTTTTCTTCTTTACCATAGCATTTACACAATGTCCTAACCAGACGAAATGCGATAAGATTCCAACAACACATACTTTGTCTGTCAACACTAGAGATGTGATAAAGTCAATCAAAAATATCAGCCAGTCAAAGGAGCACATGGTCTGGCTCTCTCTGGCACTCGCAATGGAATGGATAATAGTCTACATAATCATATTCATGAATATTACACAATTGTAACTTTATTAAAAATGCATACAGAGTTCTCCATTGTTGCTTTCAGTGCTGGTATAAGACACAAAATGATATTCAATCTCACATTAGATGCTTTTAAACTTAAATAAAAGCACATAAGCAGTACCTTATATTATTGTAGTATCATATACTTTGCTGTTCCAGCCAAGACGTCACAGAAATAGAAATCATTTCTAAAATAGAATCACCGCAGCTGGTTAGGACAAAAACTCTGATTACATGAAAAAGATCACTTATCGTAGGGCACTGTGTTATTCTAACAATGAAGATTTTCCTTCAAGTTTGCAACAAATAAAACAAGGTAGTTCATTGAAATGAGCACCAACACTATGAGCCAAAATCTCGAATCATATACTTTTGGAGGATTACATTAAAATGAATAGGAACACTAACAGATCACAAACACAAATCTCCATGAATTACAGACCTCCCTAGAAGACAAAAGACATCAATATAATGAGTATTTTTATGTGCTTCGTGTTTGGTGTGATATCTGAAAGTGATAAAAACACCCCCAAGCAATTAAAATGCAGTGTGGTGCAAACAACTTAAAAAATATTCCAGTGAGTCAACCCTTCACATTTGGCTTTAATTTATTGCTCGCCACACAGACAAGATGTAAAAAAGTGATCTAGAAGCATAAAAAAACAACAAATTCCATGAGTGATGGCAATAACAAATAGATGTGCCAGCACATGCCAAAAATCACAGCATTTTTATTATATTTATTTTTTAGGACGCCTCTCTGCTCTCCACTGAGAAATGCTACAGGGATTGACTGCTGCGTAAACTCTGTTAAAGCATGTGCAGGCCTGCTGTTTGAGTCTCTAGTGAGAAGATCAACACGCATTCTGTTCACAAACAAGTGTGAATATTTCAAAAAGCAACAAGACAAAACACAATAACACAATGGAGCTGTGTACAACATGCACACAATTCCACAAATGCACATTGGAAGCTGATGGCCATCCTTGCCTGATAAATAGTGAAAATAAATGCACAGAACGATGTCAATCACATTACCACACAAATATTAATTTGACACCCTCAGCTGTCAATTATTATGAACATTTGGACTGCAACTGGCACTAATAGGAGGAGAAGGCCCAAACACATTATGGAATTACACAGTGGGGAGAACAAGTATTTGATACACTGCCGATTTTGCAAGCATGTAGACGTCTAATTTTTATCATAGGCACTCTTCAACTGAGTGACAGAATCCAAAACAAAAATCCAGAAAATCACATTGTATGATTTAAGTAATTCATGTGCATTTTATTGCATGACAGAAGTATTTGATCAACAACCAACCAGTAAGAATTCCGGCTCTCAGAGACCTGTTTAGTTTATCTTTAAGAAGCCCTCCTGTTCTCCACTCATTACCTGTATTAACTGCACCAGTTTGAACCAGTTACCTGTATAAAAGACACCTGACAACATAGTGTGTTACTAATGGCAGTGTATCAAATACTTATTGTCTCCACTGTAACTGTACCAACTTAAAAATGTCCACCCAAAAGCAAAACAATGTGGACGGATGTCAGCAACATTTCAATTCCAAAACACTCTGGAATCAAACAGAAGTACAGAAACATTACATATTCCATCAAATCCATTTCGTA
Organism: Cyprinella venusta; assembly: GCA_038021265.1. Lineage (NCBI taxonomy): Eukaryota > Metazoa > Chordata > Actinopteri > Cypriniformes > Leuciscidae > Cyprinella > Cyprinella venusta. The sequence continues at coordinate 14,367,107 of CM075875.1, forward strand.
AATGGATGAAAAAAATACTCCAATATAGATGTGATTTTCCAGTTCTAGTTGGGGTTCACTTTGAAAGAAACTCACCTGGAAATAAAACTTCCGACTGAGTAGATACAATCAGTTTCTAAGGAGGATGGCAAAGCTTGTCTGTGGGTAGCAGATAACTAATTACTTATTTAGCATTTCCATGGATGGAAAATGCCTGAAATATATAAATGCTAATCTTTCGATCGAGGGGGCTGAGGGATACAGCTGTGGAGGCTGTGTGCTTTTTTTCAGTAGTGTGCTTTGACAAAATGGGGCAAAGTAAACTCCCCTACAATGGACAATTTGGCAGTTTAGTTTGAATTACACAAACCTTTCCATGGAAGAACTCCAAGAGCCAAATACAGCTACAGAAGGAAATGACATCACTGAGCATGCGTCATGACTCAGCATGCTTTAAAAGAGAAGGGAAAGAATAAGCCCCATGGAGTCAAAATCCATAGATTGCAATTGTGCAAAGGCTCTGAAGTGCCTTGGAATGCGCAGCTTTGTATGATGCGTTGACAATTTCCACTGAAACAGGGTTATTCGTTAACCTTTAGGCTAACATATTATTCATACTAGTAGCTAAAATAAATAAATAAATAAATAAATAAATAAATAAATAAATAAATAAAGTACATTTTGATTTCAAGGGGCCTTTAACTATAGTCTCGTATTAAAGGGCACCTATTATGGAAAATCCACTTTTACAATTACACTGTTACAATCTCAATAAATCATAAGCACTGGCTCAGAATGAGTTGTTCTAAGATTCAGCGCTTTGTGACGTAGAATTGAGCAAGGGGTCTCTCAGCCCTTCTGCTTACCGACTGCCATAGGTATCAAGTTACGCCCTCATCCAAAGGCAGGGCGGTGATATGCATTTCATTTGCATTTAAGGTGGTATACACCAAAACAGCTCATTTTTAAACAGGCCTCAAAAAATGACATTTTCAAATGGTTATAATAAATTAACTGTGGGGTATTTTGAGCTGAAACTTCACAAATACATTCTGGGGACACCTGAGACCAATATTACATCTTGTAAAAAGGGGCATAATAGGTGCCCTTTAAAGAACAACAAGGGCTGCTTTAGCTCTTAGTATTAGTGTAGTACTAGGCTAGTAGTACTAAAACCAAAAGCTTTAGTATCTAAAAGGCTTTCAGTCTATGTCTGTATAGCACTGAGACCATTTAGGCTACATGATGTTGTTGTGTTTTTGTGTGCATCTGTTGTAGTTTTTTTTAAAACATCTGAATTACTTCAAAAACCTTTTTTGCTGCTCCAAAAATACCATACGTCATACAAGCATGAGTCTTTTTTTCTTTCAGCACTGCCGTGAGATGCCTAAATCCATACCAAGAACCAAGCTGCCAACTTCTATTTCAGGGATATTATTGATTAAGCAATGAAATTGAATTTTGCGTTCAGAGAAATCTACTTCTGCCAGGGCTTGACCGGAATCCTAAATGAAAAATAAGAGGGCGGCAGTCGATAGCGCGTGGTGTTAAGCCCCAAACAGGCAAATTGTGCGGTCACAAAGAGCGCCTCTAATCCAACAATGCACCAGACTCTGCCATTCTGAATACACAAAGGGAATAAAAACTTTTCTGAAGTTCTGGCCCACTCAGTGGCCTAGATACCGGCAACTCTAAACTGTGAGAAAAATGCAGAGCGCATAGGCGAAGTGACTTTCTGCCATTTCTGAATACACACTTTACATTCTTGATCTCAGAAGAAAGGCCAGAGGAGGCAGAGGAAATTAAGTTTGTCAAGTACCGCTGTGAAACTTGAACAGCAGCAAGGAGGTGGAGATAAGGAGACTGAAAATGTCATGACTGTTCAGAATAGAGGGGAAATAATAATGAACGAAGACAAAACAAAAATCTTTCTGAATTGGTTACATCAAATGTGAAGCTGATGAGCATTTATGAAGGACTAAAAATGTTCAGTATGTGCCTGGAATTCAACCAATCAGAACTTCTTCCATTAATGGAGGTCTGAGTCTGCCATCAAGTAGAGGATTAAGTTCATTGAAAACAAATCCAAATACTTGGAATAAAATTGGGGTGGCCAAATGACTCCCTTTATCTATTAAGGGGTTTGGTAGTGAAACTATCACGTCATACTTTTTAATGTTCTTGGCTTATTCTGATCGCTAAAAATGCACTTCCTCCTCAATTAACATGAAATCTTCGCGTTCGACTTAAGCAGATGACACGAGGGACCTGTTTTTATCCTAAATGGTTACTAAGGATTTTGTTGCAATGCATAACAGAACAAGTAATTAAGGGAAAATACTTAATGACAGCCTTAAGGTTTCTTGAGTGGAGCCTTAGGTGTTTTCTTAACTCAAGGGCTTTTATGCAACCGGGCCTTAAACTTTTTGACCCACAAATAAAAATTTAGTCTGCTTTCGCACTTTATCTTGAGTTGATTAAACCATAGCCTTCATAGTCTTGACTGTTCAATATTCGAAAACAATCATGAGATCTTGACAATGATCAAGAGCAAGGTTTTAAATCTAAAAGATTTTTAGATCTAAAATTTTATTCTTCTGGATGTCTGATTTTACTTCAGCAACACCATCGCAGTCACAGAGCTGCTAAGTGTGACGACCTGGTAAAAAGTTTACACTGCTAATTATTTTCCAGTTAGTTGGCCTAAAGTCATGAGCCTTGTTTCTATTCTTTGACTTCAACAATAACAATCCATATTGCCTGTATGAATGACATTTACAGTTTTATCCGAATCAAAACAAAATGACTGCAACCCGTCACTGATGTTTAAGGCAACACATAATATGAAAGGATGTGTTAACTTTTGAGAAGGTCAATTTGTACCAAGCAAGTCTTTTTTTTGTCAACATCCGATATATCAGGGCAGTACTGATTCATGATATTTTCAATATTAATCACTCACAAAAAAAAACTGAACATCTTAAAGATTAACTTAAAAAGGGCATTCAAACGTTTGAGAAAAGAGGGGTATGTAAACTAACTGTATATGTGGATCTTTACCTCTATAACGCACTACCTGACTGACTTTCGACATAATTTTCCTCCCTCTCTCCCATCTGTTGAACTTTGTTAAAGTGTTTCGTCCTCCCGGAGAGTGTGCCATCACTCTCTCGCCGTAGCTCCGGGGCCTTGCTAAGCTGGGATCCTTCTCAGGGTGATTGAAACCACTGGTGTCAGCAGTTGGATTCGCTAAGCGCTTCATGTTTCTCTAACTCTGTGATGGACAGGTGTTTGTGTGACTTGCAGTGATCTCCAGTCGGACACAACTTGCCCCTCAGGGTGGCCTCCTAATGTCAAGACTCCCCCAATGATCTGTCACATTGAGTTTTGGGATGTCAGAGAGCGGTTCCACTGGGCAAACACTTAAAACTTAAAGGAAGAACAAAAAGCAATCAAATAAGTAGAGGGCAATGTGTCACACCAAACTCTGCCCTCTGATGACTTTCCATCCGTCAGATGTTCATACTAACAGTGTCTGATCACACACTTCAATTCTGAGCTCTTAACTAATGATCACTTGCAGCGCTCGAGGTCACATCCATGGATTTCATGAGATCAAAAAGAGGAATGGCATCAACCACAGGAAAAAGAACACAAAAGATGATATTTTGAAGAAGGTTGGTAACCAAACAGTTGATAGACCCCCATTGACTTCCATAGGATTTTTTCCTCTCACCATTTTTTTTCCAATGGGGCCCATCAACTGCTTGGTTAGCCTTATTATTAAAAATATACTCTTTTTTTTGTCAAGCAGAAGAAAGAAATTCATACAGATTTGGATCAACTTGAGGGCGAGTCAATGAAGAATTTTCATTTTTGGGTGAACCATCCTTTTAAGCCCTGCAACACTTATTTGATATTTGTAAACAGCACTTAGTCCTAATAAAAATTTATGAATTGATGAATAAAAGAACATGATAATAAATAATAAAATGGATAAATACATGGATAATAATAATCATAAATAATTAAATAAATGTATTTAAGTGAAAAAAAGGCATTTATTACAATACTAGATTTAAATACTTAATCTTGGTTATATTTTGGAAGAGCTCCTTATCCTTAAATTGTCATAAATGAATTGAAAAAGGACTGATGACACTAAACTTAAACCATAACTTTAGCAGATGATTCAAAACAGCAGATGTCTGAGTGGTGAGATGAATTTTTCCTACAGTCCTACAATGAACAAACTTCACTAAATAAAAATTCATCTGGCATAATGGACAAACTAACTGGTTTCTGTGACAAGTCATTCTCCTCCTCAGAATGTCACTGGAAGCCAGACATTTTAATTTGATCAGGAGGACAGGAAGAACCAGGCTGACTTGTTTCAACAAATTTCAAAGAAGCAACAAATGCCATTCTCCAATCCTTCCTAAAATCCACACAAATGAACAAGAATACACACCAAATCATCAGCACTTTCCCAGTTTTACTGTTCTGGCTTTTCCTCAGCAAAACATGGAGACAAACTGTCATGACAAATGACAGAGGAAACAGGAAGCAGCCAAAGGGAAGCTAAAGCATTAAACTCCCTCGAGCTTTTCTGTCCATTTCTCTTGCACACATACACAAATGCAGCAACAACAACAGGAGGAAATCTGGGATCTCGTTTCTCCGGGTACTATAATATTTTGGAAGCATTTCATTGTAAACAGTGAATCAAATTGAATGAAGTAATCACTACCCTTCAGCTCATATTAAAGAGAAGAATTGTACACCCCTTAGAGTCACTAAAAGTTTACGTTTGGTGAGATTTTTTTTTATGTTCATAAAAATAAATGTATTCCCGTGATGGTGAATTACTGCAGTCTTCAGATCCTTGAGAAAGGATCCTTCAGAAATTATTGTAATATGCTGATTTGGTGCTTAAGAAACATGTAGCACATAGACTGTGATCCTGAATGCATTTGTACCATTATTTATGATAATATTTAGATGATGATGACACAATCTTTGAGTGTAAATGGATATGCGTTCTGAAAGACATTCTACCTGAGTTTGCATCATGGCGCGTTCAACTCTCCGTGAGCTTCCTCTCTCCAGCTTAGTCCTCAGGCACAATGATGTCACTTCTACTGCCCAGAACTTTGGCTGAGACAGCAAACACTGTGGAAGAGAGAGAAAGAGATGAAAATATCCCTCATGGTGACATACAGATTTTCCATGTCCCACTTTCATGAATATGAAATCATATGTGCAACTACATCACAAACCAAGAGGGGAGATTTCCGACACATTTTTAACCATAGTGACAGAAAAGGAATCTATAGCGTACAATCCGACAAACACATACCACCCTCTGCATACAGACACGTGAGCGTTCACTGGCCTGTATCACATCAGAAGGGAGGCAGGTAAGCGAGGGGCAGAGGACTCAGATGGAAATACTTTCCGACACACGTTACTGGAAAAGCATCCTGTCTTAACTGGAGCAAGACCGACACGTCAATGCTGAATTAAAGTATATGAGGCGTCTCAGATGCACTATTTAAAACCACACAAGACAGTCAAGAAATATACATCTGCACTCAGGAAAAGGCTTTAAACGCCAAGGCAATTTAAACAACTGAGCAAACATTTACATATTAAACTTTTTTTTTTGTTGGCCATGTTATTTGTTGACTAATTAGGGACGCATGAGTATAAAAATTCTGGCTAATACTGACAAGGCAATAATTGTGTTATGGCTAATAATAACCAATCAATGGATAATCCATTTAAACAAATCTAATTAGAAAAAAAAAAACATACACACATGACTAAAATCAATCAAGAAATAAAAATCACAGTAAATGCTAAAAGTAATTAAGGCATCACAACATAATTGTGTGTTTTAAAATGAATACATTTAGATTACCTTTTCTGTCATCTTACACTCACTATGATAAAGCGACCAAGTCATCATATCTAGTCAAAATATGCGCTTTCAATTAAATTAATATTAAATTAACTATTAGTTTAAATAAGCAGTCATTTCAGAGTCAATGTGACTTAAGAGTTCACTTGATACTAGTACCTGGAGCACCTGAAGAGCCAGAAATATTCCCTATTTGGATGATATAAATGCTTAAAAACAAGATAATTTGCCATTTGGAATCCAAGGATAAATGATTTGGAGGCTGTGTGATATGCAGAAGAATTAGTGGCAGAAGCAGAGATCAGATCATGAGATCACGGCACCAATGATAAGAGAAAGACATTGGTGAGTCTATCCGGAGTACAGTAACTCGATAAGTGATACTGGACCGCGGTCAGATAGTCAACAGCTGTCAGACCCGTGAGCATTTTCACCCAGTGAGGATCTGCTCCATTTTTGTAGCATATACACATATCTATATTTTCTGGTCTTCCTGGACAGCAAGAGAGAGTATGAGTAATGGAGTTTATGTAGTAAACGAACGAAATGTCAGTTCCCATGTGTACACACACACCACCGAGACTTGTGTGTGTAGCACTATGTCTGGCCTCCTCCATTTAAAGCATTTATTACAGGAAAGGGTAACACCACTTCGGTCCTCTGACCCACAAAGGGGAAGAAAGGAAAGGAAAAAAGCACTGGAAGGTTCAGTGTGATTTATGGGGACTTCAAGCCTGACTCATCAAACTCCTGCTCTTAAACCTGACATTCACATCAAAGCACTCCCATCTTCCTTTCTTAACTTCAAAGATCAGATATGCTGTGAAACGCTGCTCACCCTCATCCTCCCCATTTCAAATATTTATCTTAAAATTGTTTGGGAGGGTGGGGGGAGATTTTGAAATGTAATGATGTAATTGGAAATGCAGAAAAAGCAGCAAAGTACTGACATCATGAGTACTGACTTCATTTTGAATCATGATGCAGAAACTACTGCAAGTCATCTGACATTTAAATGTGCCACTAACGTTGAATTTGTCTTAAAAAAACTTGCACTATGGTGGCTGACTTATTTTTAGGAGGAGAAAACAAAATGGTTGTGGGCCCTGCTGGGGGGTAATGTTTCTGTAGGAAACATACCAGTCTCATGTGGGCCATTTTCTCACTGTGTGTTAAGTGTACAGTACTGTGGGGGGGTCTGTATTTATCTGTGTGGAAACATCTATATTTAAACTCATCCTTACTGTAACAGGCCTCACCCCAAATCTGTCTACAGACACAAGGGCTCCAGGAAGACTACAGTGCCCAGTTGAGCTGCCTACCTAGACACCATTTTTAGGCATATTTGGCAAGCTCACAATGCAAAGGTTGTTCTGAACAGTAGGCAGAAAAGTTCTGCTGCCTCATAAGACACTTGAGCTATGGCATGTATCATAACAGATAAGGGGCCTCAATCAAAGGGGCACTGCATCAAACTCAGTATGGGGTGGGTTATTGATACAAATTATTGATAGAAAACAGATTTATCTAAATCATAAAGGAACAATGGTTCTAGAAAAAAATAAGCAACAATTTGAAGTGTTTAGTCAATGAATGACTGAATTGAGATTCTCAACATGCACAGAAAAGAGTGATAAATCTGAAGATATATTCTATACACTAGATATCAAGACCCTCACTAAGGTTTGGTACAGAGCCAGAAAGATCTCAATTCTCATTTTTGGACGATCCTTCAATAAAATAAACTTGGCTTTGTCTCTGAAGCGCTGATGAACGTAATGAATAACAGAGACACTTTGGCTGTCTCCCAATGGGCTGAAAGTATCAAATGGAGGGGCAGAAATTGTTAGTGACATAAGCATTTTGGCAGTCCATCTTTTGGAAATTCAAGCTGATAATGCGCGGATTATTTTGTGTTTTTCCCAGAAAAACTTCCTGAGTTCTCTCGAAGTGTGTGCTATCTATCTATCTATCTTTCAGAGGAGCATAACCCAGGGTGCATATCCGAGATCTGAACCTGATAACAGAAGACCCCTGAGGGGGTCAAGGAACGAGCAGCATTGCCTGAGGTCAGGCAGAATCTACGACAAAACTCATAACTACATTGGCATGCACAAAATCGTATTAAAATTCCAGAAACACCTACAAAACAAGCATAAAAGCATACAGCTTCAGTTGAACTGATGAACAAGTCAGGGAGAGAGGAAGCCTCCAAATGCTGGTGTGTTGAAAAGGCAGTGGACTCCCAGAGATAAGTAAGCCGTCTCCATTTAGTTTGAAGATGGATATCATTTCAACAGGCCTGATTTTGAGTGTGATACTAGGACAAAGTCTAATAAAGTAGAGGAAGTATAGACTGTTCTTAGCACAGAAGAATATGCTATACATGGGGGGGTGACATTTAACAGAATAGACACACAAGAGAGAAATGCACTGCACATATGTATATGTATATATATGTATGTGTGTACTGTATGTATGTATATGCATGCATGGTATACAAATTGTGCTTGTGTACTTGGGGGTTGCACAAAACATTCCCACCCTAAGAGTTCTCATTGCTCAGTGCAATGCCAAGTTAACAAGATGACTATCACAAAGCAGCTTCCTTCCCTGGGGAAGAAGAAATCACCAAGAAACAACTTTTCAGGCTGGTGACCCCTCCCACTCCATCCAGAATTGTACCTCTGTTCTTCTCCACACGCTGTGAAAAACCTGTTGCTATGGTAACAGTATCAGGGCTCGGAAATGGGAGGGAAAGCCTTTTAAAATCAGAGTATGGTTAGTTTTTGCAGAAAATAACTATACCGGACTCCAGATTCCTTATATCTCAGGGATTCTGATTAAAGAAAACGATAGAAAGTAGGGCAGGGACTTGGTTCTATAAATTGACTGTTGACTGGATAAGGCAGATCTGAATGCAAGCTTGCAATAAGAAGTGGGGATGGTTTGTAGATGATTTGACAGGAGAGATCTGAAATGTCTCCAAAGAGAAGATCAAGTTATAAAATTGATTAAAATTACGAGGCCAATAACATGCTTTTCCCCAATCACTATAACAGTCCTTTACGGTAATTCATTACCCTTCCTTGGTAAGTGACTTTGTATTCAAAATTATTAATTTGCCATACTATAAAGTGGGTCGCACCACGAACAAGAAGCACAGTGCTGCCTTGCGCTAAGTTTACAATTCAAACATGCCTTCTATGAATCTGTCAACAATGCTCAGCTACGATTCAAAATCCTGCTGCGTCACTAACAGTTTCTCCATCAAATCACATTATATTTATCCCAAATCATCATTAACATACTGACTTCACACTGTGCTTTTTTGAACATTTTTGAAAATACAAATGAGTGGATGTAATTGGTCTATTTTTCCAACTTCAAGTGAAGGAAACCATATTTATGGATGTCTTTACCAGTAACTGATGATAAAGATCAAAATTTGAAAGTATTTTTCATCCGATGAATTTAAGCAAACCTTTAAAGCATCGTTTTAAGCTTAAAACCACTTTTCAAACCAACCAAACTGTCGTATTTCCAAGTGAAAGGGGTTTGTTTTTGCACACCTCATCTCCAACCCTCGCTCATAGCAAACTGATGGTTGTTGGGAGTGGTTAAGGACATTAAACCCAAGCTACAAAACTGACTTCATCAGGGAAGGAGTGCCATTCCAGAGCGGAAGCAAGCTGTCAGATTTTGACTACAGATTACGATTTCTTTTTTTTTTCTGTGCATTAACTTGAGTGGATTCATTGTTTACCACAAGAATAGTAATGTACGCTAACAAAGTAAACTCAATTTTGATCAAGAGTACTTTAAAAAGCAAAAAATATAGAATGGCCAGTCTTACTAAATGTATAAGATTATGAAAAGACTTCGAGCGGCACTGAAAAGCTTGACATCACTAATAAAAGCAATGCAGGTTGCCTTTAGAGACACCCATCCAAAGATGAGAGACAGAACAGTACAGTAGATGTGAGCAGTAGCAGCACAGGTCTTCAGAGGTCTTTCCAAGAGAGAGACACCAAGAGAGATTGAGGGAGAGGGAAATTTAAGAGGCCCCTAAATGAGATGTTCAGTGGTCCGCGTCTTTACCTTTATTACTTTAATTACACAAAGAAAGAACAAAATGTCCTCATTTCTGGGAATAAAAGACTTAAGGTTTTTTTCTGTAGAAGATGAAGGCATGACTGAGTCTAAAACGCTATTATGAAACTCGTTGAAAATCAGTCTTTACTTTTTACTGGTTAATTACAACAAAACCACTAGCAATATAAAATACCGAGTTCCAATTCACTTGGGACTGTGTACTTCATATAAATACTGCAGAAGTGGTGGAAGGCAAGGCCGGAGAGCAAGAGACTCGGAGTCTGTGTCATTGAATTGAGCAATAGAGGGAATATTAGATCATTTTCTGTGACAATTTACGTCAACACTGAATTCTCTTGGGGCACAAAAGTACAATGATTATACAAACTGGTAAATGTTGTGTTGAACTGATTACAATCTAGACAGTTGTGACTTATAGATGACCCTGACGACATGGTTTGCTTGGAAGCAGAGCCAAAGTTATCATTTTGTTTAGGAATGGAATAAAATAAATAAATAACCATTTAGTTTTAGATACTGTATAAATCATTTTACAAATCATTTAAATTTTAATAAACAAACCTCTGGGAGACGATTCATTCTTAAAGTAAGCTGACAAAGGATAGATATGAAAACTCAAATCATATAAATAATATCCAAGTACAAGTAACTGGTTGCCACTGGGCCAATATTTCTTAGCCACTCAAAATGAAACGGTCACCACAAAATCCTGCATCGGCGTCACTGTTCGGGAAGCACTTAGTTGAAAGGTGGCTTACCAAACAGATGACGCAAGTGAGGAATATCATCTGTTGAAAACAATATCGTACCATTTCATCTTGAACCAACTCTAAATTTCCAAAGCTTCTCTGTGAGCCTGTGTAAATAGTCCTTCACTGTTAGATCACTAATGTGTATCTGCACAATGTCTATTATGAAAAAGAGAGAGTTACCATTAGCAGAGCCGCTATTGTAACACGATACGGCTGCCGCAAAGTATTTACATGGACTTTAATTTAATCTGTAATGGGAAAAAAAAAAACTCAAAAGGAGGCTATAAATTCAGTGCGAAATCATCAAGGTTCCCTGAATAACAAATGTCAGACATGAGCTCACATCGACCACATCTTTATCTTTAAAATTCAAGTGCCATTTCATTCTGAAGCAGGTGACTCAAGTATAATGCCATGCGCAGACTGCAAAGAGATTCATTTTTGCGTTATATCATTTAAACCCGTCAACGAAAGCCAAACATAATACAGCTGTGATGCGTCACCATGACTTCACGAGGAACGTTTTGTGTTAATGTGTTGAAAGAACAAAAAAAAAAAAAACTTTATTATCTATGGCTATATGTGATGAGATCTGGGAAAACCCACCACATGGTGAAATTTGACAAATTACAGGTTCTGAGACTATATTAAAGCTGGGTTCAAGCCCTTTCCAAATCTGTTTTTATTTCTTCTATCGTTTTTCCGTAACAAAAGTTATGGTTATCTAAAGTCAGCAGATCCATATGATTTTCAGAAACGGAATTTTGAGACAAAACGGTTTAATTAACCGTAACGTCCTGTTAGCGGGACGACTGGCACTCTTCATTTATTTCCTTTTTTCAGAATAAAGCAAATAAAACAGGTTTTTTTTTTCAGCTGGCCATTATAAATCGCTATATTTCTGTACTAAACTAGTGAAATTTCCCAAGATATATTCAGAGATGATAAAACAGATGTTATATAATAATAATATAATAAAAACCCAATTTATAATAAAAACTGACATTCAATCTATATTTAGACCTTACTGAAAACGTACCAGAGCGTGGTAACACTTCCTTTTACAGTCCAGTTACCCATGTAAATACTATGTACTTATTTTAGTAACTACAATTACTCGGAAATAACTAGTACTAACCCTGAACCTACCCCTAAACCTACCCCTGTTCCATGTACTAACTTATATTAGCCAGTACTTTCTAGGTAAGTACTGTACTGTAAAAGGAAGCGTTACCCAGAGCGTCATCTGACGGGTTTTCCCAGATCGCATCACATTTACTTCTGATGCAATACCTCTTCACTAGCAGTTTTACCTGAGGAGGACTATCCAGCACCCCCACCAGGCACCACGGAGAAGATCGCCCAAACTGGTACAACATAAAAAGAGCAACGACAGTGCAGATCAAGAGAGGAACAGGCCTGAACTTAGCCTATGTCGTTAAACAAATAATTATATATGGGCTTATATATAAATTATAAAATATTTTTTTTATATTTAATACATTTATAGACTAGGCTTGAAAAATAATTTACTTCTAGGAACTACTTTTGCAAGAATTACACATTTAATTTTTGTAACTGTAATTGGTCAAACACCATTACCATTAATTTCAATTCTAATTCCTGTGTGTTGCAGCCAATTTGGTTCAAATTAACACTCGTAAACAGAAAAGGAGCCAATTCTTTAATTCTGAATTTTGACTGGCACTGAGAGCACTTGATCACTGACTTCTGAACACATCTGATCACAGCATCATTACTTCAAAAGGCTAAAGGTCTTAAGATTTTTAAAGCTTTTCAAGGAAGTTAACCTGAAGTCCTCTTGTGTCTGAATGAATCGGTCATGTCACAATGGCTTTAGCTCATGAATAAGACATGTGCTCCTTTCGGTACTAAATACCGTTTACTAAACATTCAAAGCATGCTTTGGCTGGATAATCTACCATAAAATCCTCAGTTTTTAAATTTGTTCTGGTGAACAATGTTGACAAAGACCCATGGCGAAAAGTAAAGGTGGACAGCAGACAACCTGTGAGGTTACGGTCCAATCCAATGTCCATGTCCTTAAGCTGGCAATGAAAGCATGAATAATCGGCTTTGAAGGTGCACCATCTTTGCTATGACTCAAGCACCTCGAGGTGTTTGGATATGGCAAGTGTCCCTAACAGTGAACAACAGCTAATTCAGAAAGACTGAAATCCCAGACACAGCGTGATCTATATGTACACAAGCTCAGTGTTGGCAATAGGGTGGTGAGATACGTCTTTAGTTCGAAATGTACCCCTGAGCAACAGAACAGTGTTAGAAAAGAGGTCTTGCCTTGAGATAATTTGTTGCTGATCAGACAAGACATAGGAGAAAAATTCCCATTACGAAAAAAAGAAATCCTAACCCTTTTATAACAAGTTGACTGGTGAGCAATATTAAAATGAATATACAATAATACAATATAAAAGTCTTCAAAGGCGTCAGGTAAACGGGGGTGGGGGGGTGGACTACGTCCTTGTCTATTGGATTAAAGGTACACTCCTTTTCTTCCTTCTGTGCTTTATCTAACTTGGAGAGAAGTCCTGTAGCTCCTAATGGAAAACTCAACAGTAAGAGTTCAAACTGAACAAAAGTAATTAATTTCTCAACAGACGATGACTTAATCTTGTAATAAAGTTTAGCAAAGACCTAATTCAACATGTATTTATTTAGAGATATACATGAAAAGCAAGGCCTCTGGCAAAGTCATTAAGCTCTTGTGGAACTAAAAGATTTATGGTTAGACAGTCACATAAACGCCGCGGCTATAAATTAACCCCAGCGGCCGACCCGCTTTCAATCAGAACGGTTCCACTTTCCAAACAGATTTGAGAGCTCAAGTTCAGCCTGAACTAGCCGGTCCTTCCTGGAAACCCTCCTGAAGCCAATAAGACTACTTGAGCCAGTGCACGTCTGCGCCGCCATGATATCATTTCGATTACGGCAGGTGCTTCAGACACATAAACCCTTGAGTGAATGAAAAGCCACATGAAGATCCCAAATGATCAACAAAATGAGAGACAGACCTTTGGTCCAAATAATATTTTATCACCCTATAAACAGAAACTGAAAATGGCAGGTAACATAGTTTTGTTCAATCTGGTTCAGTCAGTAACACTTTTAATCATTTACTTTTTATTCCATTTAAAAAAATACATACATTTGCATATTATATTATATATATTTAACACTATGTCAGCGGCAATTCTATTTTCATCGTAATCCTCGAATTACAATTTAGCCCTACAAGCACCCCCCCAAAAAACAACAGCCTGTTTCTTTACTGGTAAGGGTGTTGTAAATTTATGAGGGACCCAACAGATGCTCTGCACTTTGTTTTTTTTTTTTGTTTGTTTTTTTTTTTTTTTTTTGACATTTATGATCTTCTGGATGAATTCAGCATTACAACTGTTTGAAATTGCTTGTCAGATGACATATTACAGATGACACACCCCACAAGATCCGAGCAGCGAAAGACATTTCTCTGGTATTCATTACCAAACAAATCAATGTCAGATCAGTGTTAAGACAGAGCACAAATAAAATTAAATTTTAGCATGACTTGAAACAAAGGCATCTTTTTTTATAGTTCTTCAATGTCAAAAGGAGCATTTGTATTTTAATCTATTGTAAATGTAGAAGAGAGAGCAGATTATTAAAAAAAGAATTATAATCATGCAACTTCAAACTTTTTTTAGTTGAATTTGCAGTAAAAATATATTAAATAAACATATTAAATAAATAAAAAAACATTTGTCATACCACCCACCCCTAAAAGAAAAAAAATACTGGACAAAACAAAGCATGAACTAAAAATACTTGCATTCCTGTAGCACAAAGAGCATGGCAACAATTTACAAACTGATCAAATGTATACATACAAGTTGCGATTCACTTAGATGTACATGTACTTCACTTCATGCAATACATCACTAAATGATTCAATATGTGTGGACATTCAACGCGTGTAGCAAATTCTTAAAGATAAAGCGGACAATAAAAAAACTGTGATGTTTGCTGGGCACGTGACAACCATCTAACCAGCCTGCAGACTCCTGGATCCACATGTAGACTGGAAAGATGCCTGCACACACAACCAGCCAGTGGAGATCAGCAACAGCAGAGAGCAGATCAGCAGAAGATAGAAATGGTGACAACAAATAACCTGAACTGACCGTTACATCTTTTATGATGTATAAGCGAAAAACAGTGGCTTTAAGAAAACAGGTGTTGAATCAAACTAAGCATTGGGTGCAATCAATCAGTCATGGAGATGAAGTAAATCTCTAAAATGGAAGGAAAGGGCTTGTTTGTTTTGTGCCTGTATCGTCATAGCTGGTCTTCTTTTGACCTTCAGGAAGACACAAGGACAAGCCCAGATCACATGGACTGTAGTTTAGGAAAAATGACCAGAAAATGTGGGCCATGGTTACATGTAGAATCACCAGAGAATGGAGGAGGAATTAAACCTCACTGTTTTCTCATAAATAAACTCACTCCATAGACATGAGAGGAAAACAACGTGTTTTATATATATATATATATATATAAAGACAACTCTTCTTTTCCGGACTAAGGAATTTTCTTATTCAAACCACACTTACTTAATTTAGAGTGTCTTCAAATATAACATCCCACTACAACTGAAAGTCACACATGAATGTTTGAAATCTGCTTCTGTACCACATATAATATAAACTGTGTGTGTTTTACATGTTTTACAAAGCACCAAGCAGACACCAACTTTTTGAACACGGTTGTTTAAAAAAAAAAACAGACACTCTCTTGTTCTGACGGAACTGGCAAGAAGGAACCTTCAACGCGGGGGTGGGGGTCCAACTCTGGTTTCAACTCTGATCTGTAGAAGGGTATTTCTACAACTATTTTCACTTTTAATCCTGTAAACTTTCAGGAAATAAACATTCTTAAAACAATTTTAGAACACAGGACCATATTACTCAAACATCTCGAGAATCTAGGTCTCAAAGTCAATTGGCTGTAAAGTTTGTATATAAATCGCCAGGTCCCGAAACCTTTAAAGGCTGACGGAATGCCTCCTGGTCTGGTCTCAGCACAATCTGTGCTCATTGAGAGCAGCACATGTGCCTGTTAATCTGAATTTGGGACCAGACAGATTGTGCAAAAACAATGTTCCAGCAGGAGAATGGTCTCTGCACCCGGAGACGGTCCTTCTGTTGTGGGAGACATTCGGCAGAGCGCATGTAGTCCTGTTTGCGTCCCAAGAAAACGCTCTCTGTCCGAAGTTTTTTCTTCAAGAGCAGGGATGCCCTGGCCCACGTCTAGCCCGGCTGCCCACTCTATGCCTTCCCGCCCTGCTGCCCACTCTATGCCTTCCCGCCCCCCGTCTCACTCTTGCCTCAGATATTGGAACGAATCAGGGATTCTCAGTGCTACTTGTGGCTCCGCACTGGAAAAACCAGGCTTGGTTTCCAGTTTTAATGCAGCTGACAAGCACTGTCCCATGGCCAATACTGATACCGATGAGGAAAGACCTCCTCTCTCAAGCCAAGGGCTTGATTTGGCATCCTCGCCAGGAGCTCTGGTCCCTACGCATGGGCCATCAACGGGTACTCGCTAACCTCCCGGAAGGAGTGTTAAACACAATCACACAGGTTAGATCCCTGTCTACTAGACAACTATTTTTTAAAATGGTGTTTTCTGAGCAGTGCGAAGCTCAGGGTTTTTCACCCCTAAACTGTGGGGTTACAGAAGTTCTCTCCTTCCAAGCAGACAGAACCCCATCCATGCTCAAGGTTTATGTGGTGTCCATAGCAGCATTTACTAAACCAGCAACTGGCCAGTCACTGGGAAAGAACGATCTGGTCATCTGCTTCCTTATGGGAGCTAAGAGACTGAATCCTCCCAGACCCCCTTCAGTCCCCATGTGGGGCCTTTCAACGATTTTGGGAGCCATGAAAGGTGCCCTGTTCAAGCTAATCCATTTATCAGACATGAAACATCTGTTATTCAAGACAGTGTTCCTTGTGGCTCTTGCTTCAGTGAAGCGCATTAGGGATTTACAACTGCTCCAACAAGTGCAGTAAGTGCAACATGTTTGGAATTTGGGGCAAATGACTCGAAATTCATACTCAAACCAAGACAATGGCACGTGCCTAAATCTATCAACACACATTTCAGGGCTCAGGTTATTTCCCTGTCTGCCCTGCCTGTTCACAATGAGGAAAAAGGACGCAAGCATCCTTTGGCCAGTCAGGGCATTAAGAGCTTGTGTTTAACTCGTCTGTTATCAGACAGACTGAGCAACTCTTCATTCCGTTCAATGGACATGCTAAGGGACTAGCCGCATCGAAACAGAGCATCGAAACAGAGCCTATCCAGATGGATAGTTGATGCTATAGCACTGGCCTACACTTCTAAAGGCTTGCAGTGTCCTTTGGGTCTCAGAGCGCACTCCACAAGAGGCATGGCCTCATTGTGGGCTTGGTGAGGCTTACCTCACCAAGTTAAGGTGGTGAGGTCTCCTTGGCAAACAAGTAAACTAACTTTAGAATTGAATTTTTTACAGGGATGGACGAATTAATTTATAGAATTCATGATCACACATACTGAAATGACTATAATTCATTTTATTGTGACAGATTTCAGGTTAATACTGACATTAGGTCTGGGACAAGACTAAAACAAAATCTATACAGCCATTTGAATAGTAGACAAAAGTGAATGAAGGCATGGTAAAAAGTTAATGTGGTCTTCCTATGACAAAAAAGAAAAGTTGAATCTGTTGCTTTTAATAAAAATGAACCCTTGTAACATAATACATATCTAAGTGGGACATATAAGTGCCAAAAGTTTAAGAAACACCCACACAAAATGACATCATGCCCAGCAAGCAACATGCCCATCCCATGTCCAGGCTCAAATTAGCCATTGTTGATTGAAATATTCACAAGATTTGCAGACCTAGCATTGCCCTATGGAGACGCCCATCTCTGTGAACAAAAGATTTACAAGTTAAACTGCAGGTGTTTACCTTCGATCTGACAGGACACTGCCCTGGAAGAGGCAATGTGTTCACACTCGGCTGCACTGGATTTAGACACACAGTCCAGCCAACAGTGCACTGCCCTTGGCCAGAGATCACTGGTGAGATCAACACAAGTATCGGCCTCATGGGTAACACAGCAAGGAAACGACCCAATCCAACCAAACAAACACAAGCTCACATTACATACATAATGCCATCACTACATTGACCTAGTGTAGGAGGGATTGAGATCCCTGACGGGGGTTCAATGATCATCGGAAACTAAACCGCTTACACAAGCTGAAATGCCACACCCAGAGGTGACCTCATGTGGTCTGGTGGCCAAAAGAGCGGGAAAGTGCTGACAGAGAAAGGAAGTACAAACTGCCCAGGTGGGTTTACAAACTGCTGGGCTAGGTTTTGACAGCAACTAGTAGATGTTACCACCCATGACATCACAAACCAAAGAGATCAGACCAGAACAGCCTCAAAACCTCTATGATTCATCTCAGATGAGGAGCTCTTTGAAACTGAAGCGGGTCTGGCACTTACGAGGGGGGATTTTGATGCGAATGATGTTACTCTTCCCACGGCCAAGACCTGCGGTTTAGGGAAGGATCAAGAAGAGAAATAAGACAGCAGTCTGGAGCAAACTCCTTTTAAAAATGATGAAAATGGCAGAAATTGAAACTTAAGCAAAAAAGCTTTATTGATCTCAACTAACTCATCATTTAAAGTTTCTCTGGACACACCGTCCACTAAAAACGGGGTTCAAAATCAGATTTGCCAATTAAGAGTGTAATCCCGCACGGGGCTTAATATGCATCGGATTGATTTCTTGAAGCATATTAACATTGGTGTATGGGATATGGGATGTGTACGACGCAGCAAATGCTTATTGATTCCCAAAAGAACCTAGTAATGTGCAATAAGTTCTAAATGAATTATCACTTCACGTGTGAGCGATGAGAATGTTTCACTCAATACAATCATTATCAGCTGTGTGCAATAGTATTTGAGGTCAATCAATGACTCTTGATCATTAAAACCAGAGGATCTCAAGACCAAAAGTCAGCCATTGGCAAAGGGACATTTCTGCAATGAGTTATGACAATGAGCGCTCATACACACAAACATTACTGTGAAAAAACAAAACAGCAACAAATCCTCATCCTTTGAGGGCGTGTACGTCGATGTATGTCATTTTAATCATCCTCCCACCCTTCACAAAATGATTAAATGAGTGGAAAGTGTGTTTGCAGTGTAAAATGGCTGGGCTATGAAAGTACACACTGCTGTTCCTAAAGAAATGCTAACTCAGCCACGAACATGTCCCCTTCCCTGGCTTCCCTGAAACGACTTCATTTTGAGAATGATGAAAATAAATAATCTTGACAAATAAATGATAGTCCCCACCCGTCGTTACGCTCCATCTCACTGGTTATTCTTGGATAGCGCCAGTACTATAAGACAGGTTAACCCTTTGATGCACAACATGGGTCTACATAGACCATAGAGTAGAGTTTTCATTTTCTACATCTTTGCAAGAAATGCATTATCATTCAGTATCATTACAAATTCTTATTTATTTTTTTCCTTTCTTTTCAAATAAAATTTGTTTTTGTGTCACTACCCTTCTAATGCGCAACATGGGACTAAAAAACACACGTATTCATGTTTCTTTGCTGAATATTTGAAAGAAATGTATTTGATCCAAACAACTGTGACATTGGCCATTTTAACAAAAAGTTTTCTTTATTCTTTTGTTTTACCACGATTGCATAGATGGGTCATTTTTGACCCATGTGTGTAAACTTGATGTATTAACACAAAACCTAGGAAATATTAAAATATGAATTCGTGATAATTGAAAAGATATTTTGAACATTCATAAATGATGAAATTTTTAGATTATGAAATATTAAATGCTCAAAAAGAGTGATTTCAAAAGGTGAAACAAAAAATGCCAAACCATGCACAAAATAACATAATGAATAAGGGTGTTTTTAGACCTATGTTGTGCATTAGAAGGGGTATCCATAGCTTGCGCATCAAAGGGTTAAAAAGGAAACGCTGTGTAGCTTAAGCATTTAAAAATGAAGCTCATCACAACATCTAGAAATGATATTCAGGGAGTTTAATAAAACAGTACAGAAAAGAGCTTGGCACACACCAGACTACTGATGAACATGGTTATTACAGCTCTGAAAATCTTTTTTTTCAGAGCTGTCTATTTTTAACTATTTTTAACCTTTGAAATGAACCATAACCTAATCAGAAGACATTAACGTTTATTTATTTAATTGATGCTTTTATCCAAAGCGACTTGCAATTGCTATAAATGTCAGAGGTCACACGCCTCAGGAGCAACTGTAGGGGTTAAGTGTCTTGCTCAGGGACACATTGGTGTCTCACAGTGGATCCAAACCCGGGTCTCTCACACCAAAGGCATGTATCTTATCCACTGCGCCATCACAACCCCCACCCAATAAAATCACCCAATTAGACAACTAAAGAGAAAAAAAACAGGCTTTGGAAAATAAATTCAAACCAGCTGACACTGACTGTAATTTTGGACAAATTCTAAATGTTCTCTTAGAGTTTCCTTTTGTATTGCATATGGTGTTGACATGATTACAATTTTCCAACCATACTGAAAAACCATCAAAATAATCATCATTTCATCTCATTCTAGTGTTTATGAGTACAAATTCAATTGAATTATGTCCAGAAGCAGAGGATGTCCTCATCCCAAACTGACTCGTAGACCTATTGTACCCCATTAATTTGATTTCCAAGCTGCTTATAATATGGACTCTAGAGTTCATGCAGAAAGCAGAGCTCCATCAGGCACAGGAAACTGCTGTTTGAACTCTTCGCTCAAAGTGTATATTATTTTTCCAGAGGGACCTGACTCTAACAGCTTTTGCCGAATATGATGCAAACCTCTGGGTCAGACTCTGGAGACACATTTTTCCTTCTTGTTTCCTTTTTCCTTCTCATTTCCAATCCATCACACTGCTTCGCCCTGTCAGTCAGAACCTCGTACCTTTAAGCAAACCTGAGATTGGCATATCTGATGACTTACGGTGACATCTTTGGGGTGGTTGTTGACACATTCCAATTGGCTGAGAATTGTTTGCAAAAGCTGTCAGACAGTCAAACCTTCCAAAGATGGAGACGCATATTTCACAGTACCACACCTAATTGGGTTCCTGAACACCCTGTGATCTTAAAAGGTGTTGATTAGGAGGATTTAACTTCAAGGAGAGACCACCAACATCTCAGCGGCCATGAGAACAGGTGAGTGCATTTGTCAAAGTAAAGAAACATGTCCTCTCAAGGTTAGTTGTCTAGGAAAGTCACTTAATACTTTGGGGAAAATTGCAATTGGCCATAATACAAAAACACTTGAAAAGAACTGACCTCATTCCAAATACGTGGGAGTGTTTAAGAGAAGTGCACACAGCCGGGCGCATGAGATCGGGAGGACTCACTTCATTGCTCATACAAATAAAGATATCAAGCTTTAAACAGCGAGGCAAGGCGGCGCAGCCGAGGTCCTCTGAGAGCCAGAGAAAGGCAACTTCTAATGAATGCAAATGGATTCGGAGTCTGGGAAGACGGGTAGGGCAGTAACCCAAGTATAAATTAGACAAGAAGAAAACAACGTAAGAGGAGGACAAGCTGAAACATCACCCTTGAAAATGTTAAAATAACTGTTAACTAAACAGCATTAGGCAGTTATATAAGCACAGATTCAGATTCAGACAATAAAACGGTTTATAGATCGTGTAGAATGTAGATGATGGATTGATTATAGATTCATGGCAATGAAATGACAATGTAAATATATACAACTAAAATACATTGGTCTTTCTTTTGTATGTTAATCATTCAGTACAGTCGCATAAAAGGGCACACATCTTATATAATAGATGAATATACAAAAAACAGTAATCATAATAGAAAAATAAATAAAATCATCCAACATTAATTGGAAAATTATGAATTTATCTTAGATTCCTTTTGTATGTTTTGATTTATTTTTTAATATCAATATTTCTATAATTGCTGAAACGCATATATAAAATATTTCTTTTATAAACTAAATTTATACAGTGTTTATATAAGCTTACAAAGCTTCAAACTAACAAATATTCAAATTCTGAAAATTAGTCATTTTCCTGGCCAGTTAAGAAAATGAGAAATGTTCAGCAAATATGACGGGACAATTTCTCTCATTGAATATTTTTTACTTGAAATATAATTGTTCACATTTTCAGAACTCAAGCCTTGGCATGGCACAACTTGCCCACAATTTTTTTCCTGACAAGACATGTTTCTGAAACTCTATAGCTGACTGCAGACATGCTTAAATAACTAAGAATATTAGTTTTACCTCCTCTTACTACACCATGTCAAGTCGTCAACATACTGTAGTAGCTTACAGTACCTCACCCCTAGTAAAAGTATCATGTTATCATCCTCTGTACCCAACCACTTTAACAAGCCACGCCCACAATAGCACAAAACACACATGATTCTAAATTGATTGATTTTGCTATCAGAGACATTTGTAAATGGATATAAATCACACTCAACTGTCCTCAGCAATAATTGGTGGGCACAGGTTGCTGATTTAAAAACTCTTTGTATGCTAAATTGCCGGTGGTTAAAAACGATGTTCACAACAGATGTAGACAGTGTCGCATTGAGCACTTGGCTGCTTTTGCAGATGCGTCTCTACCGTAGGGCATCATTTCATTTAGTGGTAGATAACGATTAAGCAGAACCTGTAGTATATGATGCTTTAGTGGAGGGTGTTTACTAAAAAGTATAGCCACATTGTTGTTTCCACATCTTGATGGTGGGAAGCTCGCAACAGATTAAAAGTAGTGACTCTCTGGGTCCCTTCCCAAATTGTTTGTGTGTGGCTGTTGCTGAAACATTGAACTAATTAAATTACCAGGAAGAGGCTTAAAGATTATTGGGAAGACAATATGGCCTGCCGACAGAGAAGTGCCTCGATTAGCTCAGTGAGTTTTGCTCTCCTCATACCTGACCAGACCGATTGCTTTTCACTTTCCTGTAATGCGAGTTTTCAGTGAATGAGCTGAAAGGAAATGGGCAGTTTTCAATCTGTCCATCACTCTCAGCTACATTATACAAAAACAGCTACACTTGAAAATAAAGATGTCAAAATAATAAATCTCCCTCTTTCTGACAAAGTCTGGAAGTCAAATCCTCAACCGCATACAGATGTCAGAAAGAGAGCTCAGACGTTTACATACCCCTGTAGGTAAAGATTAGCGTTCAAAAAATATATAAGTGGTTTTATTTTGCCAAGAAAGAGTGGCATATATTTGAATATGTTCTTAAAAAATACTGCATTTCTTGGTTCTTAATATTGTGTGTTGTCTCCTCATTAATTAATGACTTTTGGGGTTTGTTGTGCATGAGCCCATAAATGTCAAGATTGATTAAACTTTACAAAAGCGGAGAAAAACACAAATTCGCAATGCATGTTGGGGAAAATCAAAGAATTTACAGAACTTATAGGATTTTTAAGAACAGCAGGCAGCAAACCAAATACTCACACACCACTATTGCAAAAGCCCACAAACTGTCATTAGCTGTTTCCACACAACCAAGCTGCAAATTTAATTTATGCTAAACAAATAAATAAAATATCAGAGAGAAAAAAAACCATCACTTTCAAGGGAGTTTAAGCACATTTTCTAACAAATTTAGCAAATCTGTTGGAAAAATGATCCACTATAAGGAGCCATTCACACCACACGTTTTTTAATATCCACTGCACTATGTTTACAATGTTTTTAAATGTAAAAATGCACTAGACGGAAGCCTTTAACCGTTGCACTCGCATCTCACGTTTTTTTGCAGCGTCTCGCACATGACAGCATTCTTCATTTTTGCCGAACAAACATTTTTCCCCATTCCACTGCCCCACATTTTTTACAGCAAATATGCGTTCTGTGAGAATAGCTCCTAAGCTAGTAATGCATTTTGGAAATCTAGGACAGGAAAATGTATTTGTTTTTTTTCGCAATATGAAAAATGCCACATAAAACATTATTGCAAGATTAAGCTTAGAAAGAGTATGTAAAAAATTAACTAAATGTGTTTTTAAAATATTTTAAAATAATTTTTGTGAACTTAACTAAAACTTGAATGCAAATGTGTGTCAAGTCAGTCTAGTTCTAAATTGAAAAAAGAGAGATTGTACAAGGGCTGTGTAACTTTACAAGCAGAACTGTACGTGGAAGATTTTACCAGAGCACGGACCCTCATGTCTTTTTTTACGGTTCTGAGCAGAGTAACAGAAGCAACCTTAAGACTCATCCATTTGCATTTGTAGATGCTAAACCGTGACCAAATGAGAGAAATCTGTTCTCATGCACTCCGTCTGTGAGACTGAAAATACAACTGCGTGTAGAAAAAGAAAGAAAGAAAAGTATGTCTTACCGTTGTGAACGCCAGGAGCTCCTCGTCATTTAGCTTGTGAACAGGATTATTCTTCTGAAAGTCTATGCTGCAAAGCAAAAAAACACAATCATTCAAATCTGCATATAAAACAAGCCTAAGTTTCTTATAGTTCACAGGTCAAGGACACAATTCAAATAGAGATAGAGATATAGAGACAGAAAGACAGACCGACCCTCATAACGATGGCAATGCAAGAGAGCTTGCATGTCTCATCCTTTATTACTTCTGCTTTCAGGAACTGGAGAAAGTGATGCATTCGTGTATGAAAAATCTACATATTAAATGGATATTTCCTTATTTAAATGGACCTGACGAATGACGTATTGATGAACGCGGAAGCGCAAGAGAATATAGCTAAACAAAACAACGGTCACAAATTAGAAGTCTAAAATGAGGATTTTTAAAAAAAGATGTCCGAGGATTTCAATATAAAAAGAGGAGCTTGAGTTTGTTCCCAAGTCCTATTTGTTTGAACCGCAGGAGGTGTCAAAGCTTACGCTACTCCTACATCGTACATCGCGTTAGGGGTAACTCTTTTGGATCAAGTCGACTTGCGCAAGTCTGCGGGAAGAGCAATGATACAGTATTTCTTAATGTCATCTATATGTTGTTTACACATCTATACGTTTATATGTTCGCCTAAAAGAAGAAAGTCATATATACCATTTTGTGAATCATATATGCATTTTCACTCCATGAATTTAATTAGAGGAATTAAAACAAAGATGTCACAAGTCAAAGATGTCACAAGTCAAAAGTATCAAATATGAGGTTACACATCTCAAACATAACTTCAGCTACTTTCCTCAAGCTGCAACTGTCTGACTCTCATTTGCATCATAGTTCTTTACGTTAACAGAGGATGATAAATGTACAGCAGGCTGTTCGCATTCCAACAGAACACCGTTAAACCGTACGTGCGGTTATGCTTGACTGCACCACTGACGGCCCATAATTCACCTTCAACTATCATGCAGCCCAATTAAGGACCCTGGCCTGCATAATTACGCCCTGCTAATTATTCCACGCCTGCAATTTGTCTCCTAGCAGCCAGTCGGGCAAGATGACGACCTTTCTACAACGAACAGGATGCACAGGCTGGTACAACACTAATTAGAGAGCAGTGTAGGAGAACCCCACACCTCCTCCCAGGGCTAAGAAGGGGGTGGATGACCATTCTCAATGCGCACTTGGCCACAAAAAAAAGAGAAAAAAATTTACAATATTCTGCAAAACAGAGGCCTGACAGAGATAAATCATGCCTAAATAACAATGATTTGCACATCCCGAACATGATTAAATGTCGATTGGAACTAAATACTACAGCTAATAAAACTTCTCAAGGATAAGGAGACAGAAGATGCATATTCCTTGGATTTTTGTCTGTATGAATATAAGCACATTTCAGCCAGAGGACCTGTTTAAGTCATACTCGTAAAGCGTTTTGGCTTGGGCTTGGACAACCTGACTTTCAGAAGTATGTTCAATATCACATGCACAAGGTAGACTCTTAAAACTAAAGTGTCAGAAAGCATACACATCCGTCTAAAGTAGTATGTGTGATTAATTTAACACTTGACAGTGGCAGTACGTGTATTTCCTCTGCAAGACTTAAAACTTTCATAAAAGTGAACCTTTTACCTTCACAGCGACAACCTTGCTACTCTCATATTCATGTGAAAAACTGAAGGAATGGTGATTCAAAACATTTTTTCAGATAAAAGCAATTATTGCATTTCATAATCAACTAGTCACTTTAGAGTGCCCATCCTGTTACCAGTGTCACAATTCAAACAGGACCGATTCAAATCGACTGAGACGCTCACCAGGTAGCCAGTATAAGGGCCTGTTCCTCAGCGCTAAGGTCTGGGAGTTCATGTTCAGACGGCTCCGCCAGGTTAATCTGGTTCAGGACTGTATCATCACCCAGCTGATGATCCTATAGAACACATGATGAGAATCAGAGAAGATCCTAAAAAGACCTTTAAAGAATTTAAAAAAAAAGTATGACAAATCACACTTTAGATGAGCCAAAAAGCAGAGGCAAAATTACATATTTAGTACTGTATTAATGAACAGCATTTATAAAGCCCATTCTTCTGTCGAATTTTACATTGTAATCATTAAACAAAAATATACCTCTTTATAATCGCTTTAGAAGAGTTATTTCCTGAAATATTACCTCAAATAAGCAAATTATGTTCCATCATAGTCAACATTGATAGTTATTAGCTGGGGCGGGGCATATGCAAATGAACATGGTCCTCTGCTTTAGCCCATTTAAAATCTAATTTGTTGACATTTACATTCAATTGCCATGAAATGAAGACCGCTCACGCAAGTAAACTTTACCTGAAAAGCCATCACAGAGACAAACGATAAAGACCTAGTGGAGTGCTATCAGCTCAGAGTTTGTAAGCAATACTGATCTTATCACATTTAATCCAAAAACTCAAGCAATCTCGGGGAAAAAAAATGATTTACTGGACTTTTAAAACGAGGCCAGCTAAGGGGAAACAGAGATAAGGTTTGTGAATTTTCCGTAAAATCTTTGTCTGTCCCCAATTTGTCATATTTGCAGCCAAGCAGATAATACCAGACACCACACTGCCACTGCGCAGATCAGCCAAACACTAGATAAAACTCAACTGCCGTCCAAAAATGTGCAATAAAAGTAAAGCACTGCCTCGGGGTGAGAGGAGAGAGACAGCGAGAGGAAGACGGGAAAGAATGGGACAGATGGAAATCTGCATAAAATATATTTTTCACGACCTTCACTGCAGCTCAATGTCATGTCTGCTGTCAGATGTAAAATAAACGTCGCCCCCTGATGGATGGGAAAAGTAAAGCACAATTCTTGCCCCCAAAAGGACTGTGGTATTTACATACCATGGGGTTAAAATGAGCACAAGACAAGAGGCAAAGGAGAGTGGAAATTGACTTTTGAAAGTTAATAGAAGTTATTCACCAAATTTGAGGAATATTTGTAGAAACGCCAACATAAAAGTCAAACTTTAATAATATTCTGACCCTCACTCGTGAACAGTGATGTAAGTCCTTTAAATGACGTAAATTGTCAAAGAAAACTCAAATTACATAAACCCATCATGCATATGATGCTCTGGTGACAACGACCCAAGCTGATTATAAATTATAAAATAATAATTTTTTTTTTTTTTAATTAAGTTAATATTAAATCGTGTAAGGCCTGTAGATTTGTCAATTAACCATCATTGTCATAACAATAAATAATTCACAACAAAAGCTAATTTTAGAAACTCCCACGTACCTTTGGTAAGAGTTCTTTAGGTGTTGGCGTAAGGGAGAGACAATCAGAATTAAAAACAGGCGAGTTGTCCTTCCGTTTGACATCTAAAATGAGTTGAGCAAGGAAGTTCTCCTGAAAACGAGTTCTCTTCCCTAGGGCACCTGAGGGAGACAAACACTTATTTAATCATTCATGCATTCCATCAATTCTTTCCTCATTCGCAGTGCTAGGTAATCCATATTTTTTCGACCACTCATTCCATCTTCCAATTACTTCCGTCACGCATTGCCATATATATCCATCCTTCAATCACCTGCACAGAATCATCATTTTTCTTCTTGTTATATTGCCTACCTGTCATGTTTACATCAAGTCCTGACAGATCGCGGGCTGTGTGCAAGTGTTCTTTGGCCCTGCGATACTCGTAGTAGGTCAGGCAGGTATAACTGCACTCCAGGTGGAACTGAATGGCCAGGCTCCTGTGTGTGTTGTTGGTGAACAGCTCCTCACATTTACTCACTACAGAAACAGAGGAAGGACCAGGTCACGAGAGGCACCATCTACACTTTTACACATTCAATTTATTGAAAAAAGGTTGAAGATGAAAACAAAAAATGAAATTAAGAGGTATAAATGACAACAAAAGAAGAAAGGATTAAGTAAGAAGAATAGAAGGGAGTAAAAACGCTACAGGAAACCTAACTAAATGAATGAATTGAGCCCACAGCTGTATATTCACTTTCAGCAATACCGCATGTATGAAAAAGTGAACGCTAAACCCTTCATAAAGCTCAGCTTGAACACTTAGTGACCTTCAGCGTGATCTGTGTGAAGATCTAAGTGAAAAGCAGCACCTTTCCTCTCATATACTAACAGAGCTCCAAATCATTCACGGGCAAGTCACGCGCACGTATCTGTGAACTGTGAAGGGTAAGAAATGAGCGCTGCTTTGTTCTGCTCACACAAAGCGATGAGACACAAACAGCGATTGACTCATGTTAACATATGAAATAAGCAGCAAGAAAGGCAGTCATAAAAATATTACAGTGCGCCTCGAGTATACTGACTAAAATAGCAGAAACCCTGATTTTGAATTAATCATACATGCAGCCTACTTTTCAATGTCATCTTAAAATGTCATCAAATTGAACGAAAGCCTGTTATTAAAGAAAAAGCAACTCTGCCTGTGGGCTAAGAGGAAGAAAAAAATAAACAACATTTTTTGAGGTTTTATTCTAGAAAGCGAAAGCAGTGACTAATTGGGTACAGATTTGATAAGAGAAGATATTTCTAGATGGAGTTTCACTCGGAATTCATATTTTAAATAACGTAAAAAAAATTAACTGATTACATACATATTATAAATGATACAAATTTCTTTCCAAAACGTTTCTTTACAGCAATTACTAGAGCCAGACTGATATATCGGCAGACCGATATTAGGCATTTTCCAAACTATCGGTATCGGCAGTTGTAATGGCCGATAAATGAATATTTCAAAAATAAAATAAAAACAGACGAAACACGCTTGAACCATGTCATGAGTGTTGGAGTTGTATAATTTGTCCACCAGAGGGCACTCTAAACCGTTCCTGTTGGCAACACTTGTTGATTTGGTCACGATACATACATTGTTTGAATAACAATTAAAAGAACATCCCCATCAGTTCTCTTAACTCAAATAAGCATGACAAAATTTATGTCCAGTTTAAAAATAAATAAATAAAATATCGGCCGATATATCGGAATATCGGATTTTAAAACCCAAAAATATTTGTATTGGTATCGGCCTTCAAAATCCTTTATCAGTCGGGCTCTAGCAATTACTAAATAAAATTAATCAAATACAAATAATGTGCAATTATTTTTACTTATTTCAATTAATTGTACTTGTTTAATGTTAAGTAATAAGGTGTTTGCTCTGAATACAAGACTTTTTAAAAAATATTGAACATTAACCAGTATGCAGACTATAACGAAGATGTCCATGGCTAAATTTTTCAATTTTTATCAAATCAATTTTTAGTTGACTGACAGCCCTACTCACCAATTCTAAACCTTTGCTACTAAATATTAAAAAACATCACCAAATCAGTTTCCTACAGACACCCTCATGAAAGCGGTCACCTACAAACCTGCGTTTAAATCCTCACCAATGAAATCCCAGTGCAAGCTTGACATTTACCAACATGATGAAAGAGCTGCTCCAATACCCAGTCACCCATGTAACTCGCTGAATGTAAACGCTGATTAAAAATTATTCACCTTTATTATTTACCAACTAATAAAATGCTTCATTGATTTCAAAGTCAGTGATAAATAAACTGCTCAGACAAATTAGCTCGAAACATAAACCCTACTGAAATAAGTGCTTAAGCCTGAACTCAACCTCAACCAAGTGAAATACAACCTTATTGTTCTGAGAAATCTTCTCTTTTTCTGATCATTTTAACTTTTTGAAATACAAAAGTACTCAATATCCTGTGGGTGCTGTAGATAATGACTGCTGGGGTAAACATGTACTTTTATTCAGATTGATCTGTGAAGAACATCATATTTTACGTATTTACACCGAATAAAATACGCGGCGATGCAGTCTGTTTTGAAGTCAATCCATTTGAACAATTTGAGGTTTGAATAAATTGGGGAGTGGGGATTCAGACATCATACTGGCTTTGAGAACCTACTAGTGTTGTCACGGTACCAAAATTTCAGTATTCGGTACCAATACCAGTAAAAATTCACGGTTCTCGGTACCAATTTCGGTACCAAAGCTTAGTTTAAATTTACATATATTTAAGTGTTTATCACGGTTACAAGTATGGAAACTGTACATTTGCATTATAAACACTTTAGAAAAAGATTAGATAAAATGACCTAAAATAAACAATAGTATGCACTAACACATTTTTAAAGTTGTTTGTAAAGTTTTAATCAGTTAACATTTATTTAATGCACAATGAATGAAGTGAACAAACATGAACAACCAAGTGTTTGTATTAAATAACATTTACAAACATTAATTAATGTAGTAAAAATACATTGTTCACTCAATGTGTTGATGTGAACTAAGTAATGTTGATGAATGGTATCTTATTGTAGCATTACCAAACTATACAGGAGATAAAACATGTTTTATTTGACTTGACTGTACTTTTATTTAATCTAAAACTGCATTCATATTTAATTTTAAAAAGGCTTTTTAAACCTGCTGAGTTATAAAGGCAAGAATACGCCTAGAACTGGCACTGACATTAAATGACATAGGGATGCGTCGATACTAATACCAGTAGTACTCTGGTGTCGGGTGGATACTACTGTGCTCATGTACTCGTAAAACTACCCCGAAAGCACTTTAGAGGCCGTTCACATATCGCGCGTGTTTTTAATTATATTTTTGAGCGTGCTTATTCTTTCCAAAGCGCTTGCTCTTACGCGGCGTCTGTCGTTGCTATGCAACGAGTTTTTATTATGAGCGCGCTTGCCTCGCGCATATATTTGAAATTGCGAATTTGCATGTAATCGGCCTCTTATGGCAACGTGACATTAGCCTAATCCAAAATATTTCCATATGTGGCTCTTTCCTCCTTTCGTGTCAACAAGTGGATTCAGAGAGAGAGCATATCAGCGTTATGAAGAGGACGCAACTGTGCACCTTTCAGACAGCGCGTCTAGAACTGGATTAACCAGGTACTCGGTACCTAGAAAAGCTGGTACCGTAACATTTTTTTTTTTTTAGTACCGACTTGGTACCGAAGTACCGAGTTTTTTGACAACACTAGAACCTACATTTAAAAAGGTCTTCAGATGAGCGAAGATCCCACATGTAATCTCAGATCGCATCTACGTACAAGACACTTTCTAGATGGAATATAAATACCATGTTTCAGTTCAAGCTTGTTTGGCCTTTCAGCTGTAATATATCTTTCAGTAACAGATTCTGTTTGTGGGAGTATCAATTCCTGCCATTAGGAGCTCCATAATGCCATCTGGTCAGCAAGGATGGATTATGTTCATGCAAGGCCCTCAATAAGTGATGTACTGATACAATTGCAAGAAATAAAGTTGCATAAATGTTATACATTGCAAAAGAGACAAAGCACAACTAGCTGCAATTAGGTAGGGATGCTGAGGAGTCATGAATACATATCACCTTGTTTGTTTCACATGTGGCAACAACAAAAATCACATGCATTCAAGCACAAACATTTCAATTTTACATCCCAGGTCATTTATATCTAGGTTTTCTTTGCTTGATGCCCCTTGTGGCAAGAAGTACCTGGGCTCTAGTCCCATTGGCCCAGTCCATAAGCTGACCTTGCTGGCCAAAGTTAGAAAGCAATTGCAAACCAGATATTTCAGACATTACCTTCCACACAGCTCAGTCAGCTATAGAATTAAGGACAAAGCAATATATAGTATAGCTGTTTGAGCAATGAATTTAACAGTCCAGAGGGTTTGAGAGGCAGAAGTGTTGATTGTTTAGATGTAGCCATTGCTGCACCAAATTGATGCCCGGAGGCTGAAAGAATCTGTGCGTCACACACCCTCACCTAAAGGATTATTAGGAACACCATACTAATACTGTGTTTGACCCCCTTTCGCCTTCAGAACTGCCTTAATTCTACGTGGCATTGATTCAACAAGGTGCTGAAAGCATTCTTTAGAAATGTTGGCCCATATTGATTGGATAGCATCTTGTAGTTGGAGATTTGTGGGATGCACATCCAGGGCACGAAGCTCCTGTTCCACCACATCCCAAGATGCTCTATTGGGTTGAGATCTGGTGACTGTGGGGGCCATTTTAGTACAGTGAACTCATAGTCATGTTCAAGAAACCAATTTGAAATGATTCGAGCTTTGTGATATGGTGCATTATCCTGCTGGAATTAGCCATCAGAGGATGGGTACATGGTGGCCATAAAGGGATGGACATGGTCAGAAACAATCCTCAGGTAGACCGTGGCATTTAAAGGATGTCCAATTGCCACTAAGGGGCCTAAAGTGTGCCAAGAAAACATCCTCCACACCATTACACCACCACCACCAGCCTGCACAGTGATAACAAGGCATGATGGATCCACATTCTCATTCTGTTTACGCCAAATTCTGACTCTACCATCTGAATGTCTCAACAGAAACAGAGACTCATCAGACCAGGCAGCATTTTTCCAGTCTTCAATGGTCCAATTTTGGTGAGCTCTTGCAAATTGAAGCATCTTTTTCCTATTTGTAGAGGAGATGAGTGGTTCCCTGTGGGGTCTTCTGCTGTTGTAGCCCATCCGCCTCAAGGTTGTGTGTGTTGTGGCTTCACAAATGCTTTGCTGCATTCCTCGGTTGTAACGAGTGGTTATTTCAGTCAAAGTTGCTCTTCTATCAGCTTGAATCAGTCAGCCCATTCTCCTCTGACCTCTAACAACAACACGCCATTTTCGCCCACAGCACTGCTGCATACTGGAGGATATAGGATGCGTGGGATTGCCCCCTCTCTGGTCAATGTATCCTTGCCTCTGCTTATCCCCGGTGGGGATAAATTTACCCCCAAACAGGTAATTAAAAAACAGGTAATTTTTTTGTAAGGAATTTAAATTCCTGCAAACACAGTGATTAAGTTCATGTTCTCATGATTTATTTTTGAATAGAAATGTTTAAAAAAAATGTGTAGCGAATCAATACCTTCAGGAATATCTTGGTATGCAAAAAAGCTGATTGCACTCAGTCAAATAAGGAGAGCAAACTGTATTGAACATATGTTCTAACATGTTTTGTCTATATGCCAGGTTTAATTAGGCAGACGCGAGATTTTAATTTTCCTCTAAAATATGGGTTCTCAAAACTTAAACAACAGGCCTTAGCTATACTCAACTCAACTTTATTTATATAGCACCACTAAAAACAACAATTGTTGACCAAGGTGCTGTACACCGAACGTCATCAGGATTCCGCACCAAGTACAACATAAATTACAAACAGAACACTGAACAGATCAAACACAGCACACATTTTCGAGCTTTCGAGCTATACTACAAAAAAGAATGAACAAAGCCATAAAAATGACAAAAGCCAAAAAAGCTAGTCAGCTTTTTAAAGTTTTAGTCCAAAACTATGACTAAACTTATATAAGGAATGTCCATGCTCGATATTTAACTGCATGTTACTTCAGTTTAAAACACTTTGAAATGCCCCCGAGGCCAAGCAGTCAATGAATCGGCTGATGTTGAGTCCCTGGCGATCCCCTAATTTTCCCACAACTCTCTGTGAAGGACAGTGAATGTTTTTGGCAGTCAATACTGAAACTGACAACACACCTCAGCGAGGTGTTATTTCAGCTTTGAGAGCTTCACAAATACAACATCATTCTGCAAATAAAAGCCTAGCGTGCCACTAGAGACAGGCATGATGTTGAGGTCTTTTGAAGCAGAGCCACTCACCAACACAAGACAGAATTATCGCCTGTATCCTCTTGTAAATATTGCATCTGAACATCTACGCTGATTATCTATATTGGGGCATAGCTGATGCGTGTCTGATTAAAAGGCAGCGCAGGAAACTCATTCCGAAGGCACAGGAACCCAATTAAGATGCTGCTTTGCTGCAGAGCTCATCATTTAGTCCACGATTCCCTGGTGAATCCACATTAACCAAAACTCTTCAGAGGAATGGGTCTATATCCTGCCACTGAAGCAAAGCAATCTTTGACTCACTTTTCCCCCCTCAGAAGCCATTTCATGGGCATCTATAATGAATGCTTTCAGTTCACATAAAGTAAAAGGAAATTGTAACCTCATGTTTGATGCTGAGACCTTTTAAATTTCATCAACATGTTTAAAATATAACAAGTCATTGTACTTTAATTCTTAAATGCATAAATATGAACTGAGCAGCTTATCAGAGGCAAAGCATTGTCACAGAATCTTTTTCAACAGCTGAATAGACACATTTTCTTTATCGGAGTAACTGAATGACTGCCAGTCAAATCTTTGAGACAGAAGTCTGAGACCACTAGTGAAAATGCTATTAATTTCTATTTTTTGTATTACTAAAAAAATTGCAGATTATATCAGCAATTCCGTTGAGGGGGAAAAATAATTAAAAATCATTATATATTACAGTATATACTGCATTTTATATATATACTGTATTTTCCTATTTTCTTTTATATAAGATTTTCTTCTTTTTATGCATTTGTCCCCTTTCCCAGACTTTAAGACTTTTGTACTTAAATCAAGCCATGATATTAAATAATTAGGGTTCGAGCACCGATGGTGCGAGGAATTGCTCTGTTTATTTCTATATATATTTTTGGCAAATTATGGCAATTACATAGTACTTTAAAGAATATCATATTACACACCCATTACTAATATAATTTACACATCAATTAGTAATATTTACACACCAATTAAATGTAATTTATTCCTGTGATGGCAAAGCTGAATTTCAGCACCCACCCTAGTCTTAAGTGTCACATGATCCTTCAGAAATCATTCTAATATGCTGATTTGGTGCTCAGGGAACATTTATTTTTATTTTATCAATATTGAAAACAGCTGTGCTGCTTAATATTTTCTGAGGAAACCATGATTCTTTCTTGATTCTTTAATAAACAAAGTACAAATACAAAAGAACAGCGTTTTACCATCACTTTTTGATCCATTTAAAAATACTTGTGGAATAAATGCATTTTTGAAAACCCATAAAAAAAATTCATACTGACCCCAAACTTTTTGAACGGTAGCGCAAATACACATTCATATAGAGATTATTAAATCTGACTGTGTTGAAAGAGGTCTGTCTGACAAAAGGGTGTCAAGTTGAGTCAGAGATGACATAATTCTGAGGAGTGTGATACCCTGTACCTAAAAACCCAAATCCTTCTGAAACGATCAGCAAATGAACAGAAGAAATATGAGCCCATTTTCAAAAGGCACACTGAAATATCCCACATTTCAACACATTTCTTTGATGCATTTTGTATTATGTTAAGGTTATAGAGTCAAATGATACATGTCTACTGTTGTTAATTTGGTGGTCATATTAAGTGGCTTCCATGGCGATCATTGGGAGGGTCCCAAATGATCACTTTAAAGGTCATTGTGGAGGACGTTTAGTCTGCAGAAGGCAAAACCCAACCCAAAACTGCCCACTGCGATCACAAACTTGTATGATGGGAAAACCTCATTACTCCACCTTTGGCATGTCACTGCATCTCTATTTCACAAACAAACATGAAGTGCTGACATCATCATACACACGCTGTCACTGTCACCTCAGAGATATGAACACACACACTACAGCAAAAAACCCACAGCCTGAATCTCCACGTCGCCCTCTAGTTGACATCAGCTTCTCTAAAGATGACCCACTTAATAGGAGCTGACAGCTGTGTCATCTCTCCACTAAAGAGCGTCTCACGTCGCTGACATGTGCCTTCAGCAGCTGAAGTGATGTCAGGATCTGAGCTGTGAAGAAATTGAGGCAGCACTGGGTCTGAAATCCTTTTAGACACTCCGGATTCCAGTTTCCCCGAGGATTTGTTTCCATTAAAAAAGCACACAACCTAATCTGAAGTAAGTTCAAACATTACATTCCAAGAGATATTGTATCAGGCCCAAAAAGACCTATGATACATTTAAAAAAGAAACACTACAAACAACTGATGATGCTGATTGATAACCAAGCCAAACTACTTAACCTAATTGTTTAAAAAGCATTGTATTAAAATACCTGATTTTTTAATCCCTCAAGTGCTTTTTTTTCATAATTATTTCATTATTTCAAAAGTATATACAAACTTTTTTTCAATTTCAGTCCAAGATGTGTAAAATGCTTTAAAAAGAATAAACATTGGCATATACTGTAGCGCAACGGTGTGAACTTTTTCAGCAGGCTGGGTTCAAGAAAAACTGAATACACCTACTGTACATTTTCTCTACAGGCACTTTAAAACAAAATCGAACCAAAGCAAACATGAAATTAAATCACAACATTTGGCTTGATGCAAAAACTATTTAAATTCAGTTTTTTTGTTTAAATGGGTACAAGATTATGTATGCTTGTTACACAGCAACAGCAAGATCTCACTTTAAAATCATTAGCACTGTAGGTCCTCACTGTGAATTTGGAAATTAATTTTTTTTTGAATGTTTACAAAATTTGAATGTTTTTTGAATGGCTTTTACAAAATCAATTTTGAAGTTCATGATTGGTCTATCTTCAAAACTACATTATCTAAAACTTCTCCTTTAGAAATCTTTACTTGTAGAATTACTTCAGTAAAACCAAATGTAGTTTTGACAGGTAAAAGGACTACACAACGGTGTGTGTGTTTGTTTTCTTGCCTTTCTCGATGCAGCTGAGTGCCAGGTTGAAGAGCAGTGGGGATCTCTCCTCTAGTATCTGCTGATGTAGACTGACATATCGCAGGGTCCACCAGGGCAGCAGCTATTTACACACACACAAACAAAGAGATGTGACAAGTTACATTTTACATTTATGCTACCTTTCAAAATTGTGTGGTCGGTAGGATTTAATGTTTTTGAAAGAAATCTTGTATGCTCACCAAGGCTGCATTTTTTTTTATTATTAAAAAAATAATAATAAACAGAAACATTGTCAAGTATTACAATTTAGAAAATATTTTCTATTTTATTTTTTTTTAAATCTTAATTTTTAAAGAAATTCTTACAATTACAATCAGCCTTTGATATATTTAAGTGAAAATTAATTTCTTAACACAATACTCTTAGTCCATCAGTTCTACACAAGCAACATTTAGTTTCGATGGGGGAGTAAATGTGGTCCACGTCAAGGATGAATGTATTCAAATAGTCAAGTGTTATCTGCAATGCCTCTAAAATGAAACAAAACACTGAGTGTGGAAAGACAACAGAATAGAGAGCAGTAATGTTCAGGATTAAACATTTATTTATGTACTTGCACACAGCACAAACATTAAATCTGTATGCTGGTGTATCTGCCCTATAAATGACCAGAATCAGAGTCGTGTGTTCGTTTGTTCTCACACTAATGAAACAACGTTCTGGAACATGAGGCAGTGGGGGGCGTGTGACATACTGCGCCTCTCTTTCTCTCAACTAATCGCAGCACAAACATTCATCCCTGTGCTTGTAGTTGCACGAGATGGGGAAATAAATGTAGAAATGCATTAGTTACGCCCGTCTTACCACATAAATATTCTCAGAAAAAAGAGTATGGCTTGTGAAATGTCTATCACAGACAGTTAAAATACTATAAAAGATTGTGGACACTGCTGGGAAAATAAGCTTTGTTTAATATTTACAACTTAAAAGACTACAGGATTTTAGGGCTGTAATTTACAGCCCTAAATTTACGAAAGCCCTGTAATTTACGAAAGAGAGAACAGCGAGATCCATGACTTCATCCTCCTGAGTGTCACTTATCGCACACAAAATGTGTGTTTTTTCTAATTCTATTCTGACTGACAACCTGAAACGCGGACACTTCAGTCAAGAACTAAAGCATCAATACTGATTATGACATTCCGTGTGGAAGTGCTATTCCCGCTCCTGTGGAAGTTGGCCATATAACTTTACAATTAGCACTATTGATGCCAAAAGGTACTGTAGCTGCAATGTTACTTTTCTATCTGTAGCTTAAGAAGAGAACTGAATTTGTGCAATACAGATGCCATTTGCTATTAACATTTTAATTTATGGTCTGACCCTCACAAAAAAAAAAAGCTAAAAACTTATAGGGCTTATACAGAATGAATCCTTTATGATTTATGACTTTGTTTTAGCTTGACAGAAGCATCACATTTCCACAAAAATATTAAGCAGCACAATGCCTGGAGTAATGGCTGCAGAAAATTGGAATAATAACATCTGATTTAACCAATGGGGTGATTTTGAGGAGGGGCTACCTCTGTTTAAAAAAATTATAATGGTAAAGAGGTATTTTGGGAAACTTTTTCAATTCCACTGAAGAAATTCCACACTGTACTGTTTTTCGAACAATGATCCAAACATACACTTAGCCTACTATTGGAGAATCGTGTAACATATATGGATTAATATAGGACCAACAAAAATCAGGAGACACACACATCCATCCTAATGCTCCACTGCTGTGAAATTTATGTGCGAGGCCTTGACACACACACACATACAGAGAGACAAGAAGGAAACCACGGTCATAATTTAACTCTTATTTTGAACAGCCTCATATTTCTTCATCGTCTCTCTCAGTAATGCACAAATGGGCATAGAGTAATGAATGCAAGAGATGCAGTAATGACTGCAAGAGATGGATCCTTATTACCAACACACATATTGGTGTATTAACAAACTGTTCAAGCGAACTAAAAAAAACTACAGAACACCCTTGTCACTAACATTAGTTTGTCACAAAGAAATTGTCAAGTTATAGTGTCCTGCAGTTGCAGTGTATTGGTGTGTCATCTTGAGTTCCCAGTCATGGTGAATTCTACTGCAGTGCTGTAAAAGTGATCGTATCTCACCTGAAGGGTCTCCAGTTTGGCACCGCAGTTGACGAATATGACTCTGGTCAGCAGCAGCAGGAGGGGATTGGACACAAGACTGTAAACAGACTCTCCATCCAGCTGAAGACTGGACAACACGGCCATGTTCAGGGCTGCAGGCTGTGTGTGTGTTTGTGAGTGAGAGAAAGAGATAGAGAAAAAAAAGAGATAGAAATTAAACAAGATGTTCTCACACTATTAGGGACATCTAATATTAGTTTATCATGGTAAATAAACAGTAAATTAGTACAAATAGTAAATTATTTAAAATGATTAATCATGACATGTAACTGTAAATTTCCTTTTAATCTCCTCAACTATTACATAAAAATGCCTAGTTTGACAAAAATCTGGTTTATCGTTTTTGATAAACATTTAATGTAATAGAAAAAATACATCTTTTTATAATTTATAGGAAATAAGTTTATCAAAAACTTCACTAAGTGACAGTGATTTTAATTTTCAGCCCGGTTACCAATCTGTAGGTTTCTTTTTTTAAATTTTTACATTGAATTCAACTACTGATGTTGAAACAAAAAATGTGGTTTAAACTGCATTTAACCATACCAATTGATTGCTCGCAAAAGTGCATACGAAATTCTTAAATTCATGTTAAAGTCATATTCAATTCATTGTATTAAAAAAGGAACAAATAAATATAGCTGCGAGCAGCGATTGCGGGCCCAAGCCGGTGGCACCGCAATCGCTGTTTGCAGCTATATTTATATATGTATGTGTATATATATATATATTTATATATGTATGTGTATATATATATTTATATATGTATGTGTGTATATATATATATATATATATATATATATATATATTTCGCCCTTTCAGGGCTAAATAGAACAAAAAACATAATTTAAAGTTAATTTTAAATTAAAAAAAAACTAATTTCTATTTACGCATTTCATTGGTTTTGTGTAAGTGCCTTCAGTCCACCCATCTCTCACCATGTCCGCTACTCTCAGTCTAATTTAGAGGGGCTCTGCTTTCTAGGACAAGGCTGATAAATCAGCAGCTTTAGAAAGCTGTGAAACAGCAGAAATTGTTACACACACACACTCAGTGCCTCTCCAGGGATCTACAAGGCCTTCGTAGGCCATTAGGGAGAAGAATCTCTTCACCTCTGAATAATTAGGAGCCCTGAGAGGTTTCATTAGCAGCCCAGTAGCCCTCTACACACTCATTATCCAGAGCACTGACCTGCCCAGTGTCGCCATCATCTTCTATTCCATCTATCACACACATGTCGCATAATTTCACATGAGTATTTAGTGGGGTTTTTTCCTCATTAAAAATGTGTGGATGGATGGATGTGCGGTAGGATGGATGGATTAAATGCACAGGTGCATAATGGTACCGCACCTCTGAGAAGTTCTGGAGCAAGGCCTCTGGCAGAAAATCAGAGATGTGAAGCTCAACTGGTGGCCCGGTCCAATTACTCTGAGCGAAAAGTTTCAGACACCCTACTGCCAACGCCAACAGAGCAGTTTCTCTACAACAGACAAGAGATCAGGTTCAGAAAAACACATTTGAACAGCTAATCTTTTTACAGCCACTGGATCGGAGTTGAAATCATAGACTGTAAACAAAACATCCATCAGCTTAACGTTCATTGTTTATTTTTTGATAACATTTCCGCACACAGTTGATGTAAATGTAAGACCTGAACGGACACCACCAGCTGAAATCAAAGACCTGAAATAGTAATCCCAGATGTCAATGAGAAAGGACATTTACATGCAACTCAAATTCACACATTCATGTTTGGCTGTGATCTACAACACGCTATTCTCACAGGAGAGAAAGAAAACAGTTGAGTCAATCTCATTGTGTATTTTGGTGCCTTTAAAATATTACATGAAAAATAAATGAGAATGTAGGCTACACAACACAACAGAAAGATGATGAGGACAAAAAAAAAACATGAAAAAACCCCATCTCTCCTGCATTCAACACACAAACATCAATCTACCAGCATCTAATCTCTCAACAGAAAGCACCATTCATTATTCAAGCCATTCTGCTCATTTACAACCACTTTCTGCCCCTCTAACCGAAGCCACAATGAGAGAGGCTGTATAAAATGAAAAATTAAGCAAGGGGAGCCTGATCGAGCAGAGGAGAGATAAGACGAGAAGCACGGCTGTGGAGTGCAGCGCAACCACCCCTTCCTCAACTCGTTCTTTCTCTGGAGAGAAAAGATATTAAAGTGGGCTTATCGAAAATTAGTAATTCATGGCTGAAAGGAAGGGGACAGTGTTTGAACCCTTCTGTATGGTTTTATTCATTCCCTACACAATAAAACGCTCCACTCAGCTGAAGCCACAGACCGCTAAAACTCCTTACATAGCAGTACACAACACAACACATCTACGCTAACTTGTCATGTAGTCAGTTTCATTAAATGTAATGGGAATTTTGTATTTCTTGCTTTGTGTAA
Organism: Cyprinella venusta; assembly: GCA_038021265.1. Taxonomy (NCBI): domain Eukaryota; kingdom Metazoa; phylum Chordata; class Actinopteri; order Cypriniformes; family Leuciscidae; genus Cyprinella; species Cyprinella venusta. The sequence continues at coordinate 14,408,664 of CM075875.1, forward strand.
ATTAACATTCATCATTTACTCCATTCCAAACCTGTAATATACATTCAAAAGAACGCATGTCGATCAAAACACAAAAGATGATATTTTGAAAGATGGTGTTTTACACAAAATAAAAGTCAATAAATTCCAAAATACATTGGTCCTCATTGATTTTTACTGTATGTGTAAAAAAAAAACTACATAGAAATAACATTTCATACAGATAACATCTGCTACAGCCACGTACGGGAACAACACTACTTCCTTAACAGCAAGGAACACGGTAATGCAGGTGCTACTTCCGTGTTTCGCCGGATCTGTCAACAAGTTGGCGTTCTAAATCAACATGCTACTCAGCAATCAATCATGAAAGTACAATGAGATATTTAACTCTAAAAGCAGAATCTCATTGGCTGATGTCAATTTCTGACAATGTGATTCTCAAAACGTATTTTTTTTTTTCCCTCAAACTCTAGGCCAGAAAACGCCACTTCAACAGCACTTACACTTGTAAGTGTATTCCTATCTATATTCAAAAGGTTTTTATCCAAAAATCCAAAATAAGTTCGGTTTAACCTGAAGAAATTATAACAGAAATATATTAATGTTTTAATAAATTACTAAAATTTAATTTCACCTTTTTAATGAGAGTACAAAAAATGAACACAAATTAAACAAATTAAAAAGACAAAAAAAAAACACAGATCCAGAAAAATTAATTTAAAAAAAAAGAAGTACTTGGAAAAAATTTAAACGTGCATGATTACAGATTTGAGTTCTGTGTTTGAGTCTTATCAAGCTTGAATAATTTGTTAACAGTTGAAAGAATGATCAATGATCACGCTATCAATCACTGATCATAATGGGAGGCCAAAGGATGACAGGAAAAAAAAAGAAAAGATGCAGCATTAATCATACATACACATACATATGGACATATATAGATAGAGATAGAGATCTAACCATTAAGGAATTTATTACAATTTGCCCATCACTAAATCAGAATGTTGTATTTATAATCACAGTGCTAAATAATTCATAGCCAATTAGAGGGCATAGTACAAATAAAACCATTAAAACCACATAAAATATAACATTTGATTTCGTACAGAAATCATTTAAATAGCACTAATTAACAGTAAATCTGCAGCAATAAAATTTTTAAAAGTCTTGTAATTTAGCAGGCACAATGAGTGTAACCAACTGAGGACATCTTTAGCCAGTAGTGAAATTTAAACAAATATAATTACAGTTTCACTAATTAACTTTGTCCTCATTTGCATTTAGATTCTAATAAATTTAATTAACTCACTAAAATGTGTTACACAGAACATGCATGTGCCTGCAGCATTTAGAAGTGCAAAAAAAGTAAAAGAATATTTCTCATTGCAGTAAAATTTATGGAGGTAAAGAACTACTAGCGCTAAACAGCACAAAAATGTCATCATCTTTCTGCAAGTACAGTTAAAAACTGAAAGAAAGCCATCATATGTACTAAATCCTCACCTGTCACTCCTCTGTTCCTCAGTGGCATTGCTCAGGTAAGACAGCACCTGTCTCTCCAGATAGGCCTCAATGCAGTCAGCCTCTTCAGGAGCACCTCCCAGCAGCCCCTGCACCACAGAGCTGAAAAGCACAGCCTCGAAATCTCCCTCACACACAAACTGCAGCAACGAACCTCCATCTGAACACACACAAGGGGAGAGGAGCTGAAGATATACATTCAGACACCAATGCGTGTATGGTTTGTTCCCGAAATTCACTTTTAGCGCTCATTTCTGAAGTGACAGTACCTAATAGAGAGAGACACATGACTCAACTCACGGTCATATTTAAAAACTGAAACAAATGCAGACTATTCTCTTCTCAAGCTCTTTAATAAGATCTCAAACTATGAGCATTAGGCAATACACAGCCTACTGGCCGAGACTCCTTCTGTGTCTGTACAGATGTGACGTAATGACGCAAAGACATGCTCGAATCTCACAGAAAACCACCAGTACCACTGGAATTAAAAACATTATTACGAGCTTACCGCTTTGAATCAAGCTAAGGCAAGCAGAGAGTTTTGAGCACTGGCTGGTTATGTATTATCTCTAATAGTATTTTGGATAATTTTTAACTCAAAAAGCTACAGACTGCAGCTTTAAAGCACTATTTTTCTGGTGAACAACGCTGCAAATATGCCACAGAGTGCCAAAAGCAAATACTTAGTTTTATCCTCAGGCAGTTATAAAATAAACCCATGAGGACATTATATGTGGAGAGCTACACTGAATTAAAATGATCCTTATTTGATTATAGCACAAAAAACATTGAATTCAGTGTAGATCTTGGATTACTCTGCTTCCCTTTGCAGATACAAAATGGTGTCACGTCTGATACGAGTGAAGAAAGCTTCACTATTTCTGGAAGAATACTTCACTTTGAGCCACTTCGCTTAGTCGTTGATCTCTTCTGAGGGGAAACTGGAGTGAATAAATGTGACTGAATGAGGACAGACTGATAATAGCTTTACTGAAGATCAGATTGACAATTCAGACACCATCCTATGAGTTACACATTAATCACTCCTGAGGTTGATGTGTGTGTGTGTGTGTGTGTGTGAGAGAGAGAGAGAGAAATGAAATGTGCAAAGTAGGATGTATACCAAATTAACAGTAACAATATACATAATACAGTGTACACAGCTATTTGTCACACCACTACAGCACTGACAGAGAGATGGGGGTGATGGATAATGTATGAAATGAGAAGCAAGCAATAAAGTGATAATGAAATCATAATATAGACTAATAAGGGGCGTTCACACAAGGAAAGGATGCGTTCTTGCATACCCAGGGAGATCTTTTTATTTTTTATCTTTAAAGTACACTATGGCCAATGGTACACATCCAGACCACACCAATGTTGGTGTTTTAAAGACGACTTGTATCAAATCAGTAGGCTATAATTGAAATGCTTAAAGCAACAGCCAGTAACAGATCTTGGTTAACTTTAAGTCAGGTACTTGCCGTTCAGTAAGTCGGATAAATCCAGAACCATGGCGTTACCGGTTCACTTGTGTTATTCGTTCAGGAATCGTACTACTCTTGTGCATGCACTCATGTCTATGTTTGTGGTACTCTTAAATAAAAAATAAAATAAAAATAAAAAACAGTTCATAAGAGTCAATAATTTGGGAATTGGACTTGAGGGCGAGGCCAACACCCCTAAGGTCTGCACTTCCTGACGTCACCAAATGTAAACTCAAAAGAGGGCCACAAGGCCGGATTGTGCCATTTGGGATCCAGCCTTCAGCACTTACGTTCTAGCGGACTTACAATGGCTGCCATGTGCGCTTATCCGTTAAGTTTAAGAGGCTGTAGGGTGTCCTATTTGTCATTTTATGTTTCAGAAGGGTGTTCGCGAGCATATATCAATGTGCTCTTGATGCACACTTTTGGTCGGCAAGCACACACTGAAGTGAGCTCTGCAGCAGACTTCTTTCCGTCAATCAAAGCGACATTATGTCAAAAAATGCGGACATATTGCAAGAAATTAGGGTGCCATTTGGGACAGGGTATCAATCGCAAAATCCTTCCAGTGCACTAGACCACTTGCTCTCTAAAAATATCCCACAATGCACCGCAAAAACCAGGAAGTGTCAATGCTCACTATGCTCCCTTACCAGAAATAACGCCACATTTTTGAAAGGGATACTTCATTTTTTTTTTTTTTTTTTTCATTTAAAGTTGTTCCAAAACTGTACGAGTTTCTGTATTCTGTTGAACACAAAAGAAAATATTTTAAAGAATGTTGGTAACCAGACTGTTGATGGCACCCTTTGACTTCCATAGTAGAGAAGGGAAAAAAAACTATGGAAGACAATGGGTGCCATCAACTCTTTTTTTAAATTATTAATGAGTAGGTTATGTACATTACATTTACATTTAATCATTAGGCAGATACACTAATTCAGCTCGAAGCGGATTGAGACACGCCCTCTTTGATTGAATGACTACAAGAATCGACCCTTATCTTTTTTTCTGGAACCGGACTACATTAGCAACGCTGTATTTTGATTCAATAAAAAGAACCGGCTAAAAGAGTCATTTGTCTGGAACAATAACTATATTTGCTTCGAGAATCGACTCTAAAGACTTTTATTCAGACTTTTATTTGATTACTCAGTCATCCGTTCGAAATGTAACTACATTCTGTTTAGATTCGATAGAAGTAGCCTAACGTTACTGGTCATTAAAGTCATGAGTTCGAGAATCGCACTACATGCTCGCAGTATCTATAGTGGTGTTGCGGTGCCGCTGAGTCGTAAAGCAAGAAACACACTGCCAGTGTATTTACTACACTGTTCTGTTCCGTCCGCCCGCATCATTAGGTTCGGGGGACCAGTTAAAGGAACAATAATTTAAACAACATTCTTTCGAGAGATTAATTTTATGTATATGCGTTTCATAAGTTCCGCTAATAATAATAATACAACTCAAATGTGTTGCGCCCTCGTTATTTATACGTCCTCCTGAGTGAACGCCCACTTAAATCAACACGGCCACATATGATTGTGTAAATGCGGCTTTGTTCTAAAACTGTGAGCTAAATAACAGATCATTTTTTCTCGTGCACATGCTCACCTCGACATCAATAGAATACACAGGTATCTATCCTCATATTTCTGGCTGTCCCCGATGCACAAAAGATGCCCACACAAATCCTCCAATCAGTCAATACACAGATAGCTACAGAAGTTATGCAGTCAGAACGTTGTCAAATGCCTCTCGGTTCACAGTCTGTCTGGACCCAGTCCTGTGCGTCGGCGCGGCGCTGAGATTTCAACACACATGCGGCACATTTAAACCACGTGAGAATAACTGCTGCGTCCAGCAAACACTGATCAACTAGCACGCAAAACATCCACAACAATAACCGAGTAGATCCAAACTCGTATTATTATCCATAGCTGGACGAAACCATCAACATCTGCCAATATCGTCATCTCAAAAGCACATGATGTAAGATCTCTGCCGATGTCTCTTACCTGCGGTGCTGAAGCCGATCTGTTTCAGGTCCGGACCCGGACTCAGTCCGCCCAGAACCGCCGCCTCCAGCTGCAGCATCATATCGTCCTCGTCAACCCTCAATAGAGACATAAAACACGCGTCACGTCGCTCGAGACCTGCTCTGTGTGAACGTGAGATGCGATTGCGAAGGGCTCGTGTGCTCACTCTGATTTGTTTGATATCTGCCCATGTGCCGTAAGTGTCATCAGTGAGCAGCCATGACAGTAACGTGGTGCATTATGGGATACTTAATAAGGAAGCGCCGCCGAGGGAGCGTCGTGATTTGACCAGACGCTCAAATGAACGCAGCGTTAAATCAGTGTTAGGTTATAATCTATTACATGATTGAAATAATATCTGATTTGTATGAAAATTCGAATTGTAGCTAATCAACCATTCTATTGTCTTCTGTTCATTTTTTGACTTTTTTATATAGCCTACAATATGTCCAGAATGTCTAAACAAACACAAACAAAAAAAAAGAAAAAACAACTGTTATTCAAATGTATTATGTTATCAACTTTCACCTCTGGTCTTGCAGTATTTATTTTTATTAATTTATTCATTGTTTTCTCAAATTCAACCAAACTGATTTGGTCTACGATTAGGATAGATCTAGGCCAGATCTATCTAGCTATCTATCCTAATTGTAGACCATATCAAATCAGTTGGATTGAAACAATGAATAAATTAATAAAAAATAAAGAATCAAAAATAATAAATAAAAAAATAAATTAATAAAAATAAAGATCCAGCGAAGAATGTTCCTGCAACGTTCCCGTGTGGTTCCTGTTTGGTTATTATTATTATTATTATTTTTTTTTTTTTGGGAACCAAATAAGAATGTTCTAAGAACGTTCCCTATAGGTTATTTTTAGGTTTAATTTTATAGACCTTTTCGCGAGATGTAAACAACTCTGGTCCAGAAGCACTTCCTGTTTCAGTTTTTTAACACTATATAAACGTTGCAATAAAGTACAACCAACAGAACAAATACAACTGAATCAAAAAGTTAAACAAACATCTTTAAGATATTTTCTTTACATTTGAAATTAAGAAACCATTTACAAACTGAAACAGGAAGTGCTTCTGGACCAGTGTTGTTTACATCTTGTAAAATGGTCTATAGCCTAAGGAGAACTGGGAATGTTCCCTGTAGGTTATTTTGAAGTCCTATTTTATAACCTAAAAGGAACGTTCCCATAATTTTCCAGAACGTTACCCTAACCTTAAGGGAAATTTTCTATTTACGTTAAGAAAACTTTCCTGGGTAAGAAATAGGGAACGTTCTAGAAACCAAAAACTAACGTTCCCAGAACATAAAATTGAATAGCTAATAATTAATGTTATAATAATAATATAAGTATAACTATTGTATATAAATTCCCAGAGTAAATTCCCATTTGTTTGAGATGCGTCTTGCCTCGTCAGTCGCCTGAAATGTAGTAGTCTAGTCTTGGCAATAATGACGAGTAAGGTTGGATACAATTTAAGCTAAAACGGCTTGCCATAGTAGTCGAAAGTAGGCAGCTGCAGTGAGGGGAGGTGTTAAAAAAGCACAGGCAAGCCGTTCGGTCTCTCTTCTCGCACAAGATGAGATCCAAGGTGGATATCGCGGGATTCACGAGATTCATGCCCGCGCACGGTGTTGCTAATAAACTGGATATAATTTAAGTTTTGCTGCTTTTATATGAAAATAAATAAAATGAACAAGACACCCAAAGTTCCATAATTTCTTTTACTGATCTAAATCCATTTTAAATAGGTGTAACGTGTTTAGCACTACATGCAGCGCTACGTGTCAGCGCTGCATCAAGTCGGACAAAATATCTAACCGCCATGCTCTGCTTCAAGTCAGCCACCGATCGGTCTGTGCCGAGTTGCATGAAGTCGAACAATCCTTCCTTCTTTGTGTGTACAGATGTGATGTACACACAAAGATGACGCAAAGACTCGAATCTCCCGCAGAAATCCATCAGTACCAATGGAATTAAAAACATTTTAATATTAAAAGCTTACCATTTTGAATCGAGCTAAGGCAAGAAGATAGATTTGAACACTGGCTGGTTACGTACTTGCTCAATTTATTTTGGATAATTTTTAACCCCAAAAAGTTATGGACTGCAGCTTTAAGTTGCAATGACAAACATCCAAGCTGACTACTTAAAAATTTTAGGCAGCATTGTACTTGCTGCACTCAAATTTCTCGGTTCTCCAAAAAAGGAAAAATGTACATGTAAATGTACTTTTTATGAAGGTAAAGTCAACACAAAATGATCTGAACTAGGCTAGACCATGTTTACACTGAGGGACAACTTAGGTAGAATCATCAGCATCGTCTTCACTCATAATAAAAGTCAGTCAGCGGTTAGGACCACATATACTTCAGCTCCTTCATATTAACTTGGGGAGAGTTTTGTGTTGTTTACAGCTCCTGGACACTGTCAGTGACTAAGCCTCATATTAAACAAAAGAGAAAACCACACTGAAATGATTCAACAGACTCATGAAAGCACAACACACATGGGTAACTCTGACTACCCATTATTTTTTGAGAACAGTGGATGTAGCTCTTTCTTTTTGCTTACATCTCCCCTTTCCCTCCCAATCTGCATTATTTAAATCTCAAGCACTGTGTGAATTTCCACACCAGCGATCGATGGGCTCAGACCTCCGAGTAGCTGCTGGAATAGTGAAAAAGTAAAAGGACGTCTTTAGTCCCTCACAGTGATTTATCTCAGTGGCCACTGGAGTCTAATTTACTGAACTGTCAACTGCACACCGGTCCTCAAATGATTGAGGCCATTTTTCAAGGTCTTGGATCTGCGGATTTGACTGTTGCGGCTTGTTTGGGAACAAAGGGAAGCGTGTCACCAGTCCGACACAACAGAGGCAACACCTGCAGGGCACAAAGAGCCGTACTTCAACACAAACACACCACCCCGAGAAGGAGAGGAGGGAGAACACAGAGGAAATAGCTTCCAACAGACTGAAAGATAAAGGCAGAGAGAAAATCTCTCGGTAGAAAAATACTGGACAACAACATCCACGCAGTCTTAAGAAGAAATACAGCAACGGTTGTTTATTGAACCCTCATAAAAGTTAATAAAACCCTGTTCATTTCTGCAACACATCCTCACTTTCCCCTCAGATCTGAAGCTTTTCTTTTAATTCCTCTTCTTTTTAATGGTGTTTGCTGAGGAAAGCATCATTATTACTGTTGCACATACTTGTTGTTAGGGATTAGGGGAAGCCCTTTATTACATGTAAACATGTTATGGATATGGTTATTAATGAAACATGCTATGGATATGGTTATTAATGAAACATGCTATGGATACTTGATAATATTACTTTTTGCCTGATGGACAAAAAACGTTTCGCACTAAAGGAAGGGCCCAAGCTATATATAACGACCAGAATCATTAAACTCTTTTGTCAATAAGGAAGATATTAGCAACACTCTGGCAACCAACCAGAACACCCTAAGAAACACCTTAGTGTTAGGGGTAAAGGCTTAAGACCCAGAACCAGATATGATGAATGAAGATTCGGAGTCAGAGTAATACTAAATTAAAGAAAATATTACTGAAGATGAGATCAGCAAAAGTCAGCTTCAAGACTCACACAACAACTTTGGGCAGTGAGCGTTGTCTTGTGACGCAAAGGGATCGACTTCTGCTTTGCCAAAAAAGGCGCTATAGCAACTGGACTTTTTGGGGGTGCAGGGACCATTACTCCGGGGTAACATTGTCCCTGGACAGCGCAGACGGTGCTGAGACCAAACAAGAACTTATAACGGCTGTAAAAGCCTCAGAGAAGGCGGCACCGGTCCTATGGCCCCTTTGCACAGCAGCTTTGCTAATTCTGATCAGAGTAGATGTGCTACATCTGCATTCACTGTCGTCGTGGGCCGTGCATTTAGCACCCATTCTGATACCCCTGGAATAGCTTTCCATGCTTTTATATATGCAACTAGTCGCCACACTGTGCAGGCTCGAGAAACTGAAACCATTACCCACAATCCTGAACAATCCCAAAATCTAACAGTGATGCATCTGATTGGTGGAAGTCGTGTCACGTGTCTGAAACCCCGCGAAGGTACGTGAAGACTGAAGATCACGTAATGACGTAGGGTTAAGTTCATTGGTCGCACTTCTGAGACGCCCGCGCGCCATTGGATGTGCGGTTGCCACAGCTTAGCTAATGAGCGAGCCAGATACACAATGTTTTTGCATGTTGAAAATATGTACACAGGCTTGTACCCACAACTTTTTTTTTGGATTTTCTCTTCGTTTTTTCACTCGAAATGATGTATTGTATGCTTATTAGTTCAGCCGTAGCTGATTATCCTCAGACATGCTCTAATAGTCTTTAGATATGGATTTTACAAAATGTCAATGGGAGAAATGAATGGGAAATTTACTTGCGGCACCAGCGCTCTCCCGGGCTGTGGGCGGGACTGTGATGCTCTATAGGTGTCTCCTGCAGCAAGTCCTTCCACCTCATCATCAGATGCGCTGGCAGAGCGGGCGTGGCCGGTGGCTGCGCGTCGGTGAGGGGGTGCGGAGAAGGCGAGGCTCGAAGGAGGGACTTCACAGGCTCCGGTGGCCACAGGAAGTGTGAGACATCTTTACAAAGACAGAAAAGATAGATATCTAAAAAAGATTTCTATCTAAGATTAGATAGAAAAAGGCTTTTTGAAAAAGGATACGTCACCAGATAGCGTAGCTCGCACGGAAGGCTGAAGGTGGCGAAGGCAGCCGGCTTCATCAGGCACTGTCCTAAGCTGGCTTATCGCTTTCTCAAAGGCAGCAGCTTCTCAAGATCCAGCGATGCGGAGAACCTTGCCTTGAAGAGAAGAAAATCAGAGATTCACATGAAAGTTTCAAGAACCTTTTGTTCCCACAGCATGAAAATAAAATGTTTCCAAATTTGATATTAATATTACACAATAACAATAATATGACCATGAATTTGTATGAAGATAGATATAATTATTTTTGTGTTGTATATATTGTGTATGCGGCCGTAGAACTGCGGCACTGAAAATGCAGCCGCCGGGATTGCAGGCAGATACTACTCCAATAATGAGCAATTAGTAGAAAACCTGTAGTTCGAATTACCATGCTTTCCACCCTCATATCCCCCCGAGACTAGAGATTTATGTATTTCTTGTCTGGAAAAAAATCGTCATTTTGCGTCATCGGAGGATTTTTGGCCAGAGGCTAAAGACTACAGTCAGTAGTAGGGGCTGTCCCGCATGTTTTCAACCCGCCCATAGAGGGTGGGATCTCACTCACAGAATGTACAGTACACATAGTGTCAGCCATCTTTTTTTTTTTTTTTTTTTTTTTTGGAAGTTAAGCTAGCAGGCTCTTGTTCTGTGGAGAAAGCCAAGTAGTAGGGGTTACCATCCTCTTATTCGGCCGTCTCTGTCCAGGATTCAGCTTTTGGTTTCTGTAGTCGCCATTCATTGTTTAGATGCACACCTTTTGTTTCAATCTAAATGAATTCATTCCAATTGGTGAATCTGAATGTAGTCCTTACATGAACGCTAAACAAGTGATCGGTTGATGTGCGTTTTAACATTGCTAAAAATATTCCCAATCCTTCGTGAGAGACACGAGACCAGTGCGTCTCACAGGTGTCGCTCATCGGTAATCACGCCACCGGCCTTGCGCCGTTCTCCCGCGGCCCTAGCCTCGTCCTGCTCGCCACAGTAAACATAATGAATGGCAACTGAAAAACACAAAAGCCAAATCCCGGACATTTTGGCATTTCTTCTACATAAAAGACCCGTTTTAAATACACATTCATCTTTCCGGAGGTGAAGTATCCCTTTAAAGGACAAGCGAGTAAATGTCACAGAGCCATTATATTACCTGAACATGCACACTAAACATTGTGCTAGTTTAAAAGATGGATACTAGCCTTGAGAACAACAGCTCTGTTTTATCTCCAATTGACAATGAAATCTTCAATGCAGGATAAAGGAAAATGCTGATATGTGGTTGTGGATTCCACGTCCTCATAATAAATCAGAAGAGAGAGGACAGATACAGCCCCACTGCTCACGTACAGCTCCCAGAAAAACATCATGACCTTGCGATTACAGCCAACTGGGGAGGATACATCTAACGGCTTGGAGCGTGTACACACGTGTGTGAATACAAGCTCATGTCAAGCCATGACTGCTCAGCTCTCAGGATCACAATCACGCTCTGGGTTTAAATACACTCGATTAATAATGGATGGGCCGCTATGCTCACACACCTTCATTCCTTCTTGTTTCTCAGTGGGATTCCTTCATATCTGCCAATCTGAAGATAAGAAACACTCAGAGACTGATCAATATCTCTTCTAAAATGCTGAGATTTAGACCAACAGAATGCATCTCATCCCGCATTTCTGTTTTCTTATTTTTTTCTTTTCTTGCTAAGGCTTGAGAGAGATCCACACAACATTATGAAAAATTGAAGATTATTCCATTTCAGATTATCTCAAGATATAAATGTGATGCCAGACTGAGCAATAAATCCTTTTTTTCATTCATTTAGAGCGTAAGAAAAAACATGTATGGATGAATTTCAGAACTAATAGTCCAATATCTTTATACTCACACATGGCTCCTTCCTCAAATAAGGTACGAAAAAGGGCTATTCAGTTAAATGGGGTATAAATATAGTAATCAACATTTGAAGTGGATCAAAAAAGTTCAAATTTGTCCTAAGACAAGAAGGTCAAAATGCTCAAAATGCATGTATAACTTTGATGAAAGGTTTTGATCCACTTCAAATGTTGACTACTGTTTAAAGTCTGATTTGTGTGATTTTTTTTTTTTTTTTGTGTAAAGGCACATTCACACCAACAATGATAAATATATTAGCGTCCACACCAGCGGACGATATCATTCTGTTCATTCTGTTTGCTTTAAGAGCAAAGTCAGAGTAAATGTCCAGCTGCAAATGCGATAACGCTTCCTTTTACAGTACAGTACTTACAGGATACTTACAGAGTACTTACCTAGAAAGTACAGGCTAATATAAGGTAAGTACATGGAACAGGGGTAGGTTTAGAGGTAGGTTCAGGGTTAGTACTAGTTATTACCCAGTAATTGTAGTTACTAAAATAAGTACATAGTATTTACATGGGTAACTGGACTGTAAAAGGAAGCGTTACCGCAAATGCCACGCAATGATTTTATTATTTATTTATTACAGTTTAGAGTTACAGGAACAGTGCACATTAATAAACATTTAAGTAAATGTGCCAATTTAGCCAACTTGGCTAATTTACAACTGTAGTCCCTACCGTATTGTGATGAGCACAGTGAGTGTGTAGCCCGTCTGGGGAAATCCCACACAGAAGCTGCACTCACTGGGGATGAATGCTCTCATTTTGAGAGCATGAGCTTCACTCGCGGATCGCTTTCTTTTCAGAGAGCGGGTCCAACCCTCCTGCTCTCCCATTCTCTTCCTCCCAGGAACCTCGGAGGAAGAAAAAAACGAGTCAGACGACTGAGCAGTTGGCCACAAATGACTTCATGCTGGCCAAAGTACGGGATGCATGCCTCACTCTCCCCAAATAGAGGTTTCCCCCGTACTTTTTTTAGACCAAACCAGCACTCCTCTTCTGTTGCGAGCAGCCATGTCTTGTTCTTGTGGATGTCTTGGGATCTGAAAAGGATCTTCATGACAGCAAATTCAAATGCAGAGGCTCACTGGATTACCCCGTCCCCTTGCCACCAAATTTTAAAGCGATGCTAGAGTTGGGATGGATGCTGAGTTAATTTGCGTCCTCTGTTTTCCAGCCAGGGAATCTCGTTTCTAGGAGCAGTTCTCAATTCAGCCCAAATGGTGGCCAAACCCTTAGGAAGTTTTAGAGGATGCAGGGCCTCATGGCCTCAAGTCACCAGTACTGCATGTTCTACTTCACATGCAAACCCTACAGTACTGAATCCTCGAATTCTAGTCCAAACTTCAGACACCTCTGCCCCATTCAGGCAATCAGATCAACTCTTCATGTGCTTCAGTGGCCGCACTAAAGAGCATCTGGTCACGAAGCAAAGACTGTCCCATTGGAAAGTGGTCCAACGGTGGCCCATCAGAGTTAAAGCACACTTCACCAGAGGCTTGGCCTCATCCTGGGCATGGTCCAGCGGAGTGTCCATTGGCCACATTTGTGAGGTGGTCCTCGACGTCCACATTCATTTATTAGGAACACCTGTTCATTTCTGATATTTAGAAGACTAGTCAATGAGACCCGAAACTGTCTGGTTACTGATATCCTTCTAAATATCAGAAAATCGGCTGAATGGATTCGAAAACGGTAAAACTCAACTGTTTAACTCTGGGGGAGTTGTAAAATGAGCCTATTTCCAAAAAAAGTGGAGTATCCCTTTAAAATAAAACTACTCTATGCTGATAGTGATTTTAAAACTGTTCATCACTCAGCCTCCATTACAACTAAGAGAAAGTGAGAAATAAAAGTGAATTCTGCTTAAACAAGCAAAAACACTCACCACGATCTACAGAACAACATTAATTAGTATATCCAAGCAAAGTAAAACAGGTTGCATTTATTAAACTTGCACTTAAAAGCAGAGAGAGGGCAAAAATAAAACGTGCTATTGATCAGCCTGAACGAGCATCCAGGAACGTCGGATTCAGGCTTTATTATTGAAGTGTACACAAGTCTGTAGAAACCAAAAGCACTGTCAGAGGGTCACCAGAGGATTGTGGGAACTCAAGAGTGGGTATGGGAGCGTGTTACATTTTTCTTTTAAATAGTTTGCTTAAAGAATGACCAGTATATTCTCACGTACAAACTGTCCTTGCACTAACAGTCCAAAATAAAATAAAAAAAAAAAAAAATTAACAAAACATTTGGTAAACATTCTCCACTAAAGGCAGTTCCCTTATATATACTGTGATTTCATCTTTCATTTTGTTTACATAAACAAGTTTAATAACATATCAATCAGTGGTTATTTAACAATTTGGGAAAATAAAGAAAAAAAGCACAAAAAAATGTATACTCTTTTACAAGTAAATAAAAAGATCTTTTCTCATCTCTCGTTTTCTCCTGGGCGCAGCATAGATTTCAGCGGTTCGTCTTGTGTCGGTGGGTTTTAGCGGATTTGTTTCCTTGTATTTTCTTGGTTTTGTCTGTCCTCTCTTTTTATGCTATAACATAATTAGATTTCTTACATACAAATATTGACAAAAAGATGGCTTAAATCACCAAAGCCATCCAGTCTTTTCTCAATATCAATGGATAGTCAAAGGCGGTGGGCGGGGCTTCAGGGGGAGAGGGGGATCATAGCTGTCAGTCGCTACAGTGGGCGTCTGGGCTGTCCGTCTGCTTGTCCGCATCCTGAACGGGTAGCTCTTTCACCATGAGCGAGGCGCTTTTCTCGGAAAACTCCTCCCCATCCGGCTCCAGGCCTTCAGGACAGGGAAGTTTCAACAACTCCTCTCTGAGCTGAGCTGTGTGCCTCTGCAAAAAAAAAAACACATTCAGTTTCACTTTCCAAAAGACAACAAATGACACAATTTTCATTGGTACGACAGTGTCGTACCTTTAGCGCAGCTGCGTGATGAGACATGGTTCGGCCGACTCTCTTATCGCTGCTGTACTGCTGAATATCACAGATCCAGCCCTCGCACTGAGCCATGATCTCCGCTCGCTTCATATAGAAGTGCCGATGGATCACCTGCACGCATACACACACACGGTTAGTGTTAAAAATTATCAGTGTTCTTGGAGAAGGGAATTGTGTATCAGTTCCCATAGAGCCCATAAATCAAAACGCAAACCTCATATTCAATTTTAGTAGCACTAGAAAACAATCTGCTGATCTTCAGTTTTAGACTCCAGTGACCTATTGGATTCATAAAGAACAGATGACCGATCGCACCACACAGATAACCAGCAGTCACTGCCTTTCCGCGCATGTTAATACAAACAAACCAAGTGACCTTTTCGGTAACAAAGATCATAGGCAGGAAAAAAAAAGAACTCCGCGCTCACGCGGACACACACTTCCTCGTAGTACTCTGAATCTGTCTGAAGGCGAGAGCTGACTCACTCGCTCATTCTGCATCTCCTAGATATTCCTCCTCCCCATCTCACTTTGTTTTCTAAATATGTCATACATAGTGACGTGAGGAGTTGTTAATATCAGTCACAACACGATGATTTAACAGAATCGGTATCGTTTCCCCAGACATCGGGAATGGCTCTTGGGTTGGTTAAAGGGATAGTTCACTTTCTGACCTCAAGGGCATCCAAGATGTAGGTGTCTTTGTTTCCACAGTATTTTCAATTTTGATATTTTTAGGTCAAACCGTTCTTTAGGTCAAACGCTCCCAACTCATCAAGATCGGGGCTTAAAGAAAATCCTGAGTTCCCCACTCGTATTTACAACATTGTGGTGGCATTCATGTGCGTTCAACTGGTAAATACGATCTTTACAATGTGTTATGATTGTGATTATTAGTACATTTTAAAGTAATAAACAGAATTATGATCTAAACAATTCATGAACTTATCGTTTTGTCTCATTTCGAGAACAAAAGTCATAACATTACAATATTAATGGAATTTTGTGAGCATATAGTGGTACAAGAAAAGAAAAAAGAAAAAGAGAAAGTCAATGCTACGAGAATAAATTTGTAATGTTTTGAGAATAAATGCATAAATGTTTTGAGAATAAATATATAAATGTTTCAAGAGTAGATTTATTTGGCAAAAAAGTCAAATGTTTTGAGAAAGCCGGAATTCTACGAGAACAAATTTGAACAAATTAATTATGTTTTGAGAATGAATGTATAATGTTTAAAGAAAAGTTGTAATGGCTATGGGAATAAAGTTATAATGCTATGAGAACAACTTTGTACTGTTATGAGAAAAAAAAATTCATGTTATGAAAATAAAGTCATGTTTTGGCAAAAAAAAGTCAATGTTTTAATGATTCTACTATAAAATCAGTGTTTTGAGAATAAAGTTATAATGTTACAGGAATGAAGTTAAGGTCTGATAATACATTTCTAATGTTCTTAGAATAAAATCAATGTTTTGAGAATAAATTTTCTGAGCAAAGTTGTAATATTATGGAAATTAGTTTCTTTTTTTTGGAGAATAAAGATGTAATGTTTAAACAAAAATGTACTAACAATGTTACTAACATGTTACCAACAATGGTACAACAAGCAAAATTCCATGAACCATGTCTGAAAAACATAAAATCCTGTAAACCTTAGATGTCATTTGGTTTTTAACTGTAAATAACAAGGAAAAAAAAACAAACAAAAAACAGGTTACAGAATAGTCCTGAATCCACACCGAACGCTCTAGTGGGAAAACAGCCTTATAAACAGCTTCTGCAAAATCCACCTGTTATGTCTTCACTAACACACACAGTCTCTCCCAGGATTGAGACGTGCACTTTAACCTGCTTGTAAAAGCGACACGCTGTTCGGATCAAACTTCTTGGGGGAAAGAGAGCGCAGGCGAGAGGGATTCAGGAATGAGCGCATGTGATCGATGGTCTTGCCAGTGTTGCCATGGAAACCCCGGCTGCCACTGCACATTACTCGCTGGCACTGAGCTCAACCTCACCGGCCTTATATCTCTCTCTTTCGCTGTCTCGCTTCATCCATCCATCCTTCATAAATCTATCTTTCTCCCAAACATGGAAAGGTCAACCACCCAGACATGTGACTGTTACAGCCTCTCCCATAATACAGCGTTTGTTTCATATTCATTCAGTTCCTAGAACATGTGTAACGATATTGGAAAGCGCGCGAGAGAGAGAGAGAGAGAGAGAGAGAGAGAGAGAGACGTAGTTACGGTGTAAGGTTCTTGTGCAGGAGCAAGTGTGTGCGTTTCCTCTCCCTCTTCTCACGTCAGCAGCCCACTATTTATTACCGTGTGTGACTGGCTCTTGGTGTGTGTGTGTGTGTGTGTGTGTGTGTGTGTGTGTGTGTGTGTGTGTGTGTGAGAGATATAGCTACGTGTCCTGCTTTTTTAAAAATTGCATGTGTGTGAATCTGTGTGAATGTACTACACTCCAAAACACTGCTTCATATCGTCCAATGGCAGAAGCAGCAATAGAAATGTTGATTTTAAATACTTCAAATTCATTCAAACACAAGAAATTAGTATTTTAGTGTAATTGCCATTAATAAACGAAAAAGAACTTCGACGTGAGTATATCGGGGCCTTCAATGTCCATGTGCTCCATGTAGATAACGTCACCGGTCTCTCTTAAATGTGCTGAAAGCAAATATCCGAAGGGATGAGAGAGATCCTTTCTCAACACAAAAAGCTCTACACTAAAGCTCCCATGATTCAAACTGCCCGCAATACCTTACATTCAGGCCCAAATGGAGTCAACAAACAGTCTATACATGATTTTATACATCCTCACCTCTATGCATGTTTGTTTATTAAACATTTTGCCTAGTTTCATTAATCATTCAGTAACTAATATGAGATTTAAACCCTTTCCACATAATTATGCATATTCTGTATGGGCCAATACATAATTCACCAGTAAGTACGAGTGCCATACGAGCTTCTGTGTTATAGCAGTCGATGTCCAGCCTGGCTCGGTTCTGCCCAAACGACAACCCCGCGGCCCTTTATCCCTCTCAACAAAGCTCTGGTTGCCATGGCAACAGCCTGTTCAGTGTCCACTGTGGGATACAGAGGTAATGTACCAGCCACATAACTGCCTGAGGTGGCGAGGCAGCCGTTAGGCATGACATCAAACTCACAAATACCAGCTGAAGAGCCCATACTAGACCCAAGATGACATGGACAGATAATGCCAATATGATGTGTGATGCCACATAGTCTGATCTGGCTACTGATTTTTCAACTATATGGCAGTCTGGGAGTGTAAACACTCGCAAAATACACACTCATGGCCCATATTTCTAGAGTTCGATGCATGCTTTTGGTCTGATCATGGAGTTTATGTTTGGTAAATTAGATGAGGGCACACTTTTGAGTTAGCGGGTTCATGATTCATATCCCTCCTTCAAAAACTCAGTATTTTCACTCATTTTTATTCTGATTCAGGCAGCTCCTCCTCTCTCTCTTTTCACTGAGCATATGGATGATTGCTATCTGGTGGTGGGGTGTCCATATCAAGGACAAAAAGGAAATCAAAAACAAAGAGGGGAGAAGAACATCATCTATTTAAAATGACAAAAAGATAGGACAACTCAAAATGTACTGCTGACACTGGACAAAAACCACCTCAGGCATATTAATATTACTAAAATTAAAATATTATTACAATTTACAGTTACAAAATAACAGTTTTCTATTTAAATATATTTAACAATGTTATTTATTCATGTAGCAAAGAACAGCATTTATATTTTTTTCTAACAGACCCTACATTTTTTAACAGTACTGTATATAAAATATACATGTAAAGTATGAATGTTAGTGCACGTGTATATATACACATCCACAAATTATTCATATGTATAAAATAAATATTGCATGTGTATATTGTATTATATGTGCATGCATGAACCTCGGCACCCTTTCGTGAGCCGATAAGTGTTTGTGATGAACGATATCTAACCTCTTTAAAGCAGGGTGAAGGGTTGCGGATCTGTTCTAGCATGGCCCACTTGACAGTGGCCTGCCGGATGTTTCCGTCGTACTCTCTGGAGCTCTGTGTTCCACTCGGCGTGCCCCGGGAACGCTCGTAACCTGGTTCGTTGAAGTATGGCTCAGCCACCAGGATCAGAGACTGGATTGATACCAGCACCTAAAAGAGACAGACACACACACACACACACACGTGTTATAAATCCAAGGTGAAAACACACACAGATCAGGTGAAAAGGTGAAGAACACAGATCTCTGTGTCCAAAGCACTACTGTCCCAGTGCCCGATTTCCATTTATTGATCGGCTGGACACTAACTGTAGCACTAATCAATGGAGACATTTCTATGAACTGCTGGCAGCACTACATGAGCACAAGTGAGAGAGAGAGGAGAAGAGCCTGATCAGATCAATATTACAGGGCGAAACTGCTCCCCTGCCTATTATTTTGAGAGGTATGATGAAGGGAGAGAGGAGGGGTTGAGATGAGGGCAGATAATTACTGTAGGGAAGCCAGGATGGTGTAGGTGATATGACTAAACGGTCTCAGAAAGTGATGAAATGAGGGGTGTTCTCTCCACCATTCACCACTGCTTTAAAACAGGGTTCCTGCACACTTTTTAAAGAAAAAATTAAGGCTTTTTAAGACCTTTTTAAGACCTGAAGTAATCAAAATTAATACCATACATTATTTCAACGGTTTGTTGATAATAATTAGATGATATTTCTCTGATTGTGTTTTTGTACTGGTGCCATGGCTGGTTTAGGCCTGTTGTTGATGGCAGACTCGCGGCGATATTCATATTTTTCATATGCAGTGGTCAGTTGAATGATTAATTAATGTGCAATATTTGCCACCTTAAATTGATTTCCAGGGGCATTTTCACCTATATATATGGAGATTTTTTTTCTAAACTTATTTAGAGTTATGAGTCACGTTTTAAATTTTACAGTAATTATACTTATTAACCAGTGTTGTACCAGTGTTAGCAGTCAAATTCAATTAAATTAAATCCTTCAATCAAAATCCATCTTTGCAGTGCAGAGGTGACACAAGCAGCATCAGAAGTGGCATTAATATTTACACTTCAATATTTAAATATGAAATGATTTCTAACTTTAACGTTTTACTTTATAAATGAAACTAAAACCTCCAGTAGGCGGCGGCAAATCACTGTCTTAATAAGTGAGTTGAGAGAGTCATTCATTCAACCGATTTGTTCAAACGGCTGATTCATTCGAGAAAGAAGCAAGTGATTGTTGATTGAATCGTTAAAATAATTAGTTCAAAACGCGTATTTCCTTCAAGAAATCATCGCTGTCTGTTGCATTGAGACTCTACTACAGTTGCATTTTTGAAATTCTAGTCGGCGAAATAAAGGGAAAACAAACAATATTGATAATGTTATGTCTAAAAACTAACTCACAATGTCAATTTATTTTTAATTTAACTATTGTATAACATAAATATCACACTTGGTACGCAACGAACGCAAATTAGATGGTTTTAAGTCAAAGCGTCATCTAAAATTTAAGACCTTTCATAAGTAAAAATAAGACTTTCTAAGACTTTTTCTGGCCTTAAATTTTAAAAATAAGACCTTTTAAGGATGTGTGGGAACCCTGTTTAAAATCAAAATAATCATCCTCACTTGTGCAGTATCGGTATCAGTATTGGAAGTGAAATTCTTCCATACTAATGTGCATGAATAGGAGAGACCAGGACAGCCCTGATAATTTAAGAAAGAGAAACTCCAAACGAACAGGATTTGGCTCACCTGTAGAAAGCTAGAAGTTTGAGGGTTCCATTTCTCTTCGGGACGCCCATGCCAGGTGTTCAGGATACTTAAACACACCTGGTTGTTACCGACGAGAAGAAAAAAACATAATGGTTAAACTAAACAATGATTACAAGTAAGAGGAGGAAGCTTATAGACCGTTATAAATTAAACAGGCAAATAAATCGGTCTATATTTTTTAGATTATTGCCATTGGCAGTAATATATATATATATATTTTTTTTTAAATATAGCAATAAAAATGAATAAAAAAATAAAATAATATTATTTTTGTATTTCCATTCAGTCAATATTCAGACATTTTTGACATTATCGACATGAGCTGTAAAACAAACACACACAAAAAAAACAACAACAATATAATAACATTTTTATATTTACAACCTACAGTCTATTTATCAGTATTGGGATTGGAAGGAAACACTAACCTTTCCATCGTTGTAAAGATTTGGATTGAAGCGGACGCTGTGGCCACCAGTGGTCTCCAGATTAACAAGAGGAGGGGAGTTTGGGTAATCTTGAGGAAAGTAGACATCAAATTCAAAACAGCCGTTGGCATATGGTGTGTCTGCGGGCCCTGTTATCAACACCTGAAAGAAAAAGCAGGAAAAAGGCCATTAAAACAGCGAGCCTCCAATCCTTCAAAGGTGACAAACGTTAACATGAAAGCATGGTGTTGAACAGCACAGGAATGATTGTGCATGTCTAAACCATGTTTAGAGAGAGAGAGAGCTAGGGAGTATGAACAGATACAGGCAGACATGTGAGTGAGAGAGAGGCAGATCGGAGGACTGTAATGCCATCCAGTAAATCTCTCTCCACTGCAGGCGGTGGAGCTGCACTCAGGCGTAAAGACTGTTTTGACATGACCATTCAAACGCAACACTAAACACACACAAAGCTGTGGCTCACACAGCTCACAAAGCTCAGTTTACTATTAATGTCCATTAAGATTATATGAAGTGTGGAGGAGACCTGGCCCGCTGTTAGGGGTCAGTGTAAACAGACGGAGCAGTGAGTGTCCAGTCTGACTGGGGCTCCGCTTGTGGTCTGGCCTACCCGAGCTCAAGCCAGACACATTGACATTTACACACTTAGAGAGCAGCCAGGGTCAAAAACACATCTCAAATGTCATTAGGAAGAGAACGTGCACTCATAAGTGAGTGTGTGTTAGAGACCAGAGGACAGCGAGACAAGCAAGTGACTGCTGGGATTCATTACGGTTGTTTTGTCATGCAGCAGAGATCGAAAGGTTCATGTTGACCCACAGTAAACAGCAGGGCTTGAGTCTTTCCTGGCTTGCTCTCATAATACGGTTATACATATATGCATACAAACAAATAAATATAGTGTGATCAAATATATATGTAAAAATATAAAAAATGATAAAAATAGTATTTTTTTTAAACAGCGCAATAATCACTCAAGCACAATAAATATTTCAAATATACTAATATAATATTTATAATATATAATATAAATATAATATTTAAATATATATACAAATAATATTTAATATATATTTATATATATAAATATTTCTAATATATATTAAATATTATGCCATTAATCATGCTCATCCATCTGCATTTTGCATATATTCAGTACAATTTGTTATAATTACACAACAGAGTTTTAGTGATCAACAAATGCTCTGTGAATCAGTTTGACAGACTCATCAAAAATAACCAGTATAAAAGCATGATACTTTTACAAATCTGACATGGGTGCTAATAATATAGTTGATTGCATGACTGCTTCTGGAAAACATCTTACACTTGTAGATGATATTCTGTTCCACAATTGGTGCTTTTAACCTAATTTAAGATGCTGATGTGGCCTAAATCAACAAAAATCTCTTTTTTAAAATATAACTGTCGGTGGATGGGCCGAGGGTGTCTATTCATACCTTCATGATGTCGAGGCGTTCTTCATCGCAGCGGACAAACACACTGGAGGAGGATGAGAGAGGGAGGGAGGTGGAGAGCGTGACAGCCTCCTGTGCTAATCGTCGAGCACGGGCGGCACTGTTGGCATCACTGGCGTTCTTCACCTGAGACAGGTAATGGTAGTTCACCTTAAACACCAGTTTAGAGTCCTCATCCTCACACACCATTTCAAATGTGTCTGTGGAAGAGACCACACACGGACAGTTAGTTATCAGCAGTCACAATGACAAAGCAATACGCCTGAAAGATACGATCAGATTCACGTTTCATCACATTTCCTCCAGAAACAGCCGTACTGTGTGTTCGGAAGGGTCTGTTCTGTGTGAGCCAGTGCAGACCTGTTAACAGTCACGTCAGTTGAGATTACCTCATTCGTCTGAGGTGGGGCTAAATCATTTTTGGCAGAACAAAACTCTCGTCATCAATCAGAGCAAAGACAGATGTGAAATGACAACAAGAAAAGCCATTCTACCAGCAAGATAGATTTCAATTCAGATGCACTGTGCCCCTTCAAATATTTGGTGCACTTAAAGGCGAAAAAGCAGCTGAAGGGAAAACAGCAATTTCCATCCATCCATTAACTATTTATTTGGTACAAATGTAACTTTCAAATGTAAAAAATGTAAATTTAACCTTTATTGTAAGCCGCTTTCCCCTCTGTCATTTGAACGAACGGTTGAATTCCTGATTCTATGAAACGACTCCCTCACAAACAGGCAATGGGCTCAAATTGGATAATTGGGCTGGTGTAATTGGCTAAACTGCGAAGTGCACAATGCCCAGAAACTTCACGCCCATTACTTTTACGGGCGAAAGTTGCATGTGCTCCGGTTAAATGTAAATAATGATGTAATACTGCCGTATCAGTTTGAGCCAGAATCAGACCCAGAAAGCGGCGATGAAGAGAGTCAAGCAGAACCTCCCCAAATACGGTTTCTACAAGACATTTCTGAAAGGTACACTACATTTTTTTATTATTATTATTCTATTCATTCTACTATCATTATAGAAGAATTTCAATACGCTGTTACTTGAAAATGATATTGCTGCTTGTTAGCTTTTGAGATACAGTTTTCATTAAACATTTAATATAACTGAATAAATGTAATACCGGTATAAAAAAATACGGTATAAAAGTAATACAGTTTTTTAAAGTTATTATTTTATTGATATAGTGAACAACCGTTCACAAAACTTAAGTTTACTCAGTTTATCGTTTTCTTTTGGTGTACAAGTGGCAACTGTGTTAAAACTAAACTGTTAAAACAGCAACATTACACACTATTTAAAATGAAAAAAGTGAAAATCGCAATCAACCACCCCTTTAACAAATGCATCAATAGTAAAATTTTGGGTGATACCACTAAAATGATAATTATTTTCATGTTACGACCAAAAAACAAATAAATAGCTAATACAAAATTTCTAAATGTTACAAGTGAATTTAAGCATTAAAACATTATCCTGTATAATACAAATAGTGTAATAGATTCATAAATAATGCAAAATATTCATTTTGACAATTACTATTTAACAGTGTTTTAAAGAATAATTTAAGTAAATAATAGATGATGGCAAGTGTAATCTAAATTCAAAAATAGAGGAAACTGGAAACTGTTAAACAATATGGTATCGATTTCCTTGCATCCCTAAAATATTCGAAATAATTTGAAAAATATTGTGTAAAATGTTTAATAAAATGCTTGTTCAAAGAGTCAATTCTATTATACATGCTCTCTAGCTGTCTAATCAGCCAGTAAAAACTCATGTGTCGATCGCTAGAGGAGATGTGTAGTTCAACTCACCAAATTGTAACTTCTTCATTGCTGCTGTATATTTCTCCTCCATTGAACGCAAGATGGACAGCGGTTTGGGCCTTGTTGCTGCCTTCTTAGAGCTCTCTGCCATCTTCCTCTCTGAAAAACAAAAGACAGACACATCAAAAAAAGAGTAGCCTGAGGGAGTAGATCTTCCATCCTCTCAACTCTAAACAACCAACATCCCTACGAGACGCAAAAGTAACCTGAACGAGTGTATGTAACTCTATCAGTAAACAAAATATACTGCCAAGAAAAAAGGCCCACTTTGAACATTTTTTTTTTTACTTAATTAAAAGACTCCCAATGGGACACGTCTGACTGCAAATTTATTATCTTGATAAATAGCAATAAGCACTGAATGTCATGTTGTTACACAAATGAGTCGCAGCATTTCTGTTCCCCCAATTCAGATTGTTATCGAGAGGATGCCAGACTAATGACAACAACACCAGCAGACCATCACTACTCCAGTGAGCGGATAGAGGCCGTTAGAGTAACAACACAATTAAACTCCATATATTTATGGAGCTTTATGGCATTTCTGCAGTGGGTGTAGAGACATGTCCTTCCTCACATGCACATGCACTGTGACAGCCAATCAAATTATCACTGTGTTTAACATGTGCGTTGGACACGAGCCACATACAATTCAACCAACATCGATAGCTCCACTTACATCAGCGCACGATACTGATGGCGATGTCGATACTGAACTATGAGAAACCACTCTCGGCCAATCAGACACCCTGACTGCGCAGTCTTTGGGCACTTAAAAAAAAAAAGATGGAGCACTAATTAAGCAGTAAAATGGGGTGGTAAGTAATGTCTCACTTCTATTATCATATAGATTTTCCTTATGGATGGTGACAGCAGCATTGATCCGCCTCACCACGTTTAACGCCCCTTTCATTCACTCATCACAGAGAGAATGAGAGCATGAGATACCCAAGAGAGGGTGATAGTTAAATGTGGAGATTAGGGCTGGGCAAAAAATGGATTTTTCGATTAATCGTTTTTTAAAATGTGGTCGATTCAAAATCGATTCTCAACGGCCATGAACTGATTTATTCCATATTCAGGGCTCGCAGTGCTACGTCTTCTCTCAAGGCGAGCGTCAAGCGCTGCAGGCGTCGATACACACTCGTGTTTTGGAGTCGGGACATGACGGAATAAAAAGGTTTAAATATTCATGCAATTTTAAACTATCCAAAGCTCACACACTCTCAGAGATATTTTTCACTGCGTGCACATACAGTAAAGCCTAAATCCGAAATCCTAAACAGCTCGCCAGTAACAAAAGTTCTGTTTCATGGATTATATCACTTTAAAAGTTAAAAACATGCAAAATTATGTCAAAACTCTGGTCTTGGTGAGTCACCTCATAAAGACAGTCGGTTATGTCTTAAGTAAGCATTAAACGTGTGTGACAGAGAGAAATGTTATTTGTCAATTTTGCATCTTGGATCAAAATCCTGTCTGTTCATTGTATGCATTCAGTGTATAGTGTACCTAAAATAAAAAGAGTTTTATATACAGGTTTGTGGCACTTAATTTCCTTGTATTAATTAACCACTTGTAAACTTATATACACTGTTCTTTTTTTTATAAATATAGGATTTGTATTACATCTATATTCATTATAGAGAATCGAGAATCGGAATTGAATCGAGAGCTTGTGAATCGAAACAAATTTGAACATCTGAATAGATACCCAGCCCTAATGGAGATAGTGTGAAGCAAGAAAATCCCCGCAAACCTGATGACAAGGGTTTCTGCCAAGGAACAAAGTGGTCTACATTTCCCTTTCCTATGACCTAGAGGACCTGAGAAAGACAGTTTGCAAATGTTAATAAACAGATGTGACTTCAAGAGCTTTAAACCCCAGGATTAGAAATTGTCACGTCACATTCATTTTTATGAGGTCAAAGGGACTAAACTTGATCATACAACCTCTCTGTCTGAAAATGCACCCTGGTCATGACTAAGGGCTGTTGGTTCAAATCTTCAAGAATTAGCACGACATAGATTAAGTCTAGCCTGACAAACGAAACTGCCCAGTAAAGCTGACTTTCCATTTAAAAGTCCTTCAAGAACGCAATCAGGCTTTAGAAAGCCTCTGGTGGGGCTCTGTGCTGAAGAGCCATTTCTCTTTGGCTTATTTTGTCAGAGCAAACAGTCACTCCATGTCCCCCAGGGCCCTCGGATAAGAAAGGAGTGTGTCTTCAGCCTGTGAAATACACACCATCACTCTCCGGACTGACCACTATACATCCAGCACTGTCCTTCTTTCACTTGTGCTCTGATTCAAGTGAAAACCGGGAGCTGTCTGAACCATCCACAGACTGCAACGTAATTACCATGGTCCAGCCCCAGAAATGCAGTAAAGACATCGTTAAAATAGTCCATGTGTGACTTTAGTGGTTCAACCTTAATGTTATGAAGCAATGAGAATACTTTCGCAAAAATAAACAAAAATAACGACTTAATTCAACAATCTATTCTCCTCCCTGCCAGTCTGCTACGCGATTCACGTAAGCACCATAACGCATGCATGTGACCGTGCTTAGCCAATAGTGAACCAGCGTTCTGCTGTAAAACACGGAAGAGCTGTAGGTTGTAAATAGTCCAACAAAGTGAATAGCTTAAGAGAGTGGCAGGGAAGAGTTTGTTGAATTAAGTCGTTATTTCTTATTTTATTTTTGTGCACACAAAGTATTCTCATCGCTTGATAAACTTAAGCTTGATAACTTTAATACCTAGTAGCCCATGAAGGAGTGAGACAGCTCTCAGATTTCATCAAAAATATCTTAATTTGAGTTCCAAAGATGAACGGGGGTGGAACAGCATTAGGGTGAGTAATTATAATGTTTTGTAATTATTTTTGGGTGAACTAACCCTTTAACAATTTTACGAGTCACTAAATTTCAATGAATTAATCATTCAATTTGTGTATTGATGACTTTATTGTAGTGTCTAAAATGTAGAAAATAATATAGGTGAAAAATTAGTCAATGTTTCTAAACTGGAAATTCATTAAATACCCATCTGTTAAGCATTTTAAATCCAAGTTATTATTATTCAATAACAGCACTTAATGGAAGCATTTGAGAAATAGTAGATTGTTCTCACCGTGGTTGGCCTGCCGTAAGTTGGTTGTGGCAGCATAGACAATCTCTGCAGTTTTCTGGATGTCGGGAACTAGCAGCGTCAGGCCTTCTGGCTCTGGGTCAGATGTCTCAGCCTTCATTACCCCTTTACTTTTGTCTTTCTTTGACCTAAGGTGGACAACGAATCATCATGCGTCACATTTCTATTTCTGTAGATGCAATATCTTATTAATTAGGGGTCTGTATTTGTGCTTGTGTGCATGTGAACATGTGAAATGTTTCATTGCACATTCAGAATTGGGTTGAGTGGACCACAAAAATGGCATAGAAAAAAAACGCATGTCCTCAAGACAAGAGCTTCTCAACCTCTCATGTCCCCAACCCTGAAACAAACACGCACTGCTCATGAGAGGTGCTGGTAGACACTGAATGCATCAAATGGGCAGCAGATCGTGACATGTCCCAAAGTAAACCATTAAAAACAACATCCAGCTGTCTTGCAGCTAAGCACACACCCTCACAAAATGCATCTTTCATTAAGCAGGAGGACGGAACATGAAAGAGAGAGAGAGAGACAAAGGATAAAGAGGACATGAAATCATAAATGTCCTTCGCCTGTAAGTGATGCAGAGGAGAGTAATTAAGATGGCACTGTCATTCAAGGGTACACGTGTTACTTCATTTTAAAACACATAAAAAAACATTTAAAAACTTTAAAAATAAAATCATTTTAAAAAATTGTTTTAAGTTTTAATTTAAAAACCTAAAATCTTTTTGGTAAAAAAAACAAAATGTAATGTAAAATATAAACATTATTCCTTGACAATACATTGCTAAAAATCAATTCATAGTGTATATGTGTTCGTTCGAATGAAAACAATGGGGAAAAAAAATATCTACACTATTTTGCATATACAAAACACGAGTTTGTAACAGCAGAAGCTCAGGTCAGTGTGAAGGTCACTGGAGAATGGAGGCATTACGGGGCAACCGAGGTGTACTGACTGATCTAGCCATCACTGTGTGTTACTCCTTTGATGAAACAAAGGTTTTGACTTGTGGCTATAGCATCAGGTTACATCTTGAGGATATAAGTCAGGTTTTTGCATGCAGGTCAGAGACAGTGAGTGTCACAGGGGGAACATCCATCCATCAGCAGTCACTCAGCCCATCCTCTGTCCCTTAGTTTGACTGACCAGTGTGAGTGTGTGTGTCTAAGAGAGAGGAAGAGCGCACCTTAGGCGGTTGGTGTAGGTGTCCACGCAGGTCTTCATCTTGGCCAGTAACATGCCGACGGAGGTCTGACACTCGGTGCGTTCTTCATCCTCCTCTTCTTCGGCAGCGTCTCCTGATAGCGGCAGGAGCAGAGGAACCAGGCTGGTGCAGGTGGAGATGGCTCTTAGCAGCTCCAACAGAGCACGATACAGGGGTACGTGACGCGCCATGTCCAAAACTGCAGGAGACAAAGAGAGAGAGAGAGACATTACGTATTAAGACAGGACTTATAAAAGACAAAGTTGATTACATCTCTTAAAAGACAGAAGGACAGAGGGAAACAAAGGACGATCCACACACATATTCAGCCTCTCAAGGTTGATGTTTTTAATGTAGAAGTTTTTAGGTGCATTATAGCCTCCAAATATTTAAACAGCAGAAATCGTTCAGCACAAGGAAATACTATATAAACAGAAGAGTCGTCTTGCACGCATTTTATAAATATGCAAAGAAGAAGGACACTTATGTTGCACCTCCTTAAAAGGATAGACTCTGACAGTAAATATTTTCACAAAATATATTTTATGTTCCATTTTTACGAGCATAAAACACAAGCAAATCTTCCACTGAGCATTATTTGATGCTATAAGGACCCATGATTTGAGGCACAAGGGCTGTTTGTGCATGTATTTCCTGTTTGGAGAAGGCACGATAATCCTTTTGTGGCACAGCGGAGTCTTAAAGCCTGAACAAGGAGAGTGAGAGAATAAAAGATGAGAGGGAACGAGACGGAGAAAGATTACTGAGGGTCTTCAAGCATAACGCTATAATCAGGCTCATATTATCAGTGTGTAGTTGAACGTAAGGAACTTGAGTCCTGAGTGCATGTTTGTGAGACTTGTGTGTATGCTATTTTAAAAGGTTAATTTTGTTTTGGAGGTCTCCAACAACAAGTTTTCATGCATCAAAGGGCAAAAAAACACTTTCATTTTCTCATAATATACATTGCACGTCACCACATTTTTCAATGATTCCCAAACAGAGCAAGCGCTCTGCGAATCCCGCTTTGAACTCCGAGACTTGCGAATCAGTCGTCAGTAAAATGACGTGTTGTGGGCTGGTCAAGTAGCGGGCGGACATTACGCAAATGTCTCTTCTAATGACGTAGAACCGTAAAGTAGCAGGACTCGAATATAAAAAACCCGACTCGTATTGGCGGGTCAGAGTCGATTCTTTCTTTTGGGAGACAATAACTATTTATATCATGCATTACACTGCATGAAAGGGAATATAAAAAATAAATCATAACAGGGGCACTTTAAGAAGAAAGGAATATTAAACACCTGAAGGGAGCTATTTCAAAGGGTTTCATTTGAGTGTGCGCTCACTGCGAGGACAACATAGATCAGAGAGCGGTTAGTGTGCGTGTTCCATCTCAATGTCAGTCTATGTTCCAGATTCTCCTCATGCTCTCCTCAGTTCAGACCGTTTCTCCTTCACTCTCATCTCATTTACAGACTAACTGATTTACTGCACACCAATCCTCCTCTCTCTACCTCATCAGACATTCAGCTCCATGCTGGATTGGGTGGATGATAAACAATGTTAGTGAGAGCAGAGAGGACACATACGTCAGCTCCCCTGCCCTCCATTGCCGTGCACGGAGAAGAGTGGAGATGATGGAGCAAGAGAGGAGGGAGGGCACACAGGACAGGACAGTAGGATGTAGAAGGGGAAGATAGCAGACATATCTGAACTTGAGAAGAGAATAGAGAACAGGCAAGGAGACCAGAAAGTAGGAGGGGCGAACAGAATGGAGGTAAAGAGAAAGCAGAAGACATGAGAAGGAAGTAATGACAAGTGGAAAGGTGACCAGAAAGGAGAAATAAAAAGGGGGGGCAAGAAAAGGAAACAGTATAGGAGAAGACCAGAAAAAGGCAAAAAGATGAGAATGCTAGAGAGAAGAGCCCGACTGATAAAGAATTTTGAAGGCCGATACAAATATTTGTTGGTTTTTGTTGGCCGATATTTTTTGTTGTTATTATTATTATTAACGTAAAGTAACTATTACTAGCTAATTCCGCTTCACTCTCGGCTTATTTAACAGCAGCAAAACTGGACATGATAGTCACAAATTTTGTCATGCTCGTTTGAGTTAAGAGAACTAATGCGGATGTTCTTTTAATTGTTATTCAAGCAATGTATGTCTCGTGACCAACTCAACGAGTGTTGCCAACAGGAATGGTGTAGAGTGCCCTCTGGTGGACAAACTATACAACTCCAACACTCATGACATGGTTAAAGCATGTTTCGTCCGTTTTTATTTTATTTTTGAAATATTCATTTATCGGCCATTATAACTGCCGATACCGATAGTTTGGAAAATGCTTAATATCGGCCGATAATATCGGTCTGCCGATACATCGGTCTGGCTCTACTAGAGAGTAGAGGAGAACAAAAATCAGAAGAGTTAAGAGGCGTCAAGAAGAAAGGAGATGAGAGAACACAAGAAAGAGAGGGAGAGAAAAAAGTAGAAAATCAGACAAGAGGCAAAAAAGGAAAGGGGAAATCAAGAAAAAAATTTGAAAGCTGAAAAGATAAGTACAAAAAGGAGACGATGGAGCTCTGAAAGGTGGAGAGGAGATTAGAGGAAAAGAGAAAGTAGGAGAGAAGAAAACCAAAGATGAGAGGCAAGTGGAGAGAAAAAGCAGAGAGAAGACCAGACAGAAAAAAAAAAACAGAAAAAAGAAAAAAGGCGGAGTAAAGAGATTATCTTATTATAGATAATACTATAGTCTCTCGTCAAACTCCTCACAGCAGCTCTAAGAACACTTCAATATCATTCATCCCTCCATCCATTCCCTCTTCACCCGGAAGGTCACAGGTCATCGGGACTCAAACTGATCCACCGAGCTTTAAAACGATTTCATTTTGTACCTTAAGACCTTTGTGAGTGACTGACCTCTCACCCCACCGTCTCACTGTCTATAAAGGATGTTAGCCTTAAACGGAAGCTCCATGCTCTGTGTGTGAGTGAGAATTGTACAGACAAGAGACATCTTTTCAAAAACAACAAACAAAAGAAGTGTCTTATACTCAGCAAGGCTGCATTTATTTGATCAGATATTTATTGGAATAAAGAGAAAAAAAATGATTACGATTTAAATAATATTTGGATTAATATATTCCTGTGATGGCAAAGCTGAATTTTAAGCATCATTACTCCAGTCTTCAGAGTCACACGATCCTTCAGAAATTATTCTTATATACTGATTTTCCGCACAAAAAACATTACTTATTATTATCAATGTTGAAAACAGTTGTGCTGCTTAATATTTTTGTGGAAACTGTTTCAAAGAACAGCATTATTTCTTTTGTAACAAATTCTGTAGGGCAGTATAATACAGCCACACACACACACACAGGAACCATGAACAAACATTTTATGTGTGTGCAGTGTGTCACAGTTCCCAGAGCATGTGGTGGAAACTCTTTGTCACCATGACAACAAAGATCTCGAGGACAGGCGGGACAAGACACACCAGCAGCAGTGCAGAAACGGAGACTCGCTTTTTGCCTCGTGGGTTAGTTAAAATTTAATCTGGTTATTTACATCGTGCAGAAACGCATAACTGTTCATGACATGCAGATAAAGAGAGCGAGACCTGCTTATAATAGGACTCCACTATGAAATATGTATGCGTACATATATAAATATATAAATATATATATATATATATATATATATATATATATGTGGGTGTGTGCACTTTTTTTTGGTGTGTTTGAAGTACCACTAGCACACTTTTGTTGAAGTAAATCAGGTTGACAGGAGTCTGATTATAAATGCCGCTTTGCAGAGCGGAACTGGGCCTGGAGTCTAATGACTGACACAAAAATCATGCTTCCCAAATCATTCAGGGCACAAGAGTCCTCCGCCTGTCTGGAGTGTGTGTAAGTGAGTGAGCAAGCAAGAGAGAATCCTTCACATGAGGGCCGGCTGGAAAGAAAGACACATGCAGCAAGAGCTCAGAGAAGCACTCCATCAATAATGCAACAGAACGAGGAATAAAACAAGATGAGCGCTTCAGCATCTCCCTTTCACACTTTTGCATCTCTGACACAAACGACACCTGAGACGCAAGACATGGACTGATGGCACAACCCGACCACTGTCTCAACAGCTCCTGATCCATGTGCCAAAGACACGAGGAAAAAAAAAGACAGCAGAGACTGAAAG
This sequence comes from Cyprinella venusta, assembly GCA_038021265.1. NCBI lineage: Eukaryota > Metazoa > Chordata > Actinopteri > Cypriniformes > Leuciscidae > Cyprinella > Cyprinella venusta. The sequence goes on from CM075875.1 coordinate 14,441,467, forward strand.
ATGGGTTATTTATCACCACAACTTAGACAAAAATACACAAGCATCTAGTGTATAGATGCTGCAATATTAAACTTCTGCCTAAAACTGGAATAAAAAGCTGACATTAAAATTCGATACTATATAAGCAAGTAAAAATAAAACACTACTAGTAAATGCTATAAGCGAATTTGTCAATTTTATTAAAATTATTTTGAGATTTTATTGCGGTATGAAAAAAAGGGAAATTATTAGTGTTTTAAAGATTCAATTTAATTGAGCTTTAGATGATAGCTAAGGTAATTTAAATGTAAAATAAAGGATATAAGCACAAACAATTAAAGGAGTAGTTCACTTTTAAAAATAACTTTTGCTGATAATTTACTCACCCCCATGTCAACCAAGATATCCATTTCTTTCTTCAGTCGAAAAGAAATTAAGGTTTTTGATGAAAACATTCCAGGATTTTTACTTTTGGTAACCAAACGGTTCAAGGTCCAAAAAGACAAGTTTCAGTGCAAACTGTTCAAAGGACTTTAAACGATTTCAGACCATGAATAAGGGTCTTACCAAACGAAACGATCGATCATATAAAAAAAAGTTTAAGTTTTAGAAGCTCAAATGGTCGCCTTGCTCTGTTCTGTGATGCGCGTTCGTGACTCTCCTGTTCGAACTCGTTTATCAAAATGAACAAATCTTTTTCGTGTCATTTGCTTCATTCAACGACAGAAATGAAAGAATTGACTCGGAAAAAGATTTGTTCATTTTGATGAACGAGTTTGAACAGGAGAGTCACACAGAACAGAGCAAGGCGAGCATATAAAACTTAAACTTTGTTATTTTTTAAAGATAACCGATCGTTTCGCTTGATAAAACCCTTATTCATCGTCTGGAATCGCTTAAAGCCCTTTCAACAGTTTGCACTGAAACTGTCTTTTGAACCTTGAACCATTTGGTGCCCATTGAAGTCCATTATATGGAGAACAATGCTGGAATGTTTTCATCAAAAACCTTAATTTCTTTTCGACTGAAGAAAGAAAGACATGGACATCTTGGATGACATGGGTGAACTACTCCTTTAAATACCCAATATTGTTCAATATTGATGAATTAAAAAAAAACCTTTAATATCAGCTGATAACCAATATAAGGTTTAAAGAAATACTTTTATGCAGCAGGTCAGACACATTAATTTGATCAAAAGTGACAGTAAATGCATTTATAGTGTTAGAAAATTAAGCCTTCAAGTTTTTGAACTTTCTATTCATCAAATTCATTTCATCTTTCGTTAAAATCACAGTTTTCAACATTGATAAGAAAATTTATTGAGCACCAAATCAGTGCATCAGGATAATTTCTATAGGATTAAATAAACAGCCTTGGTGAAGAGACTTTCAAAAATGTAAAAAAAAAAAAAAAAAAGTAAAGAAAACAAACAAACAAAAAAAAAACTCTCGTACTTTTAAGGTTGAGTACCACACCAAATCCAACAGCATCATCAAAATGAGTCCAGATTCTCTGGCTTTAAACCAGCTGACCCCAGAGATAACAGGTGACAGTGGCGGCTCTCAGAGTTACTTTAAACACGTGGAGTCAGCCAACAGACACTTTGGTGCCCTGACAATCTGATTGTAGGCATTAACAGCGACACCCTCATGAGAAAGTGGCACCCTTCCAGACGTTTATGTACGAGTTGCTAACGGGAGGTATCTGCGCTGCACAAAAGCTATAATTTTCAGGAAAACAGTCTTGTATCTGAGGAAACTCTGTGCCAGCACAGGCTGTTTAAACACAAGGATGTTTGCTGGAGTTAATGGCGACGACCACAGGGCTGTAATTTTCCTCCTCTGCAAAGCTGCTATAAAACCCTCAGCTAACGGAAGGATAACAAAGCGCATTCTTCCCTTTCTGCATCATTTAAAGCAACTAAATCATTCAGAGCATTTCTCTCATCTGAAGAGGAATCAGTTTCTGATTGTGCTCTAAAGACACCGTGTCTGTCTACTCATGAGGGCATTTTGGACAGCGAACTGAGCAACTGATGCAAATGCCAAAATAAAAAATATGACTGGCAAAACTATTTTTTCTTCACGGTCACATGGTCCTTTAGGAATGATCAATCTAATATGCTAATTTGCTGCTCAATAATCATTTCTTATTATCAATGTTGAAAATAGTTGTCAGTTAATTTTGTTCTGGAAACCATGATCCACTCTTTCAGGACTTAGTGATGAATAGAAAGTTCACAAGAGCAATTTAATTTGAAGCAGATTTTTTTTTAACTGAATAAATGTCACCTTTGCCACCATCATTTAAATGCCACCATCATTTAAATGCATTTTTGCTGAAAAAAAATCCTACTGACTAAAAGCTTTTGAATTGTATTGAAATGTAGAATTGTTTGGATTCTACAAGGTTAGAAGCTGTGCTTAAATCACCAGCATTAAACAGTAAAAAACTGTTTGAAGACCAGCATCCTACAGTCGACAAAGCAAAGTTGACTGAAGGCCAACAAAGCAAAAATAATCTTGAGGTCCAGTTACTTTCTGTGACTGTTTCATTTTAATGACCATGCCATTTCTATCCTCCCATCCATCCTTTCACTCCTCCACTCTTACTTCTTTATCCAATTTAGCTCCCGTGCACCCATACAGGTAAAAAGGGGTATCTATCTCTCTCCACGCAGGAGGGAATAATTAATTCTGACAAGCCCTCTGACTGACATTTGCCATTTTGCATGGGTACACACATGCTGTTAAAGAGCTTTGGAGAGAGGAGAATATGACTTTACAAAGGGCACCTGTTTAAATGAGCAGAATGAGATATTTTAATTAGGGGTGTGCGATATCAGCAACAGCAAAAAAAAAAAAAATCTCAATATTTGTCTAACGATGATCAGATGATATTTCTATCATAGTGTTACTGTGCTGGTACCTTGGACAGCTGACTACTACATTTTTTTTAATTCTTCGTATTCTGTGCGGTGGTTAGTTTTGCAGCAGTGACAGAAATCAATTGCTCAAATGTTGAAATAGATTTACGCCTATGCTTAATTTATTATGTCAAACTTTATTATGCCAAACAAAAAAAAAGCCAAATCGAATAATAAGACACAATAAGGCTGTTACCAATCAAAAGAAATCAGCATCAACTAAATCCATCTTTGCAATGCAGAGGTATTTACAGACTGTTTAATGGAGCTCAGAGATGACAAATGAATAACCTGCAGTTACAAATGTAACTTTTGATTTTATTTTATTCTTTAAACAAAAGTTGATATATGAAACCATTTTAAAATTGAAAAGATACTTTAAATATGTAACTAAAACCACCAGCAGGTGGCGGCAAGTCACTGTTAATGAGCACATTTACATCGAGTCATTAATTCAACAGATTACCTCAAACAGCTGATCACTTCAGGAGCAAAGCATTTGACTCTTTGAGTGAGTCATTGAATCGTTCCTTAACCGTTTCGTTCAAATGGACTGATTCATTCAGTAACAAAACAGCTGTGTTGCTCAGACGCGAATTAGTTCTGCTGTGGCTTTTTTGGAACTGCTATTCAGCGAAAGAGCAAAACAGGCATTTAATATTAACTTGGTTTACTAAACTGCAAATATGCTGTTAATTTTATACAGCAATCATGCTGATATTTGGGGGGAAATTAGCACTCTTTGTGTGATTCCATAACTTTATCATATGATATAAATCTGCCCTAAAAGAAAAATACTCATCCAGGGGCATTTGTACTGCATTTTAATAGAGTACTGTAAATTAAGCAGTTAGAGAGTGCAGTGTAAATGCGCACGTGCAGTCTAAGATAAACTGAAAAGGCTACATCAATTAGTGTATGCACTCTCTAAACGTGTTTTTTTTAAAGTGAGGGACATCGATAATGTCAGACTGCACATCGTTAAAACAAAACTACAATCTATTTTGCACATCCCTAATAATAACAGATCACAGCGGAGAAAACCGGCTGACTGCTATTACAACCCTTCACTACAAACATCTTAATGAGAAAAAGAAACAGTACACTAGGGAAAAAAAACTCAGCTAGAGAAAAAATAATTTATCTTGCAGGTTTTGACTGTCAGATATGAATTGTGTGCATTGTTCAGAGTTTGTCCACTAATGATGATCGTGGTGGAGATTTAGAGAAGGAAAAAAAGGGTAAAGGCATGAATGTACATTGGATGAGTGCACACACATCCATTAAAAGGTTTCCAAGCCATCACTCACTCTCTCTCATTTTTGGTGTTTGATCGAGGGGAGTAGGAGTGCATCCTGCAGGATGTTGCGGCAGGTTTGAAAAGCTTGTCAGAGCTGACCCAATTCAGCACTGTCCATTTCTGTGAGTCTCTGCAGAACCTTGCTCAAGGTCTGTGTTACACCATCAACTTCTGTTTTAAAAGCTATATAAATACACTCAAGATTCAAGACTAGGGGTGTAGCCTAATGACTGCCACTAAAAAATTGAGTGCCAAAACTGGTTGCAAAAGTGACTAACCTGATAATTTTACGGTTATTTTAAGATCGCTGTTGGTTTTTTTATTTTTTTAACTAATGATAGTGTATAAATGTAATGTATAATTTCCTGGTCACTCTTTTCCATTTAATGAGCGTAAACAAGGACCGGAGCCATCAAGTCTATTTTTCTTTTTTTTAATTAAAATGTTTGATGCGTAAAAGCTCAAATCTACATGAAATCGCAATTTATAATTGCAACAAGTTTATTATTTAAATAAACTTGAATTTAAAGGTGTTATTTTATTATTTTATGTTTCCTGGGTTGCCCTTATAATGTTTGTATGTTTTTTAGACCAAAAATAGTCATAATTTTAATTTCCTAGCCTGATTTTATCCTCTGATTTGAACGCTCTATTTGCTATGTGATTCAGTGTAACTGAATGCTTGCATATGAAATAGCTACGTATTACATTTGAAACTCTCACATACTTTTACTACAGCTATTATACATTTTTACTACTAAAGTTATAGAGATTAATGAATTGTGAGACGTTTTTAAAGTATTTAGATCTATTCTCATCACATAAAATGTTGCTGTGATGAGCATTGAGCAAGCAGATGACAGTCTGTTGATCGCGAAAATGAAGATCTTATCATTGCAATGCAGTTTCTGCACTCTCTCTAATGCTTTCACCAATGCAAACACGATGATGTACATAAAACGCGTCATTGATTTCATAACGAGTTGTCCAGATAAACTTGCGCTGTGTGGAATGATTGTTCTTTGATCGCTTTCTGTATAATTTGTTCACAATTTAAATAAGATTATTTTCATCCTACTAAAAGAAACAATGTGCAGTTGATATTTTGGTCAATGGCTTGACTTACTGATGCATAAACAGTATTGAACGATGTTGAGAGAGAGATTAACTGTCTGAACTTGAACTATTAGGCTAAGTTACACATCAGAAATTGTTGCTTGGTAGCTCAATCGATTTATTTTCAGAGTTCATCGAGGCCAGTTCTGGCCCAAGTTGAGGAAACGGTCCTCGGCGAAATGTATGGACCAAACAAAACTTTGGGAAGTTGTGTCGGTGCATTTCCAGAGAAAATAAAATTAACCCATTGTTTCTTCAGAGGCTCGGATGAAGGAAATAAAAAATAGTTTTGTGGCTGTACATCCGAACACTGATCAATTGCCATGCTTTGCTCGCTCGTTTACATACCATGATATCTTTTGAGGAAAAACTCAAATCGCGTTCATACTTCCCAGCTCATTTGCTCATGGGCGAGCCAAATTCCCTGGCGGGCAAAGCAGAGAAAGGGAAGGTTACCATATACAGGCTAAGGGAACTCATATTAATGTTAAACAACTCAGAAAGTAAAAATGTTTGGCCTTTTATCACAATAATCGTAATCTAAAAATTGCTTAATTTTTGTGAATTTTACATTGAGTTAACCTCTATGCTACAGAAGTGCATCAGAGGTCAAATGCGGCAGTCTGATCTTAAGTGATTAGAAGCAGATATTAATAGATCATCAATATTAGAACATGAGCAGATCCTTGAGGCAGCACAATCTGTTCAGAATATTATGGTCACACACACATACAGTAATGAGATCGCTTCATAATCGCCCACCACCGGCTGTCAGCTTGATGATTATATGATCCACAGCTCCAGAGAGAGAAAATTACAAACAAATAAATGAATATAAACAATGGCTCATTGACAAGGAACTCCACTTAAAGCAGATTGAAAAATATATCCTGCCTCTTTCATGGCTTCTAACCTGCCGTGTTCATTTTGATTCGTTTGAAATATTCGGGACCGAGGGAATTCACCCACATGATAATTTCATTTAATTGGACTGTGCAATAATTTCTGCACATTATGGTGAAATGTGCCTATACTAATTATCAAAGAGAGAGTGAGAGCTACAAAGAGAGAACAAAAGAAAGAGCTAGAGAGGGGTGGGGTGTTGTCCTGGCTCTCAAACAATTATGTCGAAGATGATTAAAGCAAACGAAGTTTGCTATAGGATTTTAAAACCACGAATGTGTCAACACACATAATCACTCACTCCATCTGTACCTCAGGAAGCATCAGGATGAAACACTGACATTGAACTACAGTAAAACAAAGATATACTACTTTAACACTGTAGAAACAGCTAATCCACTGAGACGGAAGTAAAAAAATATAAACATTTGTTGAAGCAGTATAATGAAAACCTTATTATAAAAAAATAGTAAATGATTAAAAAATTATCGTGTCATCATTGTTATATGTAACTCCAAAAAAGGAAAGAAACTAAAGAAATACATTCAACCCCTTCCTTCCAACCACCTGGCACCTTTTTGCTATGTAACACCTACCTAATAGCCTTTTCACTCACCAATTAAAAAAAAAAAAAAAAAAAACATTACCGAAGTAAATTGGGTTGCAAATTCTGTTTCAAGATTCTACAGTCAACTACTTCCTCTCAGACTGGTACAGTTGTGCCTGTAGGTATTGACCTCCTGTAACGGTACGCCTGCCCAGAGGTCAGAATCATTTCAGATTGAAACAGTAAATAATTGATCTGGCTTTGCTGAGGTCTGATGGTTGCTAGAAGTAAACCAACTTATTTATGTAGCACATAACACAGATATATGATTTTATCGGACTGGATGTGGCAGGGACGGAGTGTATACAGATCTTGTACTCTCTGCCCTTCTATTAAAATGTTAATGTGGACAATGGGGTTGATAGTTTATTAACACACACCAATGGACAGGAGACAAGATAAGGGCAAAGAGCAGGATGGAGAATCGTAAAACGCACAGGGGGAAGGAATGTTCAGATGTACACAAGGAGGATGAGGAGGGTGTACTTTATTTCCACTGATGGTGAGTAAGGAAACAAGAATCATGCTCCTCAAGGGTAGGGGTGAGTCAGTGTTCGGACACGCTGTGATCACGGTAGCTTGCGTTTGAGTTTCGAGTTGGGCTGCAGTAGACGAGGATTACAAGAAAACCATTTCTCCGCATTTCATCTTCAAAGCTGTCAGCATTAAAGGCCACTTAAATAACATTTATTTAATGTGAGGGGCCCGCGATCTAAAGTTCAGGGATAAATTTCATTTGAAATGTCAATGTGATCATTTTCTAAACTGTTCAATGAAATATATCCATAAATCTTCCTCCATAAATCTTCCTCCTTTTTTTGGAAATAGGCTCATTTTACCACTCCCCCAGAGTTAAACAGTTGGGTTTTACCGTTTTCGAATGTATTCAGCCTATTTTTTTTGATATTTAGAAGAATATTAGTAACCGGAACGTTTCTGGTCTCAATGACTTCCATAGTATAATTTTTTTCCTACTATGGAAGTCAATGAGACCAGAAACTGTCTGGTTACTGATATTATTCTAAATATCAGAAAATTGGCTGAATGGATTTGAAAACGGTAAAACTCAACTGTTTAACTCTGGGGGAGTGGTAAAATGAGCCTATTTCCAAAAAAAAAAAAAAAATGCGTGCTTTAAAACCCTCGATAATGTCTTCTGAAGTATTGCTTCTCAAGTGAATTTATTTTGTTTCTGGGATATTTGGATTTTTATACTGGAAAATTACACAAAAATATTTTTTAAAGTGTGCTTAAAATCAAAAAAAGTTTGAGGAAAAGGCTTTACTTTAAAAAAAAAACAAAAAAACCTGTGTATTAGCCTAGAGTAAGCAGGCTAATAAGTTCTGAAACATAGTGCCTTGGTGCATGCAGCCATTGCAAGTTTAAGTCAAGCTCCTTTCCAATCCTTTCATCCCTAATCTCCTCATCATTTCCTGCCTACTCACAGCTATTTTTGCAAATAAAACAAGAAAGAAAATGTTAATGCACTCAGGCTTTTATGGTCTTAGTGTTCTTTATTATGAGGACAGGATAACTAATCAAAAAAGCCTGAAAAATAGTCTGGGATTATCGATAATCAGAAGACAAGGACACTTCACGTCAGTTTTATCTCCATATGTTAGCGATCAAATGGCTTTCATTCCACACTTCCTCTCCATTTGGATGCTTCTCTTCTCCTAATCTCTCGGTAGCGTTACATTGTTCTTGGCAATAAAGACATTTGACGTGTGAGCCTTCTCGCCGCCCACCCTCTCCGATCTCCCTCGTTCGCTCTGTTTCCGCGGTTACCAGTCGCTCTGCTTGGTTATGCAATGCACGGTGCTCTCAGACTCCGAGACGGGACCTATAACCACATGACTGCCATCGGCTACGGACAGAGAACGGCAGGGTGGGGAGCTCGCAGCTGCAGGTCACCAATCTCATGAGTGTCCGGAGGCATTTGCGCGCATCTGTAGCGCTTCTACACCCAAAGAAAACGAGGAGCGCAAAAGAAGAAGGGAAAGAAATCGCGGAGGAGGTAAAGGAGAGAAGGTGGGGGCCGGTGTTTATTATAAATGCTTAGACGCCTCACTTTCAGATGCTAAAAGGGTCAGATAGACAAGAGTGACAGCAGAGAACGGGAGCGTGTGACACTGAGAGGGAGGGGGAGAGAAAGGAGGGGAGGAAGAGAGGGATTTTTTTAAGGGATATTTTGGTAAAAGGAGAGCATGGGAGAGGGAGGGAAAAGGAGAGCAGGGAATGGATTTCTCCGAGCCTCCCATGAATGAAAGGTGTAAGGCGTTACAAAATAAACAACACTCAAGAATAAAAGAACTGAATGAATGTGGAACAAAAGAAAGGTCTGGTTATACATAATGAGGCTGGAATACTGACACAGAAAGAGCGAGAGAAAGCTAGAGGGAGAGAGATAGGAAGAGAGAGAGCGAAGGGGAGGGACGTTGGGGACTGAGATTGTTGTCTGCGTAACGCGCACGGCTCAAAGAGATGCTGTTGTAGACCTACTCTTTTACCCTCTCTCTCTCTCTCTCTCTCTCTTTCCTTCTTTCTCTCTCTCTCAATTCTTCTTTTCTCCTTCTTTACTATCTCGGGGACATCGGATGTTTGGCCAGCTGGCCCTCATGTTGCCGTCAGCCCAGATATGCCTCTCCTGTGATGAGCCCACAGCATGCTGGATCTTCCCCCAGATCTCCCACGCCGTAGGGTAAGACTGCCTGTTTTCTTCCTACACTTTCTATCATTATCGTCTTGCTCTCTCTTCACCGTTTGTGTCAGTCTGTCCGACTGGTTTATTGTCCACTTCGCCGAGCTGTGTGTTTGGCCCCAAGCTGCTTATCGGGGTTGATGTTCTGGTACCTCGTTGTACCTAGCTGGACGTACACGCTTCTACGTGTGCTCCAATGAATGTGGCACCATGCTATACCATTAAGAAATGCCGGGATGAGAAAAGAGCTATCGTTTAGTGTGCGTGGCAGAGGCAAACAGCAAGTGAGACGCTTTAAATGTACAGTAAATCATCTCAGCTGCTGAGAGTCGCCCTGTTGTAGCAGCTCCGCAGGGAAATATCATTTTCTGAGGGGGAAATCCATCACAGAGGTGGGGGGAGACATCCTCTTTTGTGTTCATTACGCCACACTCGCAGCTGGGCAATCAGTGGAGAGATAAAATCTCACCCTCTGTGCCGCTCCACTGGGCGTTTGGTCTGGCTTCTGGATGAGCGCTTCTGGTGGCCGTCTGAGAACGTAAGGTGCGGATGGGCCACATGGAGGACCAGAAAGAGGCTTCCACATCTTGTTGATTGTTTTTCTCACGTTGCTCTCCTGTCTCTCCACAGATAAGCACCCTGGAGACAGAGGTGGGGGGGTCAGAATGGGAACGACCACCGTCAGTATAGAGGAGGTTCGGGCGCTAGAGGGAAAAGAGGAGCGTGAGGAGTCTATCTTGGCCCTGCTGGGGATCATTGGCACCTTCTTGAACCTCTTCGTCATAGTGTTTGTTTACATTTACACCACTCTGTGAGAAGGATCCAAGCAGGTGGAGGTAAGAGGTGGGGTCCAACAGAGATATGACAGCAGGGTTGACGTCTCAAAGAGAAGAACGTGGAAGATGACACTGGGCAGCTCGGGACGGGGAAAATGACGCTTATTCTTGACCTCTGACGGATCTATATCGATGCGATGGACATCAGCTTAACACATGTCTCTGGACACACAGAGAACAATTCTTGGATACACCAGATTCGTACCCTTGCGAGACGTGGTCATGGGCCAAGAGACCTTTTGTTTACTTGGCTATGGGAAATACATTGAGCACTGCCTAGTTCCTATTACAAGGACGTGGGTATGCCGAAAGACCCTATTGGTCAAACACACGAATGTAATAGGGCAACAGAACAACTCCCGCCGAACTTGTCGACCAATAGGAAGAATTCTGCAATAAAATGGAAACATTGGAATTATAAAATATTTTTCTATTAAGAACTAAAGAAAGAATGAGACCCATCTGCAGGTTCAAAATGCAGGACCTTACGAGGACACGCTGTTTGGTGACATTTGGACACTTTTTTCACTACAGATCCTCTGACTGGTTGAGGGAAGATAAAGAGACAAATATGAGTGTGTTTTCTCTCTGATTTGAGTGCAGTGTCAGACACGTTGTTTCAGTGGAAAGAAAAACACTTTTGTATCAATACATGATTGCATACTAGATGTACTGTGCCATAGGGAATCTGATCAATAAAATACTATTCTATGAATTGGGATGTTGTCAATAACATGCATGTGTGGGAAATATTGCTTTATGTTTTAGCTATAGGTCATGTTTCAAGAAGACCAGAGTTGACCAATCATGTATCTGCTGCCATTGCACGTCTATGAGTGTGAGTCATGCATTTGGATTTTTGAGTGTTAGTAGAGCTCAGCGCACCATACGGAGAGGCAGGTGAAACAGTTGCGAAAAGCTACAGAGAGAAAAACAGAGAAAGGAGGAGGTTGAGGCAGAGATGGTTACTTGGTATTAATCCTATATCTATCTCTTTCATCTGTTTGTCACAGTGGTGATGGAGCTGTTTTTAAGCTTTCTGAGATCGCAGAGGTCAATTTTCATGTCACATGAGATAGAGAGAGGTAGAAATGGGCTGATGGGAGCTTCATGCATGAGAATGAGGGTTCAGAATGTGCTCTAAACAGCCTCCCCAACCAATTCAAATATGGCTGAAAATGTGAGCACGTGATATTTTTTTTTCTTCTTTGCGAGAAAATGATTAAGCTGCTGTGTGTGTGTGAGTGTTTGCCCTCCATTTCAGTGTTACAATGTGTCACACTGAAATGTGCTCAGAAAAATCTGCCTGTGGAAATGTTAGCAGGGCTTTACGCTTAGTCTCAGGTCCCTCAATAAATTCCAAAGCCACAGGGTACTGCTGTAATAAAGGCATGTGCTGTTAATCAGCATGTACCTGCAGGGCTTATCATCAAATACAAATCCCCATTACAACGGCTTTGTGTAAACCAGCTCTCAGACCACTGTGAAACCTCTCTACCTGCACTAAGATCAGTGTAAACTCTCTGAATTAGTTCTTGTCAGTATGTCCGTTTACATGAACTTTAAAGGTTAAATTTCAATCAGAGCTAAAACAATTGGTCTTTTCAAAATCTGACTGATACTGATCTATTGAGTAGTTTTATTGTGCCAGACCAGTAAGAATAACAGACTTGGATAACGTGATTGTAGCTTGATTTTTCTCCAGCATTCATACACAATCTAACTACAGCTTCACCCAAAGACACTGGTGACGTGTATTTAATCCTTCAAACATTCAAGTGCTCATCGTCTCAATTTTAACTGTGCATATATACATGTTAAGAGTAAACCCTCTACACAGCTTTAAAATCAGTGTAAACCCTCTCTGATGGCACCTAGTACAGCTACCTTTGTTAATCTTAAGAGCCTAATCAAACCATAAATAAAGCACTTCCAGCATTTTGATGGACATGGCCTCTTGACACACATGAATGAATATAAGGAACTTATGATTCAGTTTAGATTCAGCTTGCAGGCGTAATGCAGGGGGGGGGTGGGGATGTGTGTGTCCTGGGGTCAGCATCCTGTGCAAGCCGCCAACGTGAGGCTACACGTGACACAGTGGTCAAAGCCATATAAATCACAAATGCTTTATTCACATTAGCTTTTCACAGGCCATCATACAATACATTTCAAAAGCCTTAACTTTGAAAGCACACCAATGATGCCTTAAAATGTCTCCATAGTCAGATCACTAGATTTCGAAACAAAGCATGGGTGAGGAGATAAAAATATAAATAACGTGTTGAAATAAAGTGGAGGGGGTGGGAGAAGAGAGGAATGAGAAAACACTATAATAATTTATGTTTACACGCAGGGAGAATCCTCTGGCACCTCAAAAACCCACCCTGCTTAATGAGCGCACCACGTCAGCGGTTTCACACAAACACACGCTAACAAAAGCCTTAGCGTATGTCAGGGATGCTGTGTGTAGGTGAGCGTGATATCCCTGTAATGAAAATAGCTTTCAGGGGACTATGAAGTAAATGGAAATAAACAACGTTGAAGAGGAAATCCACAACACAAGAGCTTGAAATTTTGTACAAAAACTGATAATACCAATAAGACTGGTATTATTTTCTTGGGATTTTTTTTTTTTTTTTTTGTCCGTCAACTAACTAGCACTCTAAATGAATAGATACATACTAGGAATACACCAAGATACTGGGTGATATTTTTATATAGCCAATATTCAATATTTTTCTAATATTAAAATTCTTTACTAGTTTGTCGAATTAAATAATTATAAACAAAAATAATAATAATTATTATTTAAAATGCTAAATCCTTTTTTATACTTTACTAAATGCCTGGATCTATTTTGGCATATCCAATTTTTGTTGAGTCTGTTGCCAAACATTACAGTTTCAGTTATCCCTCATTTTAATTTGGTTGTTAAACTTTTTTTTTTTTTAATTATGATCAGGTTATATCAGAAAGAGGGTTATATCGCTTCCTTTATAATCAAAGCTGATATTATTTCAGTTCAGCTGCAGTGAAAGCTCACTAAGAGTGAAATCTCCTGTTATAATCAAAAATCTGTCTATACTGCACAATGAGAATCAATGTTGAAAACAGTTTAAGTGCTGCTTAATATTTTTGAGGAAACGTGATACATTTTCTTTTCAGGATTCTTTGGTGAATAGAAAGTTCAGAAGAACAGCATTTATTTGAAATAGAACCCTTTTGTAATATTTTAAATGTCTTAACTGTCACTTTTGATCAATTTAATGCAACCTTACTGAATAAAGTATTCATTTCTTTAAAAATGTATCTTAATGACGCCAACCCTCTGAACAGTAGTGTGTATTCAATATATACCAATGAAAATCAATTAAAAACAACCCTAATATCAGGTCATGACTGATATGATAACAGCATATTAACGCTGTTATTCTACTTTGAAGTTCCAAATCCAAGTGAAAAGAGTCAACAGTATGACTATCAGATTAGCAGAAGGTTATGTAAAAATATGCAGAAGAAGTGATTTGACAAAACGTCTGGGGAAAGAAATCTTAATAATCTTTGAGAGAAGATATTAAATGAACATGCCGGATGGGGAGCAAGAGAAAAGGAGTTTGGACAGACTGCAGGAACCTGTGTGCATCAGACCAGACCTTACATCCTCAATGAAAATTAAGTGCTTGTGGGCGTCCACATACAGAAAGAGCTCTATACGGTAATCTTGTACTCTTTGTTATTTGCCCCTAGGCTGTTTCTTAAAGCTTTTCGGAACCAGCAGGTCATCTCTTCTCACTCTCGTTCATCAGGTGGATGGGATGTTATTACAGCAGGGGTGATCTGAGACACTCATTTCCTGTTTCACTGCCACAGAGACAGCTAAGGATCTCAGGGCACAAAACACACACTCTTTGTGTCTCTCGCAATCTTTTATTGGGTCAGTTGTTCGTGAGAACAGCCAACTGCTGCTCCCCCTGCTGGTTGTGCGTGTTTAGAGAGCAATGTTTGTGTGTGTGTGTGTGTGTGTGTGTGTGACTGTGTGTGTGTTGTTCTTGTTGATTTGAGTCACACACACCATGCCAATGTAGGGTTGAAACCTCCAGCTGATATCTGGAGCTAATTACTACACTCATCGTTTTATCGGCGCTTATTTAATTAAGCCGGAAAGAAATAAACACTTGCAGTGCACGCACACACACAGACACACCGATGTCTGGTTCTATAAAGCAACAAAGTAATGTTTGTTCATGACTCTTAATAGAAAGAAATACTCAGTTTTACAAGTTCATATTAATTGAAAAACTAACGGCAAAATTTTGCCTAGATTTGAAAATTCTAAAACCACAGGACTACAAGCGAACTGCAAAAAACTTAAACATCTAGAATAAATAAATAAATAATGTTTTGTGTGCCCAAACAAATACTGTTGTCACACAATGACTAATTCTGTAGAGCTTCAGTTGGAGCAGTAATTTTAGTCAAATTTAATTTAGTCATTCCAAACATATATGACTTTCTTTACTCTGTGGAATATAAACCTTTTTAAAATATTGTAATTCCCATAATTGTACTCCCCAAATCCGATACTGAATGCTGCTCAAAATAGATCAGATACATGCGCCGTGCTTGCCTGTCATTATGGTCGTTGTATATTTAACTTACGTGTTCAGTTACGAATTAGCCATGATAGACAAATTTATCAACTCAACTGAATCACTACACAGTGCAGGACCAATAAGTATAAACCTAATAGCCAATAAATTTTCTCAAATATAAGTTGGTCCACACAAGTCACCACGTTAAGGTAATGTTGCTCAGTACAGGACTCCAGACTGCTATCAAATGGTTGCATTTTTGGCTCCACCAAGTTGTCCAACTGAAAAGAGTTGCCGGTTGCCAGATTATGTTGCGAAAAATGAAAAGGCAAATGAAACAAAAGCGTTCAACAGCTAGAACCAATAATAGACGACGCAGCACAAGCTCAGAACAGGTTTACTCATGGGCCGATTACGCAACACCGTTAATTCACATCCCTTGAGAAAGCATTTGAATTAGCCGAAAACTTAATAATGCAGAGAGATCTAGTTGGAAGCATTCAAATTCAGCACATAATTCTGTTATAAACCACACATATCAGATCAAACAGCACTGATATGGAAACCAGGAAAAACAGATTGTGCCATGAATGACATTATAGAAGGCTTTTCAGTCCCATGAATGAATTTATAAGAGGCTTTTCAGTCCACAACATTCAGAATGGATTTAATTTAACTGTAACCATGGTATTGTGGCAGAAATAATGGCAGAATTTTTTTTTTATACATTATTCATCTCAGGGTATCATTTAATCGTCTAGTCTCACACATCAATACACCCGTGTTCTGTATTCCAGGTCTTAATTCCTGAGTACACTACACATTTTTGAAAACTTGAACAGATTTTTTAACACCAGGCATCATACACTTGCTGACACTACACATCATACACTACAGAACTGATAAACTCACATAGAAACATGCGCCTCGGAGATGCATGACAAGTGAAAACAATTCCAAATACATCTAAAATCAGCTTTGAATATAAAACAGTCTGTGCCCATCGCACACCAAGCAATTTTCTATGAAATCTGTCTACTCCAACTACTTAAAGACCAGCTCTGGGCCTCTGGCTTCTGACAACTAGCGTTGACTGGCCAGATTTTTGCCTTGATTTGTAGTTTTGAGTAATGTAGTGTATTCCAGCATTTAATGTGATAAACACATACCATTAAATGTGATGCACTGACATTCTCACCCCTCCATTCGGCAGTTAAACTGTCGCAACATAATCATTGAGTCAGTGAGTTGAAATCGAGAACCTAATCAGTTCGATTTATGAAAGAATCATTCACAGTTGATCCAGCTCACAAAGAGGATTCATTGAAAAGATTTAAATGTTAATGAATGATTGAGTCATGAATAGGATATCACTACTTGTCTTGCTACTTCTCTCATGAACAGGCATGGAGTGAATACAGTTAAATTTTGGTCTGTTTCTCAGGGCATTTTCACACTTGTAGATGTTTGTTTTGTTCCAAAATTTGGGATTTAATTTGTTGCATTTTCTTAGTTCTGTTCGCTTTCACAAGGCAGCCTTTCAAAGTTGACCAAAATGCGTTTATACAAGACATGCGAGTAGAACTGTCCTTTTATTTTTAAATCGAAGTTAAAAACCTACCTGTTTTCACTGGCCTACAAATGTCCTTAATTTTAATGTTGAATGGTTAAATTGGTGGTTTCGATGTAAACACCCCTTTTTCTCATTAGCTTTGCAGTCAGTCTTGTTTTTAAGATATTTATTCTGCTGTACAGCACAATGTTCAACTACTGTTGTTTTTATTGTGCTTTATAAATAAAAGTTGATTGATTGATTTATTGGTCAGTTTCCTCAGCATCATCCATCAAGAAGATTGACAAGTTCACACCATGAACTTATTGTGGCTTTATCTGTAAAAGTCGAGATAACACGCAAACACTATATGAATGTAGCCGTCATTCTCACTGTTAAATGATATACTACATTCCTATTAATATTACAGCAAATTCAAACACTCTCTCTTGATCTCCCAGCACTGTCTAGAGGTTAACAGTGACAAGACACAAGCATACACTATACGAACGTTATAATGCAGCTAGAGCAATGCAGCTAATTGCACTTCTCTTACGGAGAAGTGCAATTACACATCATTTTATGATGAAGAGGTGCTCTCATTCACAGAATCAAACACTACTGCTATTTATATAGCACACTTCCTGTTATGAATTATAATACCATTTGGATCGTTGGTCTGTTGGCTTGGCTTGCCTTGCCTTCACACCTCAGGCAGACCGTTCATTTGCAACAACTGGGACAATTGTGCAATTGAAAAATGGATCAATTGTTTTGGTGCGGATCCGAGCAGGATTGCCATGTTCAATCGAACCGAAGCAAGGGCGAAAACTCACCAGGTTCCCAAACAAATGCTGAGGTGTGAAAGCACCTTAAGATAAAGCTATCATATGGCTTTAAAATTCTTAGAATAGAAAAAAGTTATGTGAACTCCTTAAATTATACTTTGGTGTAAACACAGGATTGGATAAATATAGTGGGGATGAGTAAATTGGTTAGACTATCCCTTGAACTTTCGATAAAAAAGCAGAGAGAGATCATTCAGGAGAGACAGGAGCTCCACCTGCTGTCTCCATACATAAGGCATAAGGAGGAGCGTATAACACGTCTTTCTCAGGGTTGGTGATGACGCAGTGGACAAGACACATGCCTTTGGTGTGAGAGACTTGGGTTTGAATCCACTGCGAGACACCAATGTGTCCCTGAGCAAGGCACTTAACCCCTAGTTGCTCTAGAGGCGTGCGACCTCCGACATATATAGCAATTGTTAGTCACTTTGGATAAAAGCATCAGCTAAATGAATAAATGTAAATGTTCTCTCAGACACACACACACACGCACAAATGTAACTCAATGTACAAAATATTCTTCAACCACCTTAAAAGCTGTGTTCAGTTACACTTTGCAATAAGTAAAGCACAGAGCACATCCCAAATGTCCTACCTGAGTCATTGCGCAAGTATGAAGACATGGCGGGAATGAGACAGGACTGGCTGAGCAGTTCCTGTAGGACAGATGGCAGCAGTGAGCTGCTGTGACCTCTGACTTCTCCTGAGAGGGTCTCGCCAGATCCCATGCAGCCAGATGGGTTAATATAGCTTGCCAAAACCTAAAAGAGACACAGAACGTACTATCACACATCCAAACACGTGTAATATCGAAATCTCACTTGAATTATTTCCACACACACCTGTAAGAGGCAGGTGACGTGCTCCTCCTCTAGACGTTGTTTGGTAAGAGCCTGCTCAACATCCCAGCCAGACGCAGTAGAGCCTGTCCCAAAGCCTGTTCCTTTGGCCCAGTACAGCTGCTGTTCCTCTGTGGTACCACCAACATGCCCGCTGGAGACCTGTGGCTGCAGAACAAAGACAAACTCAACTGCATGTATCACATACAAGCCAATCACTCAAACACTCTGATCCTCTTAGTGTCATTCACCAAAAAAGCAACAATTGAATTTTACATTAAAACTAATAGTATCAGTGCAAATTAAACAGGAAGTTTATGCTACTGTATACTTAAGACTTTTACATGTAAAACCTAACCTCTTTGCCAATCATTCATCGGGCCAGGCTAAATACTGAATTGGCATATCAATGTAAGCATGGGTGGTCACACAATTTAGTTAAAACCTTTAAGGTTTAAAGTTTTAATATTTTGAACGTAGTCTCCTATTTTCACCAAGAATTTAAAATAACTTACTAAAAAAAAAAGATTTTTAATTTTATACATTTTAAAATATGATTTATTCCATTTATTCTAATTTTCAACAGCCACTAACTCAAAAAAAAAAAAAAAAAATCGGAATGAATTGGCCAAATCCCGATTAAAATTTCATTCGAATTGTAAGTCTTTTCTAATCAGATCGAGCAAATGGTTGAGCTGCTTAATATTTGGTGGAAACCTTGATATACTGTATATATACGTATATATATATATATATATATATACATAGGATTATTGAATAGAAAGTTCAAAAGAACAGATTTTTTTTATAGACAGAAATCTTTTGCAATATTCCAGTATCGTTCCAGTCACTTTTGATCAATTTAACGCCTCCTTGCAGAATAACAGTACTAATTTCCTCCAAAAGAAACAGACTGAGAGAAAGGAAAGAAGGATGCGTTTCCTAGTCTTTCTCTTCCACACACACCTTTCTCTCTCTGGCGTTTGATGTTGATCGTTCCAGATGTGACGTCCTGCTGATATGTACTACTTGCTCTATAAACTGACAGCATGTCAAAATATTATGAGGGGAAACAATGAGGTCAGAAGCTGTGCATCTGAACAATAGGCTAGTAGCGTGATAAAAAAAAGAAAAACTGAATTTCTCACAATGAAACACTTCCCTAAGCAGCTATCATTAGATAGTTTGTATTTTTTTTTTTTGGATCACAGGAACAGAGGAAAATAGGGAAAGGGTTGCAGGCCAGGCTTGAACCTAGATGAGCATTTCATAGACTGTTCAAAGATCTTTAGTGATAGCAAGAGGGACGTATAGGAAAGTGAAAGAGAGAGCAGAATAAATGCATGTTGACTGCAGCGCTCTTCTTCGTCTGAGAGCGCAGGTTTAATATTTGCTCTGCCAATACTTCTGCTGCCCCAAGGACACCCATTATGATTCTGACAGGCCACTGGCCACCATTCAAATCCACAACCCTGAACCCACCCCTCACCAAACTATAAATCCACACAAACACACTGCCCTGCATCATTTATGCATCTTCAAACATTGGATTTTTTTTTAATTGATTTTAATAAAACCTGTCTGTAAGGGCACAATATTGATTTTTATGAAAGTCAATTGCTTTGGTATTGGGGGTCTGATGATGGTCGTTTTTTTCATTATTTTTTCATTATGATTGTGCTGCAGTTGTCCTTTGTAAAGACACTTTCATTTCAGTCGAGTGAAACTCCACATAATCATGTAATGAGTAAAAAGAGCAGTCCGAATCCTCTCTATACCATCTCTTTTTATGAGACTACACTGCACCTGAAAGGATGTCCCTCCTCTCTCTCCCTCACACACACACACACCCTCATTAAGACAAGGGCTCTGAATAAAGAGCCCTTCAGCAGTCTGTAAAGAAAGAGTGGCTCCCACAGTCATTAATAAAATGACATATTTCAGTCTGAGAGACAAAAACATCTCCATTAAGGTCTTTCCTGGTGAGTCTTTTCCTTCCACTGCACACACACACACACACACACACACACACACAAATTACCTGAATAAAGTTAAAAAGGTGCTACATAATTTTTTTAAATATCTTATTTTTCTCTGACGTCCACTTAATTTTAGTCTATTTTAACAGATCAGTCAGACTGTGAATGAATTATTCAGTTCTGTTCTGTGAACTGATTCAATGAGAAGATTCAACTGAAAATAATGATTAATTCACAAATCAGATATTGCTATTTCTCTGATAAAGTTTAAGAAGAGTTTAAAGCTTCTGTTACGAATCTTTGTAAACATATGGAAAAGATCACATTCTATACTACCTTTCAGAAGTTTGGGGTCAGCGCGATTTTGTTGTTGTTAAAACATATGAATATTTTATTCAGAAAGGAGACATTAATCAGAAGGAACAATTAAGTTCAGACTAGAAAGACACAAAAGATTTCAAAGATTTTCAGCTCTTTTGAAATTTCTATTCATTAAAGATTCCTAAAAAAATCTGCAGAAATATTAAGCAGCACAACAGTTTTCAACATTGATAATAATAAGAATTAAGAAAAAAATAGTGACTGTTTTCATTTTGGGTGAACTACCTCCAAACCCCTGAATTTTTATTTTAGTTGAACTAGCCCTTTAAATAAACTCAACCATGAACATTTTTGTGAATCGAATGACACATAAACGATGTGTGGGTTAACACTGACCTCACTGGAGTTGGCACTGCCACTGGGCACTCTCGGAGCGTGATGGCTGAGGGCAGAAAGGCAGGCCAAGATGAGGTGGATGGCACCAATCTCCAGAGCCATGCGTCTCAACAGCAGCCCATCATCCGTGGTGAGGGGAGTCGAGCTAAACAAGGACCGGAGCACGTGAAAGGGCAACGTGGGTAGAACGTTAGCAGAGGGAGACTGCAGAATGTGACCTTGAGGAAGAAAGATAAATGGAGAGAATGAGAAAAGATGTCTTTTAAACTACAGCACTCAATAACACACCTAAGCAGTCTACCAATACATCAAGCAATCAGCTAACCAATCAACAGTCCAGACTGACAGAAATACACAGTGGGCAGCCAATCCAGCCTCAATTAATGAGCCTGGATCATTCAATCAATGAAGCAGCCACGCAGAAACCAATCAATGCTTGCCGTAGGGGAGAAGAAGAGTAACGCGT
This sequence comes from Cyprinella venusta, assembly GCA_038021265.1. Classification (NCBI taxonomy): domain Eukaryota; kingdom Metazoa; phylum Chordata; class Actinopteri; order Cypriniformes; family Leuciscidae; genus Cyprinella; species Cyprinella venusta. The sequence goes on from CM075875.1 coordinate 14,462,834, forward strand.
GTATCTGCCTGTAGGGTATGACTGCATAACGGCCATTAGAGAAGTTTGATTATAAGATGAGGGTTTATGTGGACATGAGAGAGCCCCTCTATAAAGACATTTTTGATAAAGCCCTGAGATGGTTGTATTAGGATTTAAAGGCTTAATTACCCAAAAATTGAAAATTCGATAATAATTTAAATCACCCTCATGTTGTTCCAAATCCAAACGCATAAGAATTTTGTTTATCTTCGAAAAACAAATGAAGATCGTTTTAATGAAGACATCGTAAAACTAATCCATATGAATTGAGCGGTTTAGTCTAAATTTTCTGAAGAGACACGATAGCTTTATATGGACACTAATAAGTGATACTGAAATGCTCTTCATAGTTAGCCACTTAGTTAACTGTCACTCACAAGAACCAGACCAAAAGCATTTCTCATTTGAGGTGCTCTATAAGAAAATATCAATACACGTCAATATCGCAATATTATGTTTGGTCATACTGTATAGATTCTCAAAAATACTATATTGATGTTTATTTGTTTGTTTACATCCAAGATTCGAGTTAGTGGCTTTGTGTTCGGTTTAAACCCGACCCCTAGATTGCAGTGTTGAGAAGCACAAGGGTGCATCACTAGCGTTAGCAAACTCAGCTCACAAGACACTTTTGGCTAACACTATAACAGGCAGTTGACGGTAGCCATTGACTTCCATAGTAAATTAGTAGTTCTTAGTATTTATTTTCCTACAATGGAAGTCAAGTGACAGTCTGGTGACCAACATTCTTCAAAATATATTCTTTTGAAACATCACGAGGGTGAGTAAATTATGACAATTTTCATTTTTTTGAGTGAACCATCCCTTTAAGAATCTTCTTTCAAAAACATTCCAAAATCTTGCCAACCCCAAACTTCTGAATGGAAGTCTAAGTAATAGCCTGTTTAATATGAGGGCTGAGTCTGACAGGTCTCTGAGACAGTGACTTAAACGGTTGATGGCAGACATAGATAAGCAGGGGTTGCTGATGAGAGAATCAAAAAACAGTGTTCCATACAGTATCAGTCTGCTCAGTTTCAATCAATAATCTCTCTCTCAAACACACACATACATACAGGGCTAATGGATATATGAACACAGACTGAATATGAAACAGGCATCTACTCCCAAAAAACTTGGATTCACTTTATATTAACAAAATTGATTGCTAAACTGTAAACAAATTTTAGAAGTTGTGCTTCCTGTACTTGAGCGGTACTTACTTCCTTCTCCATCGTCCGTGACACCCAGCACCAGTCTGAGCAGACACTGAGCGTGCTTCCTCTCCTTCAACAGAACCTCGGCATATCCCGGCAGCCGCAGAAACAGGCCGAATGCCGCCAGCGAATGGGCCGGGATGGGGGACATGGTCTGAACGGAGGATTTGATGGGCGGCGGTTCGGCAGCGATGGTCTCAGGTGCCTCATAAACAAGCTCCCCGGATTGCTCTATGGTGACCCACTCGAACTGATCGCTGTCCTTGGGTTTCTCCTGCGTGGTGGACGGCACCACTGGGGCGCTGACCTGCACGGAACGATCCGGACGAACAGGCTCAGAGGACATGCAAATGAACAGAATTGCTGACTAACCTGAGTGTACGGTCATCGGACAAGCTTATGAAGCAGAAATGGAGTGAAACTACAAAAAATGACCAACGTGGTAGAATATGATACTGACCTGCTGGATGACGTCAGGGTACAACATGGGAAGTCTCTCTGCTATGAGGGCCAGGCCGCCCATACCCGCGAACACCTGCAAGGGGGACTGGATAGGGCTGGTCTCTAGGAGTGTGTCATCCACCACAGCATCCAAACCCTCATCACCTGGGGTCATCGGCTCATCGTCCGGACAGCCACTTAGCATCTCACAGTGATCTACGGGAACAGAGTAGAAAGGAAACGCATCATTCAATCTGCCGCCAATAAACTCTCAAAACGTCTAGCTGTAAATAAAGTGGCCTCAATTGTTCACATCATAAACCATGCTGTCCAACCGGGCATTACTGCACAGGAGCTCATATCTGTTCTCATAAATCAGATTATTCCTGTAAATCAGGGTTTTCGTACTGAGATTGGGGATCAAGACAAGAGAATGAGGAGAAAGTTGCAGGAAATGTTGGCTATTAAACGTTTGGGAATGTACAGTCAGAATAGTAATGAAACAGCATCTACTTAAGACATTTTAAAACAAACAAGGAACAAAAAGAGAGGTCATATATTGATACTTTGTAATCTTTCTCTTACAATATTGCATCATTCCTTTAGGTCATTGTATCAATATATTTTGGGCAAAGTAGTATGGTATTTTCTGTGAATGTGCAAGACTTCATATTCATAAACAGCTATAGGTAAATAACTAGAAAAATAACAAAATGCAGTAAACGGTAAAACTATTTGAGCAACAAATCATTCAAATCGATCAAGCCCTTCTCTGATAACTGTGATTGCCTCTATAATCCTGTATAGTAAAATAAATAAGAGGGATTCAGGATGCAATTTAAGACAGGGCGTGATGTCATGCGCATTCACGCTCACCTGACTATGTCTGGCAGGTTTGTGTATTCGCCGCCATTCTCCGTATCAGCGAAGACAACTCGAGCGACAAAAGTAGAAGATGGATTCAAAGAGACTAGCTTTTAGTCCATTCCAAACCCCAACGCAAACTCCACGCAAGAAAAGAAAACTTTTGTCTAGTGCCACCAAAAGGGCCAAATTGGAGTCAGACAGGCGTCGGAATAAGATGAGAGTCAACATCGGGAAGGCTTTCAACAAATGGAGACATCTCCGGTCTGCTCTAGGGCTCAAACGGGATCCTCAGTTGGATTTTTATAAAATAAAAAAACCGTAAGATATAGCCTAGTCTCTAATGTCTGAAACGGCCAATCTATGATAACAAATGACATGTAAAACATGTAATGCTTTAGCAAGCTAGATAAGTTTGCAGTTCCACTTGTCGCCAGAGGGGGCATGGTTCTACAAAAACTCAGAGACTTGCGCTATGCACCTTTAAAGAGCATAACTGACTGTTTTTGTACAGTTAAAATAACTGGAATTTAGTTTCAAGCATCCCACACAGGTGACTTTTCCATGACCTCTCCAATCATTTATGAATACCGGATGAAGATTTTTTTTAAACTATTAAGTTAATTCGATTGACTAATAAATCATTAAGATTCTGAACTGGTTCAAGTGATTCCCTGAAAAGAATAATTCACACACAAACCAGTCACCGCACCAAAAGCTTTACAATTCCCAAGATCAACTTCTGGCCTATGAAACTAGAAATATGTGCATTCACTAGAGTAAAATGTATTGCTTTCAATTTCAAATTCACATTTTTTGTTTGAGCTGTATTTGCAAAGGTGCTGTTTTCCAGGGGATTTATTTAGAGATGCAACTTCCCAGAGAGGATACAAGCCTGCTCAGTCCTGTCTTTGAGAAGGCCAGCATCAGAAAAAGTGTCAGACTGAGAAAAAAACAAGTATTTACTGATTACTCATTGATTTAAGCTCTAGGGGAAAGTGAAAGATATATATATATATATATTTTTAACTGTTGATATTTCAGTTAGTTGGTTTTTCATTAGAGATTTTCGTGTCTTTGATGTTGAGATCAGTGCAAGTAAAAAGAGGAGGAATGTAAAACTCAAAGCCAAAAACTCTTGCTGGAGAAACAAACAAACAAACAAAGAAACTACACTTTAGAGAAGAATGTGAAATACGCTTACTCCACAATTGCTGTAATGGAAGTCAATGGGGCATATTTGATCTTAGTTTTGTAGCACATCTGAAAGTCAAAGAAGTCTGGAGTCTGGAGCAAACTCATTGCCAACAGGTTGATGACACATCACAGTAACAAGCAGCAAGGGTTCAGAACACCGCCTGTGGTTGGAGTGTCTTCCACACACTTCCTCCACTGAGAGATGGACAGACTCCAGTTAGAGAGCAGAGAAAATCCCTAGGCTGGTGAGCATCCTTTCAGCTCCTCGACAGAGGGGTGCAAGATGAAAGAGTGCATGAAAAGAAGCAGGGCTGGGAATGCCAACAGTGATTCGACTCGACTAAGATGGCCAATTAGCCGGAGGGTGAGGTGAATCCCCCAGGCACAATCACTAAACCGCAAACATCTGATGCCAAACTCAACGGGTGCCATCAAACGCGGGCCGCTTCAAGACTTCACAGAGCCAAACAAATAAACAAACGAACACAGTGTGCTCAGAAAAGCCAGCGAAGCAAAGTAAACAAATAGTGCCAGATTTCCACCTCCAGAGCTTAAGGTTCAGTCCCATATAACACCCTGACACAGTGTCCTAACAAAGCAACTTTCCAATGTCAAACTGCTTTTTTTGTACTCTCTGAAAGTAAAATACTGCTGCACTGTCTCTACTTCAGATTTGCATGTTGCAACTAGATCGTAGCAGCATACAGACTTTCAACTAGATTTAGATTTTATAAATATATGTAAGGCACAATCTTAAATGAGTTAAAAAGACTTAAATGAGTAAGAGTATTGGATGCGGGTCATATGATGTGTTCAGTCTATAGGCGCGTAGTGTTTCTTTACAAATTTACCTCATCAACTACTGCCCAGGCATTCACAACACAACGTTTGTAGTCTGTAAAGGAAAAACTTCTGTTTTTAGTATATTGTTGCCATGTAAATGTACCCTTAGATTACACAGAAGAGGAGATTCATTGTTTGACATTTTGTCGTGCCTGATTAGGATGCTGGCGGGACAGTTTCTTGTCACAGCTGACATCCAGCACTCTGCCTGTGTTAGCAGATTCACCTGAGCTGACATCATCAGCTTGAGGAGGAACTCTGTGCGTGTGTGTGTGTATGAGTATTTGCTTTTTCCAACAGGGCAGAACCAATCAAGAGTATTGGCTAGCCGGTAGGGAGTCAGCTGTCATTTTTATGTATCCTTCAGAGAGCATGAACACATCATTGACAGAGCAAAGAAAAATTATTTGACATCTGACGATACAGGACACTAAGGGGGAAATGTGTGGGCACATGCAAGCACAGACAAATGTGGACAATCAGGCTGTATTTCCTTGGGCTGGCAGAAAATGGGACATGTGGGAGAGGGAAGCTAAAAACTGCAGAAGAATTTTGGATAGGAATACAGACTATAATGGAATAATGGCAAGAAATTACTTTCTATTGAGTTTCAAATGAATACCTTGTATGATCCCATACTTTTTAGTGCATTAAAAACATACAGTGTGACCAGGGTAGTCTGATTCCCAAACATCCAATTCCTATGAGTAGGTTCATCTGATCATCATTGCATTAGTAGAGAGTGAATTTCTTTCATGGGCAAGAAAAATGGACATTGTAACCGAAACATATGCAAATAATTTTTGAGTTTGTGAATCAGAATCTTATTGAAAATATCAATTTAGTTAATAATTTCCTGACAAGAGTCATTTTAGTATTGTTTATTTACTATTGTAGTATTTTTTTCATATTTTGAATTAGCTTTTATTTTCATGTTTTCAGTTAATATTTGAATTAATTTTAAGTTTTAGTAATTTTGTGTTTTTTGTTAGTTTTTTTTCTATTTAGCTTTAATTTTTGCTTAGTTTTTTCTAATTGTATTAGTTTAATATACATTTATTTCAAATATATTCCATTTAAGTTTTAATATTTATAAATTTTCAGCTTTATTCAAATTATATACTATATATATATATATATATATATATATATATATAGTTAACAATAACAACACTGTCCATTCTTATACTTTTGCCTTTGCATGTAGGATTTCTGTATACCTTTCTCAGTACGGAGCCTTTTGAAGGAATCGGTCTTGGAGAGGCCAGGGTCTGAGATGACCTTTGACCCCAGTTTGACTGTCAGGTCAATGGAGCGGTATCCCTGAGGAAGTTTACGCTCATACAGCAGTGTCAGCAGCTGGGCCAAGGTCATCTCTGGCGGCAATGGTTGACCTGAAGAGAAAAGGTATAAGCCAGAGTTTATTAAAAAGTTCTCTCTCAATTGCTAAATCAGAACCAGATGAATGTCATTTTTTCAACCAAACAGCAGGCGAGGGAGTGGAGTTCAAATACATCATTTTTTTTCCTATTCTGTTTGATGATGTTAGTGGATCAGAAATTAAACACCTCAACACTTTTTACAGAGGATAAGATGAGACATCGAGAGATGAGAGGGATAGAATGAAAGATTCAACATTGTGTTGAAATGAAAATTGACATTCATCAGACTCTCTGCATGTCTGAATAAATGCAGTGAGGTGAAGTGGCAGACAGACTGGGACAGGCACTGAGGTGACCTCTACTCTCATTCTAATCAGTATGGAGGAGCGAAAGGTGAGAGATGAGAAGGAAAGCAAAAGAGTACAGAGTGGGTGAGAGGAATGGATAGAATGTGAGCGTTTGATAGAACTAGTGTGTGTTTGTACCCGGCAGTAGTTTGTGACAGAGGTGGAAGACAGGCACACTGATGGTTTTGGCAGATGGATCGACTCCTGAGGAAGCTGCCAGCTTGTCACTGAGGACACGCCCTCGTCGAGACGGGGGACGGGGAGGAGTGGACAAGGCCCTCTTTGACTGAGACTTCAGACCTGAAAAATAAATAGAATGAATGAAGATGAAATACAACATGGGTAAACTATAGATCAAAGATCTCAGTAACTACAATGCTAGTACAATGTGTTAAAGATATTTGTGTGATTTCTTCAGCACGTCCTTATGCAGTCTCTAGGGTGTTCCGGTTGGTAGCTGGTTTCTAAGCTGTTTTAGGTTGTGGATAGGGTGTTCTGGGTGATTGCTAGGGTATTTCAGGTGGTTGTTGGCTGGATGCTACATCAGTGAGAAGTAAACAGTACCTGAGGCAACAACGACACTGTAGTTGTCTTGGAAACCATTATCAGCCTTCATCTTTTCCTTTTCCTCATGGTTTTTCTTCTCTTTATCCTCCTTCTGTTCATTGATCAGCTTGGCTGTGATGCTGGGCGTGTCTGAAGGGTAAAAATGCAAGATCTTTAAAAGTTATTTCATAGTGTGTGTGTGTGTGCGATGCATGTTCTTCAACTGGCCTGCAGTACATTTCCCTTTAGAGACATATACATCAATGTACATGACATGTCAGCTTAACTGAGAAAATGAATTATTGATGGTAAAGATGTAATATGACAGAAGATACACCAATCTATAACGATAACAACATGCTGCGTTTCCTGAGAGGGTCTTCCATCAGTGGAAGTGACGTGAGCATGAGAACGACTCCAAGACTGGACACCTTACATACTATGTGTCTCAAAAGAACCTAAGACTATATCTGCCATGCTCAAGGTCTCAGGAGACAAGCCATTCATCTCACACACACACACATGCTGATGACCAAGCCACGTGGCAGTTCCAGCCCTACATGCTTTGTGCATCAGACCTTGAAAGTCTGAAGATGTGGCAAAAGCTGGATCTAACAGATCTGATAGACTACTGAATAGTGCATATAAAATGAGACGGCTGGATATGCGATTTCTAGTATTTTGGCTTAACTGGTGTATAGAGTGTGAAGATTTATTAACTAAACGGTACACAGTGTAGGTCTGATTTGTAGACCATTTTTGTAGAGTGGCACAAATTCAATTTTACAATTAATGGAACATACAGTCATGCTCAGAATTAATGGCACAAAATGGCATGAAATAAATGTTTTTCTACAGATTTTTGGCAATTTGTTGAATGAAAGATCAAAAGTATAAACGATACATATTTATTTTTTACAGCCAGTTTTGATCTTATTTACCAGGGGTGCCATTAATTCTGAGCATGACTTATTGAGTATTTTCAAAAACGAATATGCTTTTGAACACTGAATGTCTTTAAATATTCAGTAGTAAAGAATAAAAAAACAAATTAAGAGCAATGAATGTTCCCATTTGTTTTATCAAAAGTCTCTTTTGCTCAGCAAGCCTGCATTTATTTTATCATAGATATAGTAAAAACTATATTTGGTGCTGATTTGGCGCTCAAGAAACATTTTTCATTATCAATGTTAAAGGGATACTCCACTTTTTTTTTGGAAATAGGCTCATTTTACCACTCCCGCAGAGTTAAACAGTTGAGTTTTTCCATTTTTGAATCAATTCTGCCGATTTTCTGATATTTAGAAGAATATATGTAACCAGACCGTTTCTGGTCTCATTGACTTCCATAGTAGGAACAAATATATACTATGATAGTCAATGAGACCAGAAACTGTCTGGTTACTGATATTCTTCTAAATATCAGAAAATCGGCAGAATGGATTCGAAAACGGTACAACTCAACTGTTTAACTCTGGAGGAGTTGTAAAATGAGCCTATTTCCAAAAAAAGTGGGGTATCCCTTTAACTTAAAGCATCCTTGCTGAATAAAAAGTAGGTAAAAATAAATAAATAATCTTACTGACACTAAACTTTTGAATGGTATAGTATTACAATGTCTTCATACCTGAGACACGGTCCAATACTTCAGACAGTGTGGTTGAGATGGGCAGATGCAGTTTGCGGAACTTGTGCCCTGCTCCGTACATGGGGTGCTGGATCACATGACTAGTGGCATTAATGCGTCCTTTATACAGCTGAAGCAGAGAAAAAGAAAAACCGAATGAAACAGGTCAAGTTAATAGTGTGTGACTATATTACTCAGTCATATATGAGTACATGGACAAACATATTTGTTGAAATGTGCATAAAGATGATTGGGTCTTATAGGGATTATATTCATATAGGTGTTATATTTTAGGTGAGATTTCTCATTAAAATGGACCAATAAAATAATTCTGAATGGTTAATTTCATCTCCAGTTCAAGCTTCTATGGAGCCATAAAAGGGACATGGTGACTCATCTTATCACTAAAAATGAGTACATTTCTGTCGCATCAGAATTGAGTGATCTTTATTTCTCTTCATTGTGAACACAGAATCTTTTCTTTTGTCTTACAGCTCTGTATCTTTCAGGAATGTAAATGGCATTAAATATAATTTGAGTGTTTGAATGTATTGACTATCAAGTTGTTTTTATAACACTACAGCTATGGAGAAAAAACAAACTCAAGGAATTTGAAAGCAATGGCATTTGGAAGTCCTGCAGATGTCAAATAAAAATCAATATATGACACAACATTAAAACAAAGAACCACAAAAGCATCTCTGAAGATTTCCCCTTTCCACGTGGGCGATCCAGACTCCAGACGTCTTCATTCCACGCGGAGACGGAGTTGGTGAGTCTGACAGGGTGAAAAGGGTCTGAAAAACGACGTCCCTGCCTTTGAGAGGACGCCCCGGATCATCAGTACTCTGGCTTGATCTAATGTGTAAACATTAACTTTTAAGAGCCCCTCTGTCGGGACTGTCTGTGAAAGCCTGATGATTAATCTGATCTGAAACGCACATGATCCCACAGTAATTTAGCGGATTGAATGACTCGCCGGCTAAAAAAAGACATCTTGGGTCTTTACGATTTGGCTTCGTTCCGGTTTGGCAGCTGCAAGAGAGGCATAACTCTACGTGTCATTAAAGGGGTGAGCTGGCTATGTCCTCCAAAATTTAGATTATGTTAAAGGTGAAGTGTATAATTGCTTCACAACTAACAGCACCAAACACTCTGTTCGCCCATTCCACTACTGTTCGGACAAACTGCTCTATTTTCTACTAAACTAGCCATTTTCTCCAGCTTAACATCTTTGTACAAGTACTCCTAACATCCAGCAATGTGTGAGGAGTGTGGATAAGTTTTGAGGATAAATCTGCCCCCTAGTTGTCACCTACAGCAACAGCACAATATGCCTAGAAAAGAATGGCAGCGCAGAAGCAGTTGAGGTTTAAATCCCTCTGAGATGATGTAAAGGTCAGGGTAATTTCCCTGAAAGTGGAGAGGCTTTTCTGAGCTTTACAGCAACAGTAATAAATCATTTAAAAGACTAACCAAGCAAAACAACTTCTACATAAAATAAAACAACAGCTCAAAAGAGCAACGTTTCAGCTTAGATGGATTTTCAAAATGCATGTTAGGGCATTTTGTGTGTGTGCGCGTGTGTGTTGTACCTACCGGGCAGGGGGACTGAAGGAAGACAGTAACTTTCTCGTCTTCGAGCATGAGTTGTAGGAAAAGCCGACGTATAAATCCAGATATGTTCCCTGAGACCGGAACGTTCCCTCGCTGAGGAGCTGACTGGAACAGCTCACACAGAACCTTTACAAACAAAGAAAAATCCAGTTCAATGTAATGTGCTCTAAACTCTCTCTAAAAGTATTGAGTTGATTGTATGAAGTGTCTGATGCAAGAAATATCTAGTAGCCAAGTATAACAGCTTTGGGTACTTTTTGTACAAACAGGGCTCAAATATAAGGATGTAGACAGCAAGTGTGAACTGGTGAACTTAAAACATATTATATAAGTATATATATATGCTGATGCTAATATTGGAGGCATTAGTTCTGGATTGAAAATTAATTAAACAAATTATTTTGGGGAAGAAAACATTTTTGTATTTAACATGTATAGTAGTAGATATAATTTATAGTGTGTAGATTTTTATTTAATGTGTGAAAAAATCCTTTTATTCATTATTCATAAAAAATGTGTGTTTTTAAAAATATAAAATATATGTTTTATAAAAAAAAAAAAAGTTTACTCATTGTTTATAAAAAATGTAAACCGAAAAAGCATCCTAAACACACCTGTGCCATGAGCCTTTGGTTGTTTGGATGGCAGGAGATGCACTGCAGGAAGAAAGCCACTGTGGCGTTCTCAATGGCTGTCCTCTGCTGGGTGGTGAGTCCACTGCTTCGGCTCGTTGACGCCAGTGAGTATGACGCCCCGGAGATGTGAGGTGCGGCGCTGGCGTGTGAGGTGCTGGCCGATGCACCGTGCCCAGAAATACTGCTACTGCTGCTGCTGGTGTTTGCATTGGGATTAGCAACCCCACTGGCACTAGAGTGGCAGAGGAGAAACAACAGTGCTGTCCAAAGCGGGTTCACTTCTGGCCCACCCAGCCAGTCCTTCATGGTGTGACTGTTTCCTACTTCCGTTAGAAACCGCAATACGGGTGCTGCCAGCTCAGGAGACAATGGTGGCCTGTTTGCTGAGGATGAAGAAGCTTGGTTGTGTGCGTATGGGCGTCTTTCAGCCTGCGTGGAGAATCCTGCAGGCAAGGGAAGGTCCGCGCTGACCAACAGGTTGCAACAAAGATCAGCTAAGCTGCGAACCAGCAAGGAAGGCAGACCGGAATCCAATAGCTGCTGGATGGCACCAGGAGACTGGGATGCAGCTGCCAGGGTCACAAGCTGGCACTCCGAGAGGGAGATGGGCACGATTACCGGTGTACGAGCATGTTTGGAGTCATCTGTGAGGGAGGCAGCACTGTTTAAGTCATGTTGCTTCTTGCCATCGTCCGTCATAGCCATACGGCACTGTGCATTTGTCTGGGCAGCAGGGGGCGCCACAATACCCATCCAGGACATGAGCAGAGAGAAGTAACTAGGGTGGATGTGGCACATGGAACAAAGCAAGCTATCCACAGCCTTCTTTAAAACCAAGTTAGAGGGCAAAGACATGGACCAGTTGTACAACAACCTGCGAGAGATGGAGAAAAAGAAGCAGCTCTTGAATTAATAGCTCAAAAACAACCTCATGATTTACTAATGCACAACTGTTTGTGTTAAAGGCCGTCAGAGTTGTATTTGCTCCATGTACACAGCAAACGTTGTTTCACTTTGCTCTACTTGGTACGCATAAAGTATTCATACCTGAAGTGGATGAAATATAGAAGAGTGCGGGAAAGTAAGAGTGGAATATCTACTCTCAGCCTCCCCTAATGCAGAGTGCCAAAACACACCTTGGGCTTGATCACACATTCATCCAAAACTTTTACTTGAACACTTTGTACTGCGAGACCACAAAAAGAAAGTGTGTGGACTCACTCGAAAAGCTCTCTGTTGAGCAGTCCGGGCAAGTCGTAGTCCACTGGCAGCTCATAACTGTGCCACAAGACAGACGCCACACAGTGCAGGTGTGACGGGGACGGCATGAGCAACCCGTATTCCCGCGAGGGCGGAGCATTCGGACCCACGTAGCCTGACGGAGAACTCTGTTTCAGGGCCGCAACCCGGGAGGAGTCATACACCCACTGTAGCAGAGCCTGGATCCTAAAACACATTCACAACATAGCCAAACATCAGAAACCGCAAAAAAAGTGTGGTGGTGACACCACCTACTCTTTAAGACTAAAAATATAATATAGAACAATATACTGGGCTTTTCAAACACACTGATATAGAGAATAAACTTGTAAATGACTCTGAACTCTGTAATGAACTCCATTACAGACCTGTCTTTGGTACCGGGATCCTGAGTAGTGCCAAGCTGGTAGAGGATGTCTATGGTTGAGTCTGACGACAGGCCATTTAACCTCCCGAAGAGCAGCGGGCTGTTCAGATCTACAATAAAAAATTAAAAAAAACACACCTATCAGATAAAAAGGAAAGCCTGACTAAATCATGATGTCAACTCATATAAAATATATATGATGTCTGTACTCAAAACAAAATCAGCATGATAGTGTTTACAATTGGGATAAAGCAGTCAAGCATAGAGGAGATACAATCTTAAATGGAAATGAGTGGGCGGGTCTTACTGGCCAAATCAGTGCCAGAAGCAGCACAGTTACGCAGCAAGATGTCAATGAGTTTGAGGCCTATGCGTGTGGACTGGAGGCCGATCTTCACCAGCACCGCCTCAATGTTGGGCGAGTGCATGCCACAGTACGGGGACATGAGGAGAGCGGCACAAGTCTGCAGGAGGTTTGCCGTAGGAGCAGCAGCACTGGCCATCATGGCCTCCAAATCAGAAACGTGAGTCAAACAATGATGCAACAACCGTAACCAGCCAATACTGAGAAAGAGAGAGAGAGAAAATGGGATATTACAAGAAATTGAGACTCAAAACAGGAAATTGAACAAAAAAATTATGATTTCCAATACCTGGTTTTGGAGACCTGGTCCTCAGAGGGAAGAAAAGGATTGTTTACAGTGGCAGAGGAAGTGTTTCCGAAAGCAGTCAGGCCCAGTAGCTTAATCTGCGAGAGGCCCAGAGTGCTGGCGTCCCGGGGCCGGTGCAACCTCAGACACACAGCCGACGCCACCTCTGCCTTTACCAGCTGGAACTTAATGTAGGTGAGACCGCTAGTGATGACTGGGGTCGACAAGGGAAGCATGTTCACACCGTCTGCGCTGATCTCCACAGACACTGAGGATGGGCATGCTGGGAAGGACAGAGAGAGAAGAGAAGCATTTAGCATCCTATAAAGAATTTAAAATCATCCACTATGGAAAGCTTCATATATGGGCCATATAATATACAGCTGTATCAAGTGGGGTTTTGGACCAATGATATTGCATCACGGCTACACTCACTGGCAAGGGATGCCAGGTGCGGCTGTATGTGAATCTCCTTCAGCAAAACGGCAGCGGGCAAGTGGATGGTGAGGTCGCACCAGGCCTCTTCAGGAAGGAAGATGTAGGACCAAGCAGCAGAACGGGCTCGTCGATGTGGGGGTGTGGCCTGCAGAAGCACTTCCGCTGGCTGTGCCGTGGGACTGCTGGAGTTGATGGTGCCTGCAAGGGTACAGCAGAAACTATGACTTATCATCTTTTTAATGCTTAAAAAACTGACATTTATATGAAAAGGTGGAGCTTATGCCTTAAAATAAAGAGTGCTTGCTGTACCAAGAGGGGCAAAGTTGTGCAGTCCTTCTGCGTTGTCTGGTTCCGAAGTGAGCACTCGTGCTTTCAGGCTGCCATCTGCTGCTTTTCCAGGTCCGGAGTCCAGGAACTTCATGATAGTGGACACCATACTGCGTGCAGTGTTCACGATGGCTCGCGTGCTGGTGACCATGTTGTTACAGATGAGTTGAACACCACCTAATTGTGCGCACAACAGAGTCAGAACATACAGACCAGTTCAAAAATGATCTCTTCTGAAGTGTTAGTGCTGGCATACCCATGTCATGGAAGGCTTTCAAAGCCTCGCTGGTATCAAGCACTCTCAAAATAAACCACAGTAAAGGCTCAGAGAGCTGACATGTTGATAGAGATCCCTGGAAAAAATAATGAAAGCACTCAGCATTCACAAAATGCAATGGCAGTATACTGAGGGCTTTTTTTTGCGATTTTTTTATTACTTTTCTAATACTGAAATCCAAAATTTGAAAAGTTGTTTGAATATTAGGGGTGTAACGGTACATGTATTCAGATTAAACCGCTCGGTACGAGGCTTTCCGTTCGGTACGCATTAAACAGAGCGATTCGTTGGACCATTTTTCCTGCCAACCAAAATCCGCACTGGCGTGACTACCACAACGTTCTGTAACATCAAATGGCAAACGTAATGAAAGCGGAACGAAACTCACTATTTTGTGCTTCACGGACCGTTTATGAGTTTGGACTATCAACAACGGTGCAAGAGAGATCCAGTAAACAAAGCATTTGAATTCACCGCTGAAGTAATATTTTAATATAAATAACATTGCTGCGAGATCAAGTGAGAAGCACTAACATTTCTCCGTTATTAACCGATCAAACAGAGCTGACATGGTGTGAATGAATTAACTAGTTATAGGTTTTAAGTACACAGATCAGCAATATTCACAATATTCAATTTTTTTCCAGCACTTCAAAACTCAAATATATTATTATATCAAGTTATTTTTAATGTGATGACCAAACCATTGTTTGTTCGTCCTTCAAAGATTACCCCCATTTATAAAACTAAAAGTTTTTAAGATGTAGGAAAACTCACATTTATTTAAAAACATTTTTTTCTTTAAATAAATAGGAAATTTCTTTGGCATTTCTTTCTTTTTGCTCAAAAACGTGACACCACTTTATCGTATCAAACCGAACCGTGAATTTTGTGAACCGTTACACCCCTATTGAATATGTGTTCATGTTATTTAGGCCACAACATACAAGCATAGATCATGTTTTGTGTTTTTTTTAGTTAATTTCGCATAATTCATTATGCAAAATTCCATTCATTAAATGTGTGAAAAAGTCCTGGCTCTGAGTAAACTCTCTCTTGTGGTCTCTCTTCCTCTGTGCAGAGTCGTACCTGTCGGCCCATATAACCACAGGCCATGTAGGTGAGAATGGGCTGCAGCATGACCTGGACGGATGTGGCTCTTTTACTTAGAGTAGTTAGGATGGTAAAGAGGCCATCACCCACCGAGATGGCATCCAACCCACCATGAAAGTTCTCATGTTTAGTTAGGTGAAGCCCACTAGCACCTAGATGGAGAGAGAAAACACATTAGCAAAATAATGAATGCATATCCTTATTTAAAACATCCTTAAAATTGTTCATTTTAAATAAACTTCTGTACCAATTATCATGGCCATGGCACTGCTGTTGCACTGTCCCAGAGCCGACAAGATCTGACTCATGATCTGCTGATTGGCCAAAACCAGGTCTGCCACACCCGCTGCAGGTCCCTGGTTCTGAGCTGTGCCTGCCGCCCCACACTCTTTGCTTCCACACACTTTTTCTTCATCTGATACGCTGTCAGTGGCTCCGCCCGCTGGGGGCAGCCTCCCACTGAATTCCCGGTCACCCGAAAGCGGCAGCATCACCAAAGCATTGACCAGCTTCAAGAGGTCAAACATCAGCTGGTCTCGTGTGGTCTCACCACACACAGCCTTAGCATCGCCGGGGCGGATGATATTGGCGAACAGGCCCCCGAAACAAGCACGGGCGCCCACAGAGCTGTCTGAACCGCTGCGTGAGACCACCTTTTCTGAACAAGTGATGTAGTGATGAACCAGGAAGGTGACTGATTCAATGACGGCCAAGATGGTGGTCACAGAAACGACCTCAAAGTTTTGTTCCAGAGTGAACTCTAAAAGCTTAACCTGTGCATCTAATGGACCCTGACCGGACTGGAATGGACCCCTATAAAAAATTAAAATTGTTTTTTTTAACAAAATCAAGAATTTTTAACAAGTTTTTTAACAATTACATAAATGTTGGATCAATCATGTACCTCTCTGTAGAAAGAATGTGCAACAATTTAAGCAGGAATTCACTGAACATCTGTGGACATGTGGAGGACAGATGCACCTGCAACCTGGTTAAAAACTCCTGCAAGGCTTGGGTTGCAGTGGGGCCGACCTGAGAAGAGAGAGGAAGAGGAGTCTGAAAGGCACTTGCCAAATATACTTCTATGAAATCAGTCATGTGTGCATGTTCATTAAGCTCAATACCTGTGAACTGTGCTGGCTAGTGCCGTGAGGGTTTCCTCCAGACAGGAAGCGCACAAGTACGTGCACAAGCGTGGGGTCAGACACCATCTGCTGGGCTGTGCTCTCCTGCACACCCATCCCACTGCTGGAGGCTGCAGATGTTACACACAAGTTATAGGTACAGTTAATCTGAGAGTGGGTTACCAGACTGTTTGCTTTAATAATCAGGCAAGACACAGATCTGCTGAGGTGGCAGGATTCCCCCAGAGAAAACCTACGTATAGAATCGCAGGTTTCCCCTGGGAACACCCAACACGTCTGAGTGTGTCCAGAAACACATAAGGAGGTACAAAGACACGCTCAGCCAATCAGATACTCACCACTAGCAGGCATATTGGTCATGAGGGTGAGACTGTGCAGGACAAGACACCATGTTCTCAGAGAAGTGTTGGGGTACCAGGCCAGCACTGACAGGAAACTGCTGATGGAGGCTGAGAGAGATAAGAGTTACAATCAATTATAGTCATTACAAAATCTACTTATTAAACTAAATAAGGAACGGTGTAGAAGAGTGATCTAACTCACTTCTTTAGCTCATTAGTCTCTTGTGCATTATTTCTAAACATTATTAGTCGCCATTTTTAGTTCAGAACTGGACAAAGCCACAATGAGACGCCACCTGACCTACGCAAGTTTGATTGTTGCTTTTTTCCCATTGATGACATATATAAAAGAAAGCTACCATATGTTTTAGAGCTATTTTTGCAAATATTTCAGTCACCTTTTTGTAAAAATTGTAAGGTTCAGGCATTTCCATGAATTTTTTTTTTTACCTATGAATCGAGTTTCTCCAGGTCTCCACCTCCTTCAATCCGATCAATTTCTTTCAGATTGAGCTCAATCCAATTAATTTAGGTGTTTATAAATGGATTATTTGGGGGTGTGAAAATGTAGCTAGTGAGATTGAAGCTTTTTAAAGTTTGAGAAACTTAAAGTTGTAGCCTTAGTAGTAATTCCCCATAAAACCAACAGTTAATTTCAATCAACAATTATCCAAACTGCTCAAAAAAAAATAAAAATCAGAATATCTTCATATCAAAGCGTTCAATCAGTCAGTGAATATCACACCTTGGTTAAGAGGGATTGTGGGCACTCTGCTGGAGTTGAATAGGAAGATGTCTGAGCCGCTCTCCTCCGACCCTCCGGAGCAGGAACTCAAACTCAAAGTCAACCACAGCTGCAGTAAAGACTCCAACTAGAGAGAGAGCGAGAAATATGGTCTTTGAGTGAGATGGTGTGATTCTGTAAGTTAGATTTTAGGGAAAGAGCAGTGGTAAATTCAATCAACAAAAACAGACTTTGCCCGTACCTGAACATGATGCATTTGGAGTAAAGAGAAGAGCTTGTTGAAGCAGGTGCTCAACATGGGGATGGAAGAAGGTTGTGCCATCAGACAGCTGGCAGGGGGAGAGCTGTGGAACCCCGCACGTAGAAGAGAGTCATCTGTCCCGTTTGCAGACTGAGCCACTGAAACAAGAGAAGAAAAAAAGATTATGAAGAGAGGGGGTGATACTAGTTAAAATGAGGTCAAATCATTTTATAAAAAAGAGGGTTCCACACACTTTTGCAAATTTACTTTAAAAGTGATTTGGAATTATCAGAAATCATTACGTAAAGGTTAAAATTATCAATTTCTACCTGAAGAAATGTATTAGAAAATGTATTAAATCTAAGTCTCACAAGAGACTAAGATTTTATTGATGTAATAAATGGACAACTTTTCCAGTACTGGACATAACTACAAAAAAATAAATGAATTAAAAAAAAATAAATTCTATGATATTGCCGGATTTTCCATGACTGTAGGAACGCTGTACACAATAGATACAAATGTCTGTTGGTGTTTCCTTTTGTGTTTGTACCAGAAGGAGACGTGGATGTCAGCGCCTGCAATATTGCATCTGCCTCTAATGTTGACATCATTTTCAGCATAAGTTCTGCCTGCTGTTCTAATCCCACCTCCAATCGAGCATCCAGTGCTGGAACAAAAAATAAAGGGTTTATAACACTCAGATTTATTATACGTTTTATATCATTAATGTATTTTTGACACCTCTCACCTTGAGACACCGACACTGAGAGGTTCTGAGATCCAGGCTTCTCTGCCGTGGCGGCCACAGGAGGTTTGGACACGGGAATGCCCACACCCCCCGTGTAGGGGTTATAACTGTACGAGCCGTAGTCAGCACCCCAGTAATCGTACCAGGTACTGCTGATCGGCTGCAAGAGAAAACATGAAAGAAAGAAAAACAGACACACACAAAAGATACTTTACTGGAAAAGGGGTTAATAACATTGAGTTTATGCAAATCAGCTGTAAATATTACAACCAAACTTCATCTACTGATATCCAAATACATAATGCATGCAGTATAGGGGTGAAATGTACAGTTCACTTCCCACGGTTCAGTGTGAACATTTATAGCATCTAATGATGAGAATAAGTGTGTGAATTGTAATGTGGCTATTTTAGTAATTCTAGAAATTTTCCATGTGACTGAATCGCTCGCTCTGCTTTCAGACATTTCACAATATAAATGTCTGTAATATTACAGTGCACTGTATTTTACAGAAATTTTGGTAATAAGGGCAACTCTGAAAAGAAAATACATCACACATATATGGGTACTTGGCTTTGCAATTACTTTGTACATTGCTAGCCCAACTAAAACAGAACCGTGAGAAATTTTAACAATTACACCCCTAATGTCTAAAGAACTGAGAGAGAAAGAGGTCCATACCTTAAAAACCTTGGCGGCGAGTGGATCTTTTTCCAAATCAATATCTAAAGGATCAATATCAACATCCATCAAGTCTTGTAGCAAGTCAAAGTCAATGTCTTTATCTTTTTCCAAAGATGACAGTGGAGGAGCACCTTTGGGCAACGAAAAGACATTTAATATTGCAAGAGCAGCGTACCAAGACAGCCTACTAGAGGACGTCAGGCTGTCACACTCCTCTTAGACCAACAGGGCGTCCGAACAGTGGATCGTTGACCCATTTTAAATGAATGTTGACGTAGACATAAAATCTTACCTATAATAAATGATAAAATGACTAACAACTGTAGGTTTTAAATGATTATAGACCAAGTCAAAATCATCTACACTGTTCCAACCCCCTGTCCACTGCAATGTACCACTATTACATATTATATACAAAAGCAAACACAAAAAACACACATGCAGCTTATCCAAGAGAGGAAAAAAGAACAAATAAACATCAGAAATAAAAGAAAGGTGAGGGTCCATGTGAGGTGAAGTGCTGTTCGGGCGGGGTTACCAACGCACTTTGGAACACAGAGGATGTCCCGGGTGTACCTGCGATGATATCTGGTCCCAGAGGCTCATCGATGGTCTCCACGAGTGGGATGGGGGTAGGCTGGGCGAGAGAGTCATCGGAATCCACCACCACAGAGGAAGAGGCAGCCCCGGCCTCATCAGCCCCAGCCCCCTCCATCCCATCCCCACACACCGGAGACAACAGCTCTCCTGAAAACATATGACAACATCTAAATATAAAACGGAGACATAAAATGCGTACGACTGTCCGTGGGTCACTTTCCAGCAGAGACCATCTTTTAAAACCTAAAACACAAACCTGCAAGGATGTCCTGCAGCATGCAGGTGAGGGAGTACTGGGCCCAGGCTCCGCCCCATGAGATGTCCCCACGATTGAAGTCCGTCCCCACCAGCAACAGCAGTAACCTCTCCAGCTGCTGCTCTGTCACCACCTCACACAGGTGGATTGTGGGTCGTGTTGCATTTGCTATTCTGGCCAATACCTAAGCAGTGGATGAGATTTCCAACATAGGCATGGTTTACAACATATACACACCTTTCAAAAGTTTAAGGACGTCTTGCAGTAAAGACATTTATATTGTTACAAATGAGTTCTATTTCAAATGAATGCTGTTTAGCATCAACACATTAGAATGATTTCTGATGGATCATTGTGACACTGAAGAAAATTCAGCTTTGCCATCACAAGAATAAATTCATTTAAAAATGTATTAATGTTTCACAATTACTGTATTTTTTTAAAATCAAATACAGCATTTGTGAGCATTAGAGACTTCATTTAAAATACACTACCATTCAAAAGTTTGAGGTCTGTATCTAAACTCAACAGCACAAACAAAACTTACATTTAGCCAGTTATGAAACCCCAGGCTATTAGTTAAATGAGAACTGGATTGAGAAAGGTAAAAGGATTAAAAAAAGTTGCACCTTGCAGACAAACAGGAGCAGGTCTGCGTGACAGGTGAAGTCCATGGAGAGGAGGAAAAGAGCGAGCTTCTGGACGACGCAGATGCAGCGCTCATGAGATAATGTGAAGGGCAGGAGCTCCACCTCAGGCGTCTCTTTTGCCACTGACGCCTCCGAGTCCAAGGTGGAGCGAGGCCATTCAGCTGTCCGCCTCAAACGGATCAGATCTTTAAAGTGCTGCCAAAGAAACAGAAACACATGGTTCACTTCGAAATCTGTTTGAGGGTGATGTTTATCACTGCTAATGTGTGCTTCGATTTCTGTTGCTACTCCTAATTTGTCCAACAACCACCCCTTAGAGACATTTGCCAAAATTAGTTTTCAAAAGTATCTATTCTCACCTTGGACGTGGCTTGTTTGAGTTTGGCCTGTTCCACCAGCAGCTTATAGGAGGAGCCTTTGTTGCTCTGAATTTTCTCTTTCTCGATTTGCTCCACTAAAGCTTTCTGTTTGGCTTTCAATAAATTCAACTGCTGCAATGAAAGGAGAATTGATTAACACCCTCACTATACCTATAGATAATCATCTGCTATGTTATGGTATAAAATTAGCCTATAAATGGCACAGGAAGTTTGTGCAAGACACATGTACCTGTTTGTGGTGGACGAGCTGTTTGCGGATCTTTCGTGAATATAGACGATCTAAACTGCTGTTGCTGCCTTTGGCGGATCTGCTTGGATTCTGAGACTGCAGACTGTTATTTATGAAACTCCACTGGTTCCCTGGTGAGATTGAAAAGAGGAAAACAGACACATTATCAATGAAGAAACATCTCTATGCAGTACTCTACCTTTCAAAGGTTTGGGATCAGTAAAATGTTCATTTTATTGTCAAGAAATCAACTTATTTCCATCTTAATTTGATCAAAAGTGAAAGCAGAGACATTTATAATCAAATATTCCTATTTAAAATGCTTTCTATTAATAAAAAAACACACAACTGTTTTCAACATTGATAAGAATTGTTTCTTGAGCAGCAAATCAGATTATTATATGATTTCTTAATGATGCTTAAAATTGATTAAAATAGAAAAAAGTTTCAAATTGTAACAATATTGCAAAATATTACATTTTAACTTAAACTTATTATAATCAAATAAATGCAGCTTGGTGTGAATAAAAATAAAGAAAAATAAAATAAAGAAAAGTAAAAATACTAAAAAACTTTTTTTTTTAATCATACCAATCCCAAATATTTAAACTAAGTAAACTAGTGTTAATAATTAAAAGCTTAAGGTAAATAATTTTGAGTGGAAATTTTCTGATTTCTGAGACTTCTTTCAAAAATATCTGGCTGACCTCAAACTGGTAAACAGTAGTATTTACAAAAACACACTGAACTTTCATTTCTTATGCTTGACCAGGTCTAAGAGTCTCACCTGAAAAGGATCTTTCTCTGTCTTTTGCCCCCAGAGGTTTCTTAGCTGCACTGGCTTCATCTTCCACACTGGCCACATAGTCAAGCAGTCGAGAGACCAGCATGACCACCCAGCTGATCATGGGGATATCCAACACACCTATTAACACACACAAAACTGTAACATTACCATAAACACACAGATGAGTATTCCATAAAAATCTCACTCTCAAACACAGACCTTCTGTCCTGCGGGGCTGTGCTGCAGTAGTCTGCTGCAGAGGAGATAGCAGTGTGTCCAGAAGGTTCAACAAACCCTCCAAAACCCCACTGTTACTCAAAGATCTTTGGCCAATACAGGACAGCAGCATGAATACCCTGAGGGAAGGAAAAGATGGATTAACATAAGAGGTCTGAGCATATTTAGGAATAGTTCCGATTAGGGGTGGCCAATATATGCTCAAAATCCACATTAGATCACAATATAGGTGTTTTATTGTTTTATCTTATCTAAAATAAAGAAAAAAAGTAGCAATCATCTACGGACATCGAAGCTTGAGTAGCCATTGCCTAGTACATTTTTTATTTTAATTACATGGAAAGCAAGAACAATGCATTTTTTTTAACATAAATAACAAAATATACATTTAAAACACTATTAAAGTTAAATAAACAGTCTGTAATAAAATAAGAACAAAGCAATAGCACAAATAATATACAACAGAACAAAGATGCTAATTAAATAAACAGTGCTTTTCAGGTTTTACAGGTAGATCTAACATTAGTTAGATACCGAATAGGTAGATTAGGTGCAGAAATTGAATTAATTAATCTAATGTAAAAACTGCAGTCTTCACTGTATGAGTTAAATATAGACTAATTCTTATTATTAGTTAGAAAATTTATTCATTCAAGAGCACTGAGTGACTTTTTTCCCAGACTGTTCTGTTTTATTAACATTAAAAACAGACAGCAGCAGGAATCTTAGGCTACTGTCACTTTAAGACAATGCACAGATCCAATAAACTGATACTCTACACATGCATGTTTTTTTTTTCTCAACCGTTTACATTCACTTAAGACATAACCGATTGTTTACTAGGATGCTCACCAAGATTTTTGAGGGTTGAAGAACACGGCAAAAAAAAAATAAATAAAAATAAGCCCACCTACACTCGAAACTGGCTCGACATTGCCTGACGGCCGACTGTCGGCTTGGTGTGTCCCGGCCTTTATACAACATCTGAAAGAGTGTGTTTTTTGTGTTACCTGTCCTGGGGGAAGATGAGCAGCTGTTCTGAGTTGTAAAGCTCCTGCAGTACATTGGACAGGAACTGGCCCCACCACCTCTCACCTCCACACAGCTGCACCAGCAGCAGACCCGCGTGCAGACGGATCTTAGGAGTCCCACTGATACACAGCTGCTTAAAGAGCTCCTCACATGCCTGGGCGTGAAACGTGTTCTGCAACACTGTGGGCACAGAGTGACCTGAGCAAAAAAGAGGGAAAATTTGAATAACTAAAACAAAGTAAGGTCAATTCAGATTTCATGTCATTTTAAAACAGTGAGGTGGTATTGGAATGGGCTGCCTCCCTCACCATTACAGCAGTGCAAGAGACTGAGCAGTGTGTCCAGTAGGTATCTGATGATGGTTCGGAGCTGCTCGGTAGAAGAGTTCTGGACCAGCTCTCTGGGGTCGTAGTTCTCGGGTAGGTGTTTCCTGGTGGCTCCCAGAGACACACGCAACCTCTGGACAGCATGGTGGGCCAGATTGAGCTGTAGCTGGAGCTGAATGCAGTCTTGGTAGGCGGAGAAAACACGGGAATCCTCCTCAACAGCTTTATCGGGCTTGCGCAAGAAGTACTGTGCGTTATTAGCGCTGTTAAGAGGCGGCAGGTCGATGTTCTGAAGAAGCGTCTCAAGTCGATGACAGGCCAGATTATACCTTAACGAGAGATTAGCATATTTAAAACATCATAAATTCACCTATAACATTTGTGAAATATAAAGTTCAGAACCGTAAAACTGAAAATGTTCATTATTTGACCAAAACTTTTAATTATTAGCACTTAAGTGTAATTATAAATACACTACCATTCAAAAGATTGGGGTTGAAAAAGCTGCTTCTTGATCAATGCAGTAAAAAACTGTAATATTGTGAAATATTATTACAAATTAAAATAATTAATTTCTATACTAAAATATTTTTTAAAATGTACTTCTTCCTGTATTGGCAAAGCTGAATTTTCAGTACTAATACTCTAGTCTTCAGAGTCACATGATCCTTCAGAAAAAATTCTAATATGCGGATGTGGCACTCAAGAAACATTTCTAAATATGTTCAATGTTAAAAACTGTATTTGGTAAAACGTGATATATTTAATATTTCAGATGAATAGAAAGTTGAAAAGAACAGGACTTATTTGAAATAAAAATCGTTTGTAACATAAAAAAATGCCTTTTGGTCAACTGAATGTATCCATTCTGAACAAAAGTATTGTTTCTTTCAAAACAAAACAAAACCTGAGCCCTTACTGAGCCCAAATTTTTAAATGGTAGCATACTTCAGTCAACGCCAATGTCAGGTTAGTTAATTGTGCTTTACAGCCTCACCAACCTGCACTGAATGTCTTCCTGTAGGGCCACCATCATTGACAAATGTTGATCCAGATCTGGCTGACAGGCAGCTTCACTCTCCCCTCTCAGAGGATCATGCATCAGCTTAAGTTCACTTTCCCATGGCAGGATGTAGGTGTGTCCATAATAGAAGCCCAGTGGGATTTTAGCCCGGGCATTAGTGCTGCCGTATCGACCAATCACAGTGATCTGGGGAGAGTGAACATCAGTGATTTGTCTTTTAAAAATATTTTTCTCTGTGGTAAAGCTTATACAATTCAGACTTCTATTTGACCTGTACACATTTGATTATCATAAACTTGTAGAAACCTTCATGAATCTGCAGACGGGAGGGGGCAACAAGTCATGTAGAATTAGAGAGTGTGTGCTGATATCAGTGGCGACCACGAGTCGCCTCCCATCCACTTCCTCCCCAAGAGTCCAAATATCAATGGAAAGGGAGGCCAAGTCAGCGCATGTGGGGATCAGCGCATCCGTCAGCAACACAGGCCGTCCAAAATCTAGAGTCACAAATCGTCTTGCACCTACAGAGAAGGGACATTCTTTAACTCAGATCACATGATCAAAAGATGTTAAAGCAACAAAGCAAACAGAAAAAGAAAAATATAAAGAATGATGACTAAAGAGAGTCTTCTAGAATGTGATTATCAACAACAAAATTCTAAAGGGGGCCTCAGTATGACTTAAAAAGTTTTAAGATAAGACAACTTGCATTAAAACAACAAGCAGTTATGCTAGGCTCTAAAATATTTTATGGGGAAGAAATTGTGTTCTGATTTTATGCATCATAATTAAGGTGTATACTGAATTTGATCATTTAATATCCCTGTCTTAGTACATTACGTCACTTTAAGTGGTTTTTATATTAATCATTTAAGAATGCTGCACAGTATATGGATCACAAGTACCCAAAACTTGCATTTCGTTCACATAGTTTGGTTTTTCTTGTTTTGAGAAGGAACATTGGCAGGTCTGTGCTGCAGTTTGAATTGTTGTAGACATTTGGGGTCCTTGGATGTCTCAAACATTTTTGCCCCCCACTTTCACTTCCTCCCATACTGGCTAAGATATTTCCTCTGGTATTTCTGCTGTAACAACTTTTTTGTTAAAAGAAACAGAGTGTTGGGATGTTCAAAGCTTCTGATGTTCTTCAATAAAACCAATTGTTAATGAAGGGGGGAGAAAGATATGATCTCAGTGTACATTTAGATTTTCTGTGTTTATAGTATTTTAATTAACCACATTTTTTTTATTTAATTAAATCATTTTAAGTCTTCCTCTGGGACTGAAGTACCTGAATGCATTCGCTCGATAATTATGGACTGGTGTGGTGGAGGCTGTAGAAAGTGAGAGGCCTGTGAGATTGCCAGTGCCAGGCCACTTCCTATGTGGTTCTGCAATGACAACACACACACACACACATATACATTAGCTGAACACATTCCACATGTTCAACTACAGACGTTCAAGTTAACAAACATCCCCAGTGCTCCCTGTTGTTCATCTCTCTAGCTGTCACTAAGAAAATAGTTCTCCAAAACTGGAAATCAAAGAAATCTTGCCACATCAATCATTGGACAAATTTAATCTCAGGACACATTTCAATGGAGAAACACAACGCACACAGAGTGAAGCAGATATCAGCCTTTGAAGATACCTGGACCCCATTTTTGACATTTCTTAAATCACACAAACATAACTATAAGCCGTGTACATTACCTGACACATATCTCCTATAAATAGCACATGCATAATTCACTACACTAATGTGCACAAGTTGAACAGAACATTCCTAAATAATAACATTTAAACAATATGAATATATAAGGAAGAGTTGTTTTCCAGAACTTACTGCTTTGGCTTTCTGTGCGTTTTTATTCTGTGCTGAAAGGTTCACCGGTGGAGGATCAATGACAGATCCTGGGAAGAGTTGAGCCAGTTCCACGCTAATGGCCGCAGACACTGCCTCATTCGGTGGGGTGAGAGGAGGTGTCATGAACAGCGGGGTCGTTTTAGGGGTGGGTGGGATGACGTCAGAAGGGTGGATGAAGAAGCCTGGGGTGGACGGGTTGGATGGCACTGAGTTGACAACGCCTGATGCCGCAGTGGCTGCCGCTGAGGTGGTCTGGTGAAGTTTGGCCTCCAGCTTAGCCTTCTATTTGATAAGATAATCAATTACATAAAGTCACAAAGTACTGAATCAATCAAGACATCAAAACTGAAATGAATGAAGAGTGTCTCCATATATGACCTGCTGCTGGAGTTTTAGAAGCTGTTGCTGCTTCTCCTGAAGAACTTGAAGCTGCTGTTCGGCAGACACCATGGCATGAGACAGTGACTGAAGGGCCACCTGTGCAGCTGAGCTCAGGGCCGTGGACGCCTCGCCAACGGTCCCAGCAGATAGCCCTGTCACCGTGGGTGTCACGCCAAAGGTGCTCACTACAAGAGAACGTATACGGAAACAGATTTCGCAACATGTTGAAGTTGGTTATGCAAATTCACACTTCATGTGTTGCAATGCAAGTAACATTTGTCTGAGCTGTGCTTCATGCAACAATATTGACAATGGACCTTTGTTGCCAGCTAATGTGACCGCACCTTAAAGATGAGGTCCACGATGACAGGGTTGGTTGTAAAAGAATCAAGGTGTGATAGAGAGGAAAAGAAAAGTGGGATATGTACCAGTGAACATACTTGCATCATCCCTCTCCACCCTGGTGCCGTCACTGGTGGAGACGCAAGTAAAGTGCAGGGGTTCGACCTCCAGCAGGCCGGTCAGAGCAGTGAAACTGCCCTCTGCCACCCCGCTGCTGTTTACCTTTCCATTACCTGACGTTAGATGAAAGAAAAAAACAAGCGTTTGTCTTTTTTGTTTTAATATTTATTGATGAATGCAAGTGTGTGAAAGGAGAAGATTGCATTGCCACACCTGAGAGAATATCGGACAGATCGATCTCATCCGACTGGACCCCGATGCTGCTACTGAAGGCATTCTTACAGGAAGACCCGCTCACCTCCAGGTCAAACAGTACTGGGTCAAATGGAGACCCGTAAAGACCGTATCTAAAAAGAGAAAACCATGACAACACCATTTAATTTCCTTAAAATTATCACATCTACATGCTCATAAAAAGCTTTTTTGGTTCAAGTACATTAAACAAAAGTCTGTTTGTGTATGCTTCTAAATGCAGCAGATCAGCTGACCTGGTCTGCAACAACGCCTCAAGTGGAGTCAAGCGGTCCTGCAGCTGCCGAGAGACAGCAGTGAGTAGCGAGGCGCAAGCGGTACTGCAGCCAGCCAGGTCCTCATCTTTCACATAATTTAACAGGACGAAGTACCAGAAGACAGATCCTGAGAGACAAAGGCAGACAGGAATATAACTGTTTTGTCAAGAAAAATTACTTTAGTATACTGTTTAGGGTCAATCTTTTTTTTTTAAGAAATGAATACTATTATTCAGCAATGATGCATTAAATTGATTAAAAAAAAAATCCATTCATCAAACAACACTGGGAAAAAATGTGACCGTTTCCACCAAAATTAAGCAGGACAACTGTTTTTTACAATGATTGTAATAGGAAATGTGTAGTATCGGTGTGTTTCCACTTTCCAGGAACAGGGTTGGGAAACACTGCTGTAGACTAATAAATTGAAGTTACAAAAAGTTACTTTTTTAACAAAATGGTCTTATCACTACAAAAGACATTCAGTACAATTAAAACATTACCTCCTGTGGCAGCAGCAGGCAGATAAGGCATATTATCCAGAAGAGCTTTAAATAAAGCCTGGCCAAAACCCTGCTGACCGGGGTCTCCTTTACCGGTACTGAAACATCAGAAACACACAACCATTAAGTTTACTGAACAAAAAAATCATGTATATTGGACAGTAGATCATTAGTTCTGCAACAAGACTAAATGATAAAACTGAAGATCAGAAAAAGGGTTGTAAACTTACCTAATACAAAGTGCAAGAAAGCGAGAGCATTTGTGAGCTATACTGCGGCCGGCCTCGAAGAAGCACGCCCTGATTATATCTGTCAGACGTCTTCTGGTTTTGGTCAGAAGCCCCTCTTTCCCCTCTCTCAAACTAAACAAATATTAGAAAATGTATTAAAAAGAGACACAAGATAAAACAGAGTTTAAAAATACAGGCTCATGGTGGCGTCTCACCTGCAGGGTCCGTTGGAGTAGACCCCTGCCAGCCAGCAGAGGATGTCCAAGATGAGACTCTGACAGTGTTCGGAGCTCTGACCGTCTTCTGCACGCTTACACAAACCTCTTAGCAGCTTTTCATGGAGCTCGGGAAACTGAAGCATTGCACAGCGTTGCACTCTAGGAAATATAAGCAGACACAGACAACAAAGTTAGACTATGGCCTGGTTGCTGTGTTTATAATTTATAAAATTAATATTTATAATGATAAATGCTGTTCTTTTGAATTTTCTATAATTTATAAAATTAATATTTATAATGATAAATGCTGTTCTTTTGAATTTTCTATTCATTAAAGGATACCGGAAAAAAATATATCAGTATCCACAAAAGTATTAAGCAGCACAACTGTTTTCAACATTGATAATAAAAATGTTTATTGAGCACCAAATCAGCATATTAGGATAACGTACACTGAATCACATTTTAAAATATATTCAAATAAAAATGTTTTACATTTTTTATAATATTTCACAACATTACTGTTTTGCTGCAGTTTGACCAAATAAATGCAATAGAAAAGGCTGATTTCCAAAAAAGCATTAAAAATAATACCAACCCCAAATTTTTAAATGGTGGCATATATAATGTACACTTGTAGATTATCTCTTACCGTTCTTTGGGTACAGACGTTTTCTTAAATCTCCTGATTGTGACAGACACTTCCTGGAGCAAGTCACAGCCACGCAAGTTATCAGGCTTTTTAGGGGCAGACTGAGGATCTGCTTTGGACGTGGAGGCTTTTTCCTGTAAAGAGATTTGATTAAAATTAGTACTGTAATGGTGGTCACCATATGGCTTTTAACTCTTAATCCATTACAAAGAGCAGATCAAGTAAAGTGCCATTTCTTTAATGAAGTAATGTAGCTACACAGCCACTAGAGGTCTATAAAGCAGTCAGGCAACATATCAACCAGCACATATCTATATGACGTCAGTGTTTTCAGAAAATAGTGTTTTGAAACAGCATGAATGATTAAAGGCAAACATAATTCAGCTTAAGATTAAGCAAAAGTCAATTACAATTCAAGTGTTTTTCTGCAGTACCTTGGTGGCTTGAGCCCTCTGTAGCAGCGACGAGAGTGAGTGAGCTTTACTACTTTGGGGTTTGGCAGAGGGCATCCGCACAACAGGCCTCAAACTATCATCCATACCCTTATCACTCACTGCCTTAATGTGCACTAGGAATGAACGATATTTTCCCCCTGCCATGCCTAGAAAGTGGAATGACACATTTACAGGAAGATTTCATTATTTTGAAGTACAACGAGAGATATTTACATTGGTGACCAAGACTGTGCCATCTTTTAATGTGTATATAAACATGTGATAATATGATTTTGGTTAGTTATAACCCATTATTAACACCCAAATGACTTTCATTTAATAGTACACAGTATTTTTTTTCTCTGCACTGTTGTTTTACTGTAAGTCTACTGGCACACTGCTGGATGGATGGAAGTAGTTGCTATAAATGGCTTGTGATGCTCAAGCGAACCTTTGAGGAGTTTGGGACTTGTAAGGCTTAGCATCCCTGCATGTCCAGACAGATCCAGTCCACTGGACAGCCATACCGGCCCACACAAGATATCATCTTTGTGTTCCTGCAGGAATGGACACAGCCTGGAGCCTGATACAGAGAGAGATGTATTTCTTAAAGAATGCTGACAGAGATAAACATTTTCAGGTGGTCATGATTTACCTGGTGACTCCTCGATGTCCATGAACTGGATGTCCTCTGAGAAGTCGTGCAGGAGTGGCTGTCCATTCTTCTCTCCATTTGAATGCAGGACATGAGACAAGGGGAAGACGATCTGCCTGTCCACTGCCGTCTCTGCAGTACAAAGTTTTACACAAACGGAGATTCACTTGGGGAGTAAAAACAAATCAAACTAATCTATGGTAAACATCCTCACTTACATTTTCTGCTGAAAGAGTGATATTTTGTTCCGGGACTCACCGTTAACTTTGCCCAGGCCTGGTGCTTTGTTCTTTAGCAGTGTGACCTGGAGTTGTGGGATGTTAGTAATACTGCTGTTTAGCAAAAACTTGAAGTCCACATGTCCCACCATGCAGGCTTTGGGCAGGACCAGCTCAAACACATGCTCATCCCAGCTGGAGCTGTGAGAGAGAGAGAGAGAGATTGAGAGAGATATTACACATTACATGTGAAAAGGGGGAAACACAATATGGAAATATTACCGATCTTTTGAGGGGGGAAAGTTGTATGTGAATGTATACCTGTCACTCTGTAGTTTCCAGGTGCGTGTGTGCTGTGCTGCGTCGCCGTGGTGCTGCTGGTGAAGGTGTTGCGGATGCCGCCTTTGCTGCTGTTCCTGCTGCACCTCCACCCAGCAAGGGGGCACTGTTGCGGAGAAGCGCGGCGTCAGCGTTTCGAAACGTGTTAGTTCCACCAGAGAAGAAAGTGTCTCTGCGGTCAATGGCTGGTCCACCAGGAGGTCTACTCCTACAGACAGACACATGGGCTTACTGTACCGTACATTTCCATGGGTATAAGGCCAACCACCATTTTACCGCTGCTATGATTTACACAGAAAGAGATGCTCTACATTAGATAACAAAATGAACAAACAAATTCCCAGAAAGCACACAGTGCATCATCAGTTTTAAATGGACAAAATTCAATTAAGCAGGACCAATGGATTTCTCAAGGATTTGATGTGAGGTAGCTGAAGGGGCAAATTGAACCATCTGTTTGATCCCTACAAAAACACTTAAGTTCAATACCTTCCATTTGTCTCTCACCTGTGATACCTGGACTCGAAGGATTTGATGTGGGTTTTGCTCCGTCCAGTAATTGCTCCGCCCTATTAGACAGGGGGCCGTCGACAAAAATGTCGGCGTCATCAATATCATCACACACACCTCCAATTTGAAGGAAATGAAGCTCTCCACCTTCAGAAAGGAAAAAAACGTATTGTGGTGACACTTACATATAGCATGTATACTGTAGTGCAATGAAAATATCCCTCTGAACTACAAAAACAAGTTTTTTATATAATCTGGAGCAAATGGTGCTAGCCATGACAATGCTAGGATGTTTTGGTCACTTAGAAGCCAAGTCAAGAGTTTCTATGATATTCTGGATAATTTGACTTTGTTCCATACATCCTTCAATGTGGGTTTGACATTTTTTCAAGTTTTATCACCCATTAGGTGAACACTGAAAAGTCAGATACCTTCAAAAAGAACAGCCACCTCTTCAACAAACCACACAATTTGATCTTTCATATGCATAGCACAATTTGTACACAGTTCATACTAAAGCTTAAGGGCTTGTACACATTTCTAACAGCAAGTATGTTGAATAGTAATGCTTGTCTTCATAGAAACTAATGATTAATAAATACAGTGACTGACAGTAGAAAAAGAAAGTAAAAAAGGCATGAGGTGGAATTCCCCTGTTCTCCCACAAACTCATTCACAGATGTAATATACACAGACACACTTAACCACTTTTTCTTTCATCTTATTAAGACCAAAGCAACAGGTACAGACTCAGTACCATTGTACTTAATGTTGTCCCGTTGTCAATTTTACATATATTTAAAATCACCAAAATTAATTTTTTTTTCCTGTGTAAATAATTTCTTCATGCCTTAAAATAGATTGAATGTAATTCTACACCCTTGCTTCATTTAGGATACATGAAAATGTAGGATACATGATACATGTTGACATTCTTTTGACTTAGAAAATGGGTGTTTTCAAAATGCATTTTTGAGACCGTCTTCAGTATACAGCAGTTTTGAAGACAAAATACTCAGTTTTCCAATACAATTGCCATTGACTGATGAATTTGTAAATGGTCTTAAAGCAAAATATATATATATATATATATATATATATATATATATATATATATATATATATATATACATACATTAAAAAATTGATTTTAACCACAGGTCTTTAATTCAGCCAATCAAAAAACAAGATATAACCAGTACACTGAACAAAAACTGACTTCCCAAGGTCATATCTCACGGATGCCAGTGACACAGTGGCCATATTTTAGAGCAAGTCTGTGTGACCACTATGGTTAATAAACCCTTATTAGTAACCATGGTGATGAGGTATGTGTGGGCAGCAAGCTAAACTGAAACAAACAGTGAATGTCCACACCTCACGTTCCCTTGTTAGTGAACAACACATTAAGTACCCTGTTGTAACGGTAGTAAACAAAACAGTCTGGGTTGAATCACAAATGAATAGGTCAATTAGGGATGCACCGATACCAGTACCCGAGTGTCGGCCCGATACTTTGCTCATGTACCCAATACCCATCCTCGTAAAACTACCCAGATACAATGCACTTGATACCATTAAGGGGCCGCAGCCGCTGCACCGCTTTTTCCTTTCCACAAACAGCATGAACATAGGTGCACCGCATATATGTCGTGTTGCTTCTATCATGAGCGCGCTTACCGCCAAGCTACATTTGAAATAACTAATTAGCACACGATATGTAAACGGCCCCTTATGGCAACGTGATATTAGCCTAACCTCTCGTCAGTTGAGCAGGTAGTCGGAGGAGTAACGTCAGCCGTTTGGAGATATTTTATGATAAGCGATGATGATAAAAGTAGAGCAGACTGCAAACTACGATCTGCTAAACTGTCAAGAGGAGAGTTGAATAATAGCCCCTCTAACACAAGCAATTTGATTATACAAGTTGAGTATTTACTTTGTTACAGCCAGAAAATGAAAAACATCTGATGAAAAGAAGAACTGTAATGGTTTTATTACATAGTCATATCGGTACTTGGTATCGGCAAGTACCGAAATGTAAGTGCTTGTCCCTGGTCTGAAACAAAGAGGTATCGATGCCTCCCTAAGGTCACTAACTGCGCACTTGCTTACCTTTTGTGCAGGCACATAGCCGGTCGGTGCCAGAGCAGTAGGTAACAGAGACGAAGGGGTCCACCTCCTCCGTCCCCTCTTTCTTGGGTGGCTCCACTTTTGCTAATACCTCTAGGTTCGACAAGTCCAGAATCATGATGTAACCCGCCTGTGTAGTCACCACCAGGTGTCCAAGTCCGGGCACCTCTCCTCTCTTCTCCTTCCCAGCGGCTGCTCCCGCACTTGGGCCAGCCGTCAATGTGGACGCCACTGACCCCGTGCCATTTTTGAGCCCAGAGGGTGTCGACTCCTCGGACGTTTCCTCTCCATCGTCCTCTCTGCCATCCAGAACATCAGGTGGCAAGAGGAGGAGAGACGTGACGGCATCCCGTGGGTCACGGATCTGCTGCACCTTCACTGGTTCCTCCTCCAGAGTTACGATGCGGGTGGAGTAATTTAACTTGTAGAGGGCCAAGTATCCGCCGCCACCACTGCTCCCCAGAGGCCTGGAAGTATGGGCCTGCTGCTGGTCGAGAGGGGGCAGGATGAGAGGGGTCTGTGGAGGAGAGATGCCCGAGTGGGCGTCATGCCCATTGGCCAATGTCTGTCCTTTGCGATGGGCACAGAGGGCCGAGTGCAGACGGTTTAGGGTGTTTAACACCTCCACCTGATTGATAGCACTAAGGGACTCTACAGAGCAAGGTTGAAGTCCGACTAACAAGTGTAAACCATCGCTGCAGGGCGTTATGGAGTCCACATAGAGGTTCTCCTCTTCTAATGCTTTTGGCAACCGTAAGCACTGCACCAGAGAGCCCGGCCGTGGAGCCAGTGAGCTCCACTTTTCCCCATCCAGAGGTCCGAGCCCAGCCGCCGCATCCGCAAACTGCTGGATGTATGTGATGGGAGGGTCCTGCAGCAGCAACTGCTCATGCGAGTCAAACTCCATCTCGATAATCTGCGGGACGGTGAAGCCCTCCTCATGAAGTCCTTTGCTCATCAGGTTGTTCATTTGGGTGAACACCTTCCCTGAAGACTTCTCGTCTGCTTCCTTGATGCTGTACAGGAGAAGTACGGGCATAGTCCTATGCACAGGGGCGGCTGGTGGAAGCTTCGGAGAGCCCAGGTCTGTGGGGGGATTACAGGACTCGATTTCCATGGGACCCTGGTCTGTTGCAAGCCCCTCAGGGGCAGCAGTCCTTACTGGGCTATCCATGGAGCGACGAGACAGAGGGGGACCTAGTGGAGAACTAGCCGCTGACCGGTAGCTTAGCAGTCCGCCGGCCAGCAGGCAGGGGAAGGGAATGTTGTGGTGCTCAGCCAGCCTATCCTTTGTCTTGTCAGGTTTAGGGGGGCCCAGTGAGTGCTGCGGGTTGGCCCCCAACTCCTCCAGATCTTTAACGGTGTCCTCCAGCACACTGGCCACCACCTCCCACTGCAACTTCTCAGGCTGCTGTAGGACACTGAGAGCCGTGACTCCCAAACTCACCTCCATCGTCTCCTTCTGACCCAGTGGGCCTACAAAAACGTAAGGAGGAATAACAATAAGTAGAATTCCTATTGACAAAACTTTGTGTAGATATAAAAACAAGTACTGAATAAATGTTGTTGATTCAAGAGAATCAATGTTTTACCTGTGACTGACTCTGATCTGGAATGCTCTTCGCTGTCCGAGTCCTCTATCTGGTCATCGCTAGAAACAAAAACACAGGTAACGTTCAATAAAAACAATAATAAGGTATAATGATTTAAAATAATTTGCAAAACGTGTGTAAATGTAGGTTTAGCACCTGTCCCCCTCTAGTTTGGGTAAGTCAGAGCAGCAAGTGGCCTCCTCTAGCCAGGAGAGTGTGGGTCTGCGTGATTCTGTGCCCATGAGAGACTGCTGCTCGCTGCCAGACAGGATCAGCTGCCTCAGGATGGCTGGGTCATAAGGGTTCACCTCGAACTTTAAATGCACCTGCACGGGAGAGAAAAACATTGCAATACAGTGAGATACAGGCGCATTGCATCTTTCACACAAAATTTAGAGATGATCAACAAACCTTCATAAGCTTTGAAACATCCCAGATGCAAATCTTCCCCCTTTTGGTTGCCGTAGCAAGGAAATGAGGGCAGCTACCGAACCCATAACACACGATTTTATCCGAACCATCTGCACTGGGACACTGAGCAGGGCTGGTGGCCAAGGTGACGGATAGTGGAACGTTTTGGGTGTGCTCTCCTTTCACAAACGGACAATTCGGAGAATGGCGCTCGTGCTCAGACCTAAAGAAACATTAAATGCAGTAATGGAATTGATAGCAATTGGAGTGATTGCAACACTTAAGATACATTTATCTAAAGCGTTTCATAGTGAGTGAGTGTGAGGCATTGTGGGCTGATTTTAGTGGGATGCTTCTCACCAGGGCTCATCTGTAGGTTCCCAGCACACCAAACACACACTGCAGGTGAAGCACATGGCCCGGTCATCACCTGTAGATGCAGGCTAGAAGGAAAAAGAGCGAGCTGTTAGCGCCATCTACAGTGCAAAGAGACATGCAGGGACCTCACTAAACAGATAAAAATAGACCAGTCAAAAGACAACAAGTAAATAAACCGATGTTGTGCGGTGAATAAAGACCCAAATAAGGGCTTTGATAAGGACTTTCCATTTCTTGTTTTTTTTATTTATTTGTCCAACTTCTTTGCTTCAGTATATAATTCATCACAATTTCCAGTTTCATTCTTTATTTCTTGAACTAACAGAATGTCCCTTTGCTGTGGCATCACCCTTTCATCCACAACACAGAGCCACTGTTCTCCCCTCGCTCTGTTCAGTTGGCATGACAACAGGGAACATGGGTGAGAGGAGTAGTGTGGTCTCCTTGGTTACAGCGCAGCTCAAACCTTCTTGGCATGCATGGTGACATGAGTAGAGACAATACATCAGGTACCAGCGTCGGGAATTCCCAGATATCAAAATAAAACTGAAATCAAAACAATCCTGAAATGATCTTTGATCGCCATTTCAAACATTATCGATGGTTAATGTTTAAACAATCCTGGATTTATTTCTCATTTTTATTTTTTTACTGTCTGAATAATTCAAATTTGTTTCATGTCATTCTTGTTGACCTAGTCTCTATCACTATTTGAAAGTGAAATAATTTTGAGCTCAATCCAGCTTTCACAATCAGTCAGTGGCCACGATCTGACTACAGAAGATTTTAAATCTAACCGAAAGTGAAATCTGGTTGCATCACACACATAAGGAGAATCTTCACAGATTTTATTCTTTCAAATCTCAAACTAGCACACACTACAAGATTTGAAAATTGTGGCACATCACACACAAGATATTTTTAAGATTATAATGCCAGATTTAGCACCTCACGGGGAAGCAGATGTACTGTGTTGCTTGCGGCGACTTGCTGTAAAAATTAATACGAGGACACATTATAAAAGGCAGACGTGTTGTTGCCACATTTCCACCACATTTTCAGGTGTAAATACCAAAAGTTTCCGCCTGAAACTCCTGTAGTCTTATGAGCCAGGCTTATGAGGAAACATTCAAACAGCGAAAAAAAGAAACCAAAAATAAAACATACCACACAAAAAGCAAAGCGGACCTGAGAAGAGAAACTTAGGGCAAAATTTAAAGGGGAGTCAATAGGCTCTATGCACGAACCCTGCTGACGTGTGTTCGAACGAATCTCAGTCAGCGTCTTTACTTCCGGAACCGCGTTCTGCAGGCCAAGTGTATAGGCGGCAAAACTGTAATAAAATCCGTTTTCTCAGAAACGGAGACAACGATTTTAGAAACGCTGATTCGCTAGTCGAATTTCGTACGATATGAGAGAATACTAACACTCAAAGTTGTTGATTTGGCTCGAAATATATAATTTAATAACTTCTCTTTTTTACTCTTGCGTGACAGCTAACTGCCTCACAGTGTTGTTAACATCATTCACGTTAACCGGAGGACGTTTTTATAAACAGCGAGTGTAATTTGACACTATCTCCACCTATCGCAAAACCGGCTTATAACCATAGACTGACGCAGCACCGGAAGTGAGTGGGCGTGCTGAGACAAATATGGAAGCGATCGTGCATAGAGCCTATTTCAAAAAAATCATTGCCATGGTGATGACACAAACCTGGTGATAAAAGCCCGCCTGGGCCATTGGATCAGGCTGAGCCCATCTGTAGCCAGAATGAGGCCAGGATGTGAACGTCTCTCTCCTGTTAGCTTCACTGTACATCAGAGACCTATACACAACACACAAGCACACACAATATTAAGAGAAACGAGATCTTTGGTGAAGAGCACACAAACCTCAAACAGACCTACAAATAAATCTAAATCCTTAAATTCAATATAATTAAAACTAGCTTTTTACACTTTATTTAGAAAACATGAGATGTGCTTGCCCAGGCTAAACCTGCAACCATGAATATGGGTTGTTCTGGGTGGTTTTCAATGTGTTTTCGTGTGGTTACTTAAGGTGTTCTGGGTGTTTTTAGGGGTTTTTCCTTATTGCAACCAGCTGAAAGAAACCAAATCTCAACGATTTACAGGTTTACGGACGTGGCTTTGGTCCATTCATCATCATCAACACAAGTCCCATCGTTCGTCAGGTGATAATAAAAGTCTGATTGTTTATAAAAGTAATAGCACACCTCTCAAGCACTATTTAAGGCAACCTTTACAATTCAGAATGCTGTAATGCAATCACAAATAATCTCACACACATAAAAAAATAAAATATGGCCCCGTTTCATGCAGTTACCTGTCTACAGAGCGTCCGGGTCCAACACCTAGCTCTGGCCTTCCACTCGGTAAGAGGTAGGAGAGTCTGTCCATGACCGAAGAGGCGACCGATAGGGCCGCCACATTCTGATTCAGCTTTTTGAGCTCGTTCACGATGGCACTTGTTACCACCCTCAGCACGTGATGAGGAAGATGGAAGGTCACGGTCGCCCACTGGAGAGAGAGAAAAAAGACGGAGAGAGACATTCATTTTCAACAGCATTCACAGCAGAATAGGCATTAAAGATCAATAATGTACAGATTTTTTAGGAGTCTATAACATCTGCAAAGATTTTTCATCCAAAGCATCTAAACATTTCTAATCTGAAAAGTCTGAACAAGTCTAAACAAGCTTGTTAACAGAAATCCTGGCTTATTTGAACTTCACACTCACTTAAACCGCCAATGTTCAAACAAAATGTAAAATAACTTTCCAAGAACCAGGAAAGTTCCAGAACCCAGTGTAGAGGTCTGACAGGGGTCATTTGACAACGAGTGAGAAATCCATCATCGTAGCTGATGCTCATTGTTTCAGCAGTGCGATCTGGATGTCAGCCAAATTACAGGGGAAA
This sequence comes from Cyprinella venusta, assembly GCA_038021265.1. Classification (NCBI taxonomy): domain Eukaryota; kingdom Metazoa; phylum Chordata; class Actinopteri; order Cypriniformes; family Leuciscidae; genus Cyprinella; species Cyprinella venusta. The sequence goes on from CM075875.1 coordinate 14,501,867, forward strand.
AAAGGATGCTTGGATGACTACACGAGGGAATGCTGCACTTACTTTCGTTTTAGCACATGAGGCTTATGCCATGGTCCACTGCAAAACTGACACGACTGCAGTAATATACTGAAGGTTTGGAGGACGCAGGGGAGAAACATGCCGCCATTATTAACTTCACTGGTCAATTTATTTTAAGAGTGCTGATCTAGGATCAGTTTCATGCCTCTTAGATAAATAGAACTCATGTAAAAATACCTAGATAAGCACTTATAAAGAGGTTCTAATAAACACAGATTGTAAATAAAAGTGCAGATAGTACGATAACCGATTATCTTGTTTTCTCATTACACAGATGTGATCTGTAGACACTAACCACAAAAGACTAAAGAAATCACTGCTCTCTGTACACATTTTGCATCCGATACAGAGACTTCAGTAATAAGAGCTCAAGATCAGCCCTAAAGTCAAAAAAGACTCGAAAGAAAGAAAGAAGGATTGCATTTAAAAAATGTTTTAATATTATATTTATAAAGTATATACTATTTATTTTATAGTTAACTTATGCTTTATTTCAATGTTAATTTATTAATTTTTAGCATTTATTGTTACTGTTATTTTATTATTACTGGTAATTTTTTAAATATATTTTATTTTATCTTTATAAACAATTTAAGTCTTTTTATGTTATTTTAGGGGTGTAACGATACACGTCATTATTCGAAACAAATCGCGATCCTGAAATCGCAATACTATACTATCGATTTATTTAAAGCCAAAATATGTCTCCCCCACTATTAATGCACTATAAATATAAGAATAAACTATCTAAAATGCTTATTTTAGTCAAATTACAAAATAATTATTGTATTATTGTTGCCTGCAGTGATAATTATTGTTATTAATGCAGGCACATTTTTTTTATTTCATTTGTTTATTTGTTTTATTGTATGTAAAACCCAAAAGAGTACATTAAAACTGTAAATTAAGACAAAAAAGGAAGAAAGCTGCAATTAGTAAAGTTTTGCTGCAGAGAGTCTGAACACAAACTAAAGTCACACCCAATCATGCATTACTCTGTGAACTGAGTGTTTCTTTGTGCTCTTCTCTTTGCATTCTAACAGCAGCACATGGGACAGTATGCACGAACACAGAGAGAGTCTTAGATGAACCTCAGCTCTGTTGAACTTCAGGTGTATCAATGGGAGTCTTTGATCATCCTCCTGTTACCGCAGGGCTACTGATACACCACCAAGCTCTGCAGCACCGCTGTTCAAGTGTGTGTGTGTGTGTTTGTGTCTCTCTCCACAGATCACTGTGAGGATGCATCTCATGAATAATCTATACGCTGTAATGCTACATGACTCAACTATTCTTGCTTATTAACAAACACACACAAGACAGATTACATTACATCAGCAAACATGTCACGACACAGACTGTGTCAGGAGATTTTAATCCAACTTTATAGGGTACACAAATTTAAGAAAAAGAAGCTTGCGAGAAGCTCTGCAGGCCTGAAACATGAAGCCAAATCCCAGCACTGCACAATAATGAATAGATGAGCAATACTACAACGTGTGTGAGAGAAGGAGAGAGAGCACCAGCACTGTGATTGAAGAACACTTTAAGAATGTATCCTACAACCACATCACTGACAAATCAGATATGGCTATGAATTAAATAAAAACAATTCTCGATAGGCAACATGTTCTCTGCTTTACAAAAATTATTAAGTGTGCAATGAAGTTTTAAATAGGGATTAAAGTCACAATTGCGAGAACTTGGACTTTAATACTCACAGAAAAATCAAAATAGTGATTGTTCAACCTATAGTAGGCTAGGTTGAAAATTAATTAGGCTAATTATATTTCTACACTGAACTTTTTTTACAACTCCTCACTTAGAACTTATGAATGATGCATCCTCCTTCCTGTTGGACTCACCTTTGCCACTTTGTGATTGGCCGCCGTCTCATGTGAGGTATTCTCCAGGCCTTCTTTAAGCTGAGTGAGAAAGAGATCGTAGCCCTCTGTGTTGGAAACATCCACTTTCTCCATACAGGCATACAACATCTGCTGGGCCTGCAGGGGTACAAGGTGAACATTTCATGCTTGCTACCTATTCAAACCACAGAGGCACAGAATATGCGCATCAAGTCATTTAATTCCTCAGAGCAGAGAACTTGAAAGGAGTTGAACATGAAAATCCATCACACTCAACACAACTGCACAGTGAATGGCCTCCTCGTGTCTGTATTTCCTCATGATGATATCAAATGACCATTAGACTCCTTCAGATTATTAAGGGATATTGATTTAAATGGACATATAGAACAGGAATGATGCTGCTTTTTACTGCAGGAAACATTAGAAGTTAAAAAAATTACCAACCCCAAGCTTTTGAATGCCAGAGTATTTTTTAGAGTCTAGGCTAAGTCTAAATAGGTAACTCTTGATTAATCTATTCTAGATACAGACAAAATCAGTCTCTTTCATTTCATACTGAAGCACTGACATGTGTAAAAGTTCATATGGTCAACATAGATAATTATGAACCTGAGCACATCATGACACCATGGGTATCGCTGTTGCTGCATCCTTCACTCCATTGAGTTCAAAGCACTGGGGAACGTTGCCTTAACACACTATGTATCTTTTACTGAGAGCTCAGATTGAAGTTCACAGCTTACATTACTCAAAACAATAAAGCACATCACAGATGTACGGTATTTCAAACAATGCTGTATCTGTTGGTTCCACTTAGCGGTTTCCATTACAACTGGTAAAAATGGCAATGTAATTTTAGACAACTGCAGAAGTAAAACACAGCCCCAGACCTTAGAAAGACTGAACAGAAAGGCAGGCCTCATGTATCAGTCTCGTAATCGTATGATAGGATGTTCTGTCTTATCTGTTTTACCATGTCAATACCAAAACAATAATGGTACAATAATCAACATTATGGTATTTATAAAAAAAACCCTATACAAACAGATTTGCTTTCAGTGCTTGGATGATGACTCATGTTTACACTTCAGTTCTCACATTTCACTGAACACGTTTATGAATGGCCTTTCTGAACAGCAATAAGGTGAGTCACATGACAGACTAGGGAACTCCTAAGTTAACTCGTGACCTAGCAGAACAGATCTGGCTCCTTTGAGGAACAGCTCGAGCCCTGCAGAAGTCTGTTTTGACATCAATAGCCTCTATTGTGTATGCAAAAATATCATCAGACAAATGCACACGCACACAAAAACTGGATTTCAAGCATTAGAAGAATGATACATATGTCACTGCCACATGTTTATTTCTAGTCTCTTTAAAAAGCAGCAACTCATTCATTTAGAAATCATTCTAATATGTTGATTTGGTACTTAAATGTTGAAAACAGTTGTGATATTTTTCAAGATTCAAAGTTCAAAAGAACATTTATTTGAAATAGAAATATTTTATAATATTATAACTTCTTTAAATGCCACTCATCACAAAAGAAGCATTGATCAATTTAATGCATGGATTCTTAGTAAATAAAAATATGTATATTTTTAAAACAACTAAACTTTTGGACAGTATTGCATATGCAATTAAAAATTAAATATTTTATGTTTATTTATTTTGCACTATATTCAATAAAATACTTGATCTAATTATGTAATTTTATCGATTGTTCAGGCAGGTAATCTCAACTAACATTGCTGATGTGGTCTATTACAGAACTAATGTGTGGACATGTGATATCTAGTAAAAGGCTAAACAAATACGTTGGACAGAAGAGGTAAACAAACATTAATGATGCAATTTGTAGGACATTTCAGCATATCGCAAGTATAGAGATTTGAACACTGGCTGGTTATGTATTTTCTCAAATATGTATTTTGGATCATTTTGAACCCCAAAAAAGCTACGGACTGCAGCTTTAACAGTAAAAACAACATTATATTTGAGTCTCAGACCATCTAAGGTAAGTGTGCCCATTAGTGTACAAGATCCATTGGTTCTCACACATCAGCGTGTGTGACCAGGGAGTGGTGAGAGCAGGGAGTTTTGTTTTTAAAGTGTCCTAGGACAAAACAGACCAGTCTGTCTGCATAGCACTCTTTGTCAGACTGGTTATGCGATCGCTATAACAACCAGTGCACTCAAACAACTACAATTTTGCCAAGTTTTAACACCGCAAACTAAGGAAGTGCATGGTCATTTATGTCGTGCAGTGATGGATGAGACAAAAACTTGAGTTATACGCTATACTGACACTGACCTTAGCACAAGATTGACGGATGACCTGTACTTATAGGTCCTTCAAAGACAGTCAAGAAAAGTACGATTTAAACATTGTGTGCTATCAAGCAGTGATGTGTCAGTCAAAAGTGTTTATAAGCTTTAAGTAGGGCTGCGTGATATATCATATTAGCATCGACGATAACACAATGTGTGCACATGGCATGATGTGCAATGTCAAGTATAGGGATCGTAGTTGATCTGAATGGAACAGGCCCAACGGTTCAAACCGTTCGTGGATTAATTTGCAAAGGTTAACCACTATAGAGTGAAAGTTAATTTGAACTGAATTTGGTCTTCGCACGCTGTTTTCCGTGACCGGGTCCACACACAAAGCTGCACATGAACAACGAATTCCGTTCTCTTTCATCTCTATTTGAATGGACAGATCAAATACACACAAAATTATGTCAAAATGGCAGTCTCGGCGAGTATCCTTGTCGATTATGTCTTAAGTGAACAGGCAAAAGGGGACCTATTATGACACTTTTCACAAGATTTAATATAAGTCTCAGGTGTCCCCAGAAAGTGTCTGAAGTTTCAGCTAAAAATAGCCCACAAATAGTCTTGGTTTGTCCAGGAGATTGCAGCAATCTTCCACAAGATTATAGCTCATTCTTCATGTGAACACCACGAATGAAACTAAGAATTGTACATCTTTACAGTGAATTCAACCTAACGTTGCTACTAGTAGGTCTAATAATGAAATTAAGGCAAATAATTAAAAAAAATATATATATATTTAGACTAAAAACATGAACGAAGTGAGTGATATATAGTTAGAAATATATGTTCCGTCAACATCAGGGTTCCCCACTATCCTTATGTCTTAAATTCACTTTTCATAATTTTAAGGCCATAAATATGCTCACAATTCTCAAAAAGTGCAAAAAAAAAAAAAAAAAAATTACCCTAGTTTACCCTAATTTCGGTCTTGGCGGCAATTTTTGTGAAATGGGCCTATTCTCCTTTCCAGAAGAGGGTGATGCCTTTACAGCTTGTGCTTTGGATGCTCTGCTCAGATAATTTTACTAACACATGGAGATCACCAACGAGTTTCACTAATGCCAGTGCCAGCAGCAGGGCTGTTCAGGTCCCATGACGGCACCACTGATTTTGCATGAAACACAATTGGGACCCTGAATAAGCTGATTCCATGCAGTTAAAAACACAGATTGTCTCATTGTTTAGGCTTGAATTGAGATGGTCACTATTTCCTGATAGGGGTCAGGCAATGCATAGCAGCTCACTCATTTATCGAGACAAATCTCATTATTTTACGTAAAGAATAGGTTATACACAATCAATCAATTTGCTGGGTTTCTTACCTCAGTAACGGGCAGCTCCAGCTGCACCAGATCTTCTGGCTTAGACACAGGGGCCTGGAGAGCCGTGTCCAAAAGAAGAATCCCGTTCAAGTCTTTCCTGCAGCCGACAGCGCAATCATCCACAAACAGCACCTTATCCACAGCTGGGAAGTACTGACACCTCACTCGGCCCCCAGGTTTTGCTGTCAAAAAACACAGAGAAGGAGACAGGATGATCATTAGCGCTCAGTGCCAATCTTTAGATCATGACGCTTTGCTACATATTATTATATGCATATCAAAAAATGAATAAAGTAACACAATAGCTCATTTTACATGGACCCAAATAATCTGTGTAATCGTAATACAGTCAGGCAAAAAAAGTCACATGTAAGCACATAAAAGGAACAAGACACTAAAGGCAGTGACTAAAGGAGTTGCAGGGGCAGGCCAATGACAATCTAAAATTCACAATATAGCACAATGTTCCTTTGCTATTTTTTAAAAGGCAACCACATTTACAATGTACACTACATGCAAAAGTTTGGGGTTGGAAAGATTTTTCTTGTTTCAATGTTTTTGAAAGTAGTAGTAACCAGAAAAAGTGAGAAATGTCACGCTGGAATCACAATCAAAATGTTTTCCAGCATCCGTTACCATGCATGAATGACAGGATGGCGACACCGGATGCAAAATATGACTGAATTCTGATGAGTAGAAGAGTTGATAGTTGGTTATCACATAGCCTAAATGTTGTATTCACAAGCAATCTCTACAAACATTTAGTCTACTTTAATGCATTTTAAATCACTTAACAAGAGGAGAGAGGAAACAAGAGCAACAACGGCCATCCCCTAAATCTGCTCCCAAGTGCCTATTCTCAGAGGGGAAAAAAAGGGAAAACCTCTCCAATATTATCCATGTACAAGCATGAGTCAACTGTTCTGTGCTTGCAACTCTCTTTGCCAAGAGGCTCCCTAATAGATAATACGATTACAATTTCAAACAAACATGTCAGTTTAGCATGATATCTGCAAATCAGCAATATTCAACAATTACAAATATATTAAATGTAGTCAATTAAATTAGAGTCAGCCCCTACTTTCTGCCTAAAGATACAGCCTTGTTCTTGCACACAGGATTTACAGCAAAGAAACATAATGTCCTATGATGTTACCGTTCATTCTTTGCATTTCATAAACATCCATGAATAAATTGGTGTTTTAACTCAAGAAAGATGAGTCACATATCCACTTCTTTCACTCCTAACACCGCTTTCTGGGAACATACCGGTACATTCAATTAAACTCTGATGGCAAGTTGTCTTTTTCAGATTAGTCCTACACAAGCTAAATGACAATGTCACATTCATAATTTCTATTTTAAACGTTAACCTAAATATGGCCCTAAAGTTTTATCTGGAAAGTGCCTTAAAGGCATATTCACAAATGTTTACACATGTCCATGAATAAACATTTGCCAGAAGACCGTGTCACTGCCAAGACATGGTTTACATCATTTAGTTTCCAGTTGTCCTTTCTTTAAAATATTTCGCCTTGCTATCTTATACATTTAATGAGCCGGATATTTCATAAGAGTAATGAAACAAACAAAATTATATTGATTAAATAAACATTATAGGGAGGCTAAATTAGTCTGAAAGAGGCACTGTTTAAACCATTTCAATAATAATGCTTCGGGCAACAATACATAACTCCAGTGTAATTATGTATGCATATTATTACGCAATTTTAGCATTTATCACACATTATACTATTATATATGTATAGAAAAACCACTTAGTCTGGCAAGTGTGTATTAAACGAACAACTACACAAGCACTCAATCTCACATTAAAAACGATGTTTAACTGCAAACCGGCACAGAAAGCACTCGAACCTTCTCAAACCACATATACGATTATAAAACTAATCAATAAGTATAAATATCTTTGTAGTAAGCAATTGTACAGTCAGCTGTCACCTGTCAGGATTGACAAACATGAGCAGTGTTACTGATCCGTAGCAAGCTAGGCTACCGCTAGGCTAACGTTAGCATTTTAGCTAAACCTCTGTCAGCTAATTTAGAACCGAAATCAATAAATTGTTTTCTTTAACAGTCGAAACCTACGATAATATGCACAATAAACCATTGACGAGTATTAAAACATTGGTTGGATTTCACGAACACAAAGTTCGACAAAGACACACACACCTATACGAGCTGATATTTGCTACTGTTTAGATTAGCTTTAGTAACGTTACCGCTTTACCCCCAACATCATATCAGCTTTTAGATCGTGTCTTGATTTAGTTTTATTCGACTATTAACGACAAGAAGTGTAATGTAAATAACACAACTGATATTTACATAAACTGTGAGTTGGATAGCGTGGCAATGTTTACAGTGATCCGCCAGCATAACACATCCAGGAGGCCCTAAACAGTTGTGATTACCAGGAGGCCCAAAGACTGGGGTATCACTGACAGGACAACAACTGAACGAGAGCGAGCGATTATTCTCACAAAACCCTCTAGCTTTCACATAACTTTAGACCCATCAAGAGTGAGGGACCATCCATTACGGGTCTGAATTGTAATTGGTATTAAAACACTGCTCCATCAGGAGGCCCTGGAGTGAAGGATCATTATCAAACAGTCCTTCGTCGCACAAGCCTTTCCCATCAACAAGCCCCAAAAGGTACAGAACGTTTGGACACAGTCCTACGAGAATCCAAACACACGAGTCATTCCCGCAACACAGCACCACCAAAAGATCAAACACACATTTTGACACTCTCCACCTCCACCACGAGTTATGAGAGGAAAGTATCTCCCATAAGCCTCATCTATGATGAGATCCAGCCCAGGATTCAGTTGTGATAAGATGATCCAGGTCGGCCGGGATAAATCACTCACAGAACCCGTCCGAACCAAAACTCACCGTGCAGTGCGGAGGCCTGTAAAATAGCCCCGGAGGTGCCGTCGATGACTTTGATGCTGCCCCGGCTGGTGACGGCCAGAATGGCGTTAAGGGCCGGGTGGTAGGACAGACTCCGCAGGCCCTCCTCATCGCAGCGCAGGCAGCCGTCCCTCAGCACGACCCAGTCCGGCGAGCCTGGCGAGGCCGCCGCCGCCGCCGCCATCTTCCTACTATCTTCCCTTCCTGCCTTCCCTCCTCTTTCAGTAGCACCTCCGTGGACACGACTCGACGAGAAAACGTTAAAGCTGAATCCCGAAGTACCGCTGCGCTTCCACTGCGGGCTGTAAACCTCCTCCCGATACCGCAGGAGCAGCGATTCACCATCAGCGGAGCGGAAACCAGCGGCTGCTTCTGCTCACACTCTCAGCAGGGAAACGGAACTGGCGTAGTCACTGTGATCGCCCTCCGAACCTCAAGGGGCGCTGTGACTAGATAGATAGATAGATAGATAGATAGATAGATAGATAGATAGATAGATAGATAGATAGATAGATAGATAGATAGATAGATAGATAGATAGATAGATAGATAGATAGATAGATGGATAGATGGATAGATGGATGGATGGATGGATGGATGGATGGATGGATGGATGGATGGATGGATGGATGGATGGATGGATGGATGGATGGATGGATGGAGGCAGACAGACAGACAGACAGACAGACAGACAGACAGACAGACAAATAGATAGATAGATGTCTCTTCAGCAAAGCTCCAACTGCCGCACTGTTGTTGTTTTTAAATAGATTATAAAGACAACACTCCTGTGTCCTTGAAACAATCACTATACATAATCACTTTTGGTTAAAGCGCTCACTGTTACATCTAATAACCAAGCATTTTAATGAATATTAAATTAACCAATAAATCATATGATTAAGTAATATTATTCCCAGACATTAAGGAGATTCATGACAAAGAGTGTAATTACAGTGTCAATAATTTTTAATTTGATTCATGGTGTATGAATATTATAACAATTTCCAGACTCAATAGTTTCAGCTAAACTAATATGGTAACATATGTCTGCAGTGTACACATTACCAGGTAGAAAGTTGTTGTTTTTTTGTTGTTGTTTTTTAATTGAGTGTTTTACAAGTCTTTCCTTTTTGGCTACATTTACATAAATAATATACACCACAGCCATATAAAACAACCAATTCAAGGCACCCATAATTAGCAGACATATTTAATCCAAGCTATATTGCCTGCAAACTCTCTTTTCCCATGTGGAGTTCATAAATTAAAAATGATAAGATGAATGTGAGTGTACTGGGACAACGTACAACAACAACAAAATCCAAGTTTTCACCATTACGTGTAGTGAAGTAACTTCTGTTAGCCTATGTGACCATCATGCTTAACATAGTCTTTTACAATATAAAGCTCTCAATTTCATTTTCATTATAAGGTAAAACCAGGGCTCCAGATTTCAGTAGCAGAGGGATCTCTGCAAACAGATCTTCCACAGTAAAATATGCAGATTTTTATTGTGTACAAAATTAATGGAAGCAGTTAAATACACTAATGTCTGTACACCTCAATCCCCCAAAGCATATAGGATTATAAACAGAGTAAAAGAAAATAAAAAAGAAAGAAACAGCCAACTCCTTCTCAGTCTTCATGGAATATTTCTGCTGTGTACCTCTCCACAGAGCTCTTTGTAAATGTCCAAGCAACGAGCCAATCAAATCCTGTGGTCAATTCAGACTCCAGTATACAGAGACAAAAAGTAAATGTACAAAAGAAAGATGGGATATATGAGAAGGGGTTTCTTCGTTTTGAATTCATCACCGACGAGTAACGAAGCGGCACTGTATGCAGCCCAGAATACTCCAAAAAGCTAGAAAACAAAACGAAGAAAAAAAAAATCATCCATCCACATTTTTGCATTTAAGAGAAACTATTTTCATACAGTTATACATTTAATTCTCACCTTTATAATTGTAGAGACGACTTCAAAGCCCCCAATGACCAAAAGAAGTGGAGCTATTACAATGAGTGGGAGCAAAGAATAGCCAATAACTCCAAGAACTTGCCCATAAGACACCTATTAAAAAAAATTCACAACCATGAGTGGGCATCCCTTTACATTCATAAAAATCATATAAAAATCACTAAACAAGATATAAATACCTCTCCACCCAGCACTCTTGCAAGAAGGAAAATCGTCAGTGATCCAAATATCCAGATCGTAATAATCCAGGAAACAACCTGTTTGGTTAAAACAGGGTAGAATTATAGTAATATAATAATAATCCAAATTTGGGGCATTTCTGCTTCTGTTTTGACTAATTAAATCATGTAAGTGGCAAAGTAATACTGAAGTGAAAATTACACTCTGATTTTCATACCTTCTTTAAAACTACTTTAGTACAACGTTATTTGCACAGTAAACTATTATATTTATTTTCTTAAAATTGTAATACTTAATTATGTAATTAGTAATATGGAAATCATTAAAAAATACTGATTTATGATGAAAGAATGGTCATAAGCATCTTGACTATAAATACATACATATCACACCTATGGTCAAGATACAAAGACTGGACACATGTCCCAGGGTTAACCTCCGTATATATATATATATATATATATATATATATATATATATATATATATATATTAGTACAAAAACAAGTACAAAAGAAGAGACAAGAACTATGGTACATTTTTATAAGGGAAAGAACAAAGAACAAAAGTAGTATCAAGAGCTTAAAGTCAAGACCTTCATGAATTATAGACCATGATACTTTGTGTAAAGTTCTGATCTAATGATGATTGATATTAGGGAACACCTGGCTTTCAGATATCCACAAAGACTGCATATTTCATTAAAAGCCTGATGAGATGAAAACAATGTATGTTAAGAGTATAGTAAATAAGCACTTTCAATTGAACAAAACGTTAAGTTAGACATCCCATGGCACTTTAAAATAGAAAATTCTGTTATCATTAACAGAAAAGGTTACAGATGCTTAAATATTCCCACGTAAAAAAAAGAAATTATGTTAATTAACTGCAGTAATCATAAAATAATTTTTCAAACTAAATCTACCCTTGACTCACCCTGAACTGTCCATAGATGGAGATCATGGAGAACAGCAGGACGACAGCAAGCGGGCCCCAGAAGTCAGGATTGTCCCTCACCACCTGTCTGTTAAAACCCAGTGATGGCATGGGCATCAACACACACCTGATCTTATAGTAGATGTCCTTCAAGTCAATGTCCAACTCTTCCCTGCACAAACAGAGAAAACCAACAAATTCAACCAGAAACTCTAAAAGTAATTGTGAGATCAAGCAAACACGAGAAATCGAGTCCTAAAAACTCACAGGAGCGGTTTAGTGTCCTCTGAATCTTCTTCCTCCACTTCCAGCAACCATCCATAACCCCTCTGCCTCAGGAAAGTGGTGGCGTATGTGTCCCTGCTGGCCTCAGGACCCATATTTAGTGTGATATCTGGTGCATCGATGGTGCCGCTGAGCTCTGGTGGATAAGACTTTGTTTTAGATTAAGAAAGCTGACTATTGCATTCATATTGAGAACAAAACAACACCCATGTCATGATGCAATAAGAAGCTTGATCATACACATACTGGGGGATATTTGCAATAATGTATGTGTACATCATAAACACAACACACAAATACAATATCATTTCAACATGAATCCGATTTACATATCAGAGCAGAGGTGTATGGATGATTTGGGGCCTTTAACTACTGTACCTTCTGCATCTGTCGAGGAGACGAAGGTAAAATCTCCGTTGGTGGGAGAGAACTGCATGGCTGACAGTGATTACAGCACGAGCTTTACTCACAAATCACACACCGCCGCCGATCGCGCACCTTCACACCATTGCCACGTTTAACGATTCCTACCGATCAGCTTTCGGACTACTGCTGGCTCAAAACAGTCATGGAGGAAGCAGGAAGTTCTGAAAAAAACACAAGCGACACGTCAAATCCTGGAGCAGAGCGGAACGGGGAGTCACGCGCTCCGCCCAGCGCCAGAAATGAGCACCGACACCAACAACAAACATAAAGCACAGAGACGGACGGACAGTAGCACCACGTGACCCTTTTGCAAAATTAGAATTACATGACACACAGTTCACCTTGAGACATATGCCTGTCTGACCGTGTCATATCTTTCTGTATTATTTAAATTGACTTAACTTATACAGTTGTGAGATTGCAATGGCAAAACTGGCGATGCAAAATATAATATCTGTTCCTAGGTCACGTTTTTGTCGCTAAATACTCGGATACTTTAATAATAATATGTACACATAATGTGTATAAGTATATTATAAAATACAGTATAAAGGAAACATTAAAATAGCGAATGTCTTCCCTTTTTTCCATCTAATTTCAAACTGACTTATTTTGCAATCATTTTAATGGAATGTTATTTTAATGACCTATTCATCATATTGCCAAATAATATATAAATGCATTTACGCAACAATTTTAGAGAGTTCCGCTTTTGTGAAATTCCTTGTCCCGCCTCTTCCATATTTCTGGTCTGTGATTGGCTGTCTTTGGGCTATGATGTCACGTTTTGGTTTTGCCGCTAAAGTCGAAGCTCTGGCTGAAACGGCAGTCGGACACTAAAGTGCGAGTAAAAGCTCTTGGTAAGTGTTTATTATACTTGAAATACAAAGTTTTTTCAATGGTTTAATTTATAAATGACTAAAGTGTTTAGTAATTAGCTTTTTCCTCGAGGAGTTTAATCGGTTTAGTTTCACGAGAATTTTTCGTGTTTTGTTTTGGAGGGATTTGGCGGTTACATTTTCTTCCGGACAGATGCATTATTAACATTATTAACATATTAAAAGTTTTTGTATGTAAATGGTTATCTTTTTTCAATCTTCGTCGAAGTTGGACGGTTAGGGAATGTTTTCTGTTGCCTTTTAGGGATGTTTATGTTCTACTACACAGTGGATCATTACATACTACACAACGTTATTTCAGACCATATGTGTATAACATTACATCAGTGATCATGGACTTTTTATTTTTTGTCTTCATCTGATAGAGTGGTTCAGACTGGACTCTGAAAAACCAACATTGTCAGACACCTGTCCTTCCAGACAGACAACATGGGAATTCAAGGCCTGTTGCAGTTCATCAAAGACGCCTCGGAGCCTATACATGTGAAGAAGTATAGGGGACAGACAGTGGCGGTAGACACATACTGCTGGCTGCATAAAGGAGCTTTTTCATGTGCAGAGAAACTTGCTAAAGGGGAACCTACAGATCAGTGCGTTGTTTCAATTATTTGCATGCCATATAACTTATTAAGTTGTTGTTCGGGAACGCCTAACATAAATTTGCAGGTTAAAATGTGAAATTTTCATTCTAACTTTCTTTGTGTGTCCATCAGGTATGTATCCTACTGTATGAAGTTTGTGGACATGCTGCTTTCTTTTGGTGTTAAGCCCATCTTGGTGTTTGACGGACGCAACTTGCCCTCCAAACAGGATGTGGAGAAGTCCCGGCGCGAGTAAGAACTCAGCAAAATACAGGGGGAAAAGTTCATTAAGTTAGTTGACAATTAAGATTTCTTCATATATATATTTTACTAACAGGCGTCGCCAGGCAAATCTGCAGAAAGGCAAACAGCTGCTGCGGGAGGGTAAGCTATCAGAAGCCAGAGAATGTTTTACCCGCAGTGTTAATATCACCCCATCAATGGCACATGATGTCATTAAGGTGAGACCATTGCACCATATATTTTTTTGAACAATATTTCTTTTGGAATCAGTCAAATAACATTTATTGAAGTAGTTTTACTAGTCTTTGTTTAGTACACAGTGAAATTTACACAATATTAGAAACTGAACAATGAAGATTTCCTCTCCTTATGTTTGTTGTCATCTTTTCATTTGCATCTTTTTGCTGTTTTTCAGGCCGCCAGGATACGTGGAGTGGACTGTGTTGTTGCTCCATATGAAGCAGACGCCCAATTAGCTTTCCTGAACAAATCTGATATCGCTCAGGCAGTGATCACAGAGGACTCAGATCTGCTGGCCTTTGGCTGCAAAAAGGTATCAAGTGCAGAGGCTCTTTATTGAGGATAAAGAATACACAGTAACACTTTACAATAAGGTTCATTAGTTAACGTTAGTAAATGCATTAACTAACATGACCTAACGATGAGCAATGCATTAGTTACAGTGTTTATTACTCTTTGTTAATGTTAGTTAAAACAAATACAGCTGTTCATTGCGCGTTCATGTTAGTTCACAGTGCATTAACTAATGTTAACTAATACAACCTTTGATTTTAATAACGTATTAGTAAATGTTGGAATTAATATTAACTAAGATTAATAAATCCTGAGGAAGTATTGTTCATTCTTAGTACATGTTAACTAATGTAGTTAACTAATGAACCTTATTGTAAAGTGTTACCGAATACACTTGCAATGACTAGTGACCACCCACTGGTGTCATGCAAGTCTGCATAAGACACTTGTGTCATATTTGCTGTCTGAACAAGGCAAGTTTTTTTTTAAATTAACTTGAATTATAAACCTTTGAACCACTGGAGGATGCTGACTGTCATGGTGGAAAAAATTTGGGGCCGTGATTTAATTTATTTTTCAGTGTTTTATTTGTTATGCTTTTTGCAGGTGATTTTAAAGATGGATAAACAGGGTAATGGATTGGAGATTGAACAATGTCACCTGGGCCGTTGCAAGTCGCTAGGCAACATCTTCACTGAGGAGAAGTTCCGTTACATGTGCATCCTCTCTGGCTGCGACTATCTGCCATCTTTGTACGGCATCGGCCTCGGAAAGGCATGCAAGCTTCTCAGGATGGCAAATAACCCAGATATTCTGAAGGTGAGAGAAAAAAATAGGTTAGAAACATGTAGTATATACTGCCACAACAAATCGTTACATTTGTGTTTTGGCTGTAACGATACACCAAACCCACGTTTGCATCATGATTCTGTTCTTATCATGATTTTTGACCCACGAGGGGGAGGAGGGGGGAGTTTAAAAAAACAGTGTGTCACATTGTGGCAACAGTGTGTCAGTCAAAAATAAAAAGTAAATAAATGACTTTTTGAGTAATTTCTTACAAAAGTGTGCATCGAGTATGCTAAACACGGAAGCTTGAATGTTTGTGTGTGACACGCTAGAACAGACCTCATTGGTTCTTGTGCATCACAGGCACATTTGAGCGTCTTTTACTTTTTCTTTAATGGCGGTTGCTGATTGGCAAGCCCACTTGAAAGTGCATACCGCCACCTACTGCATTACCCCGGCATGACAGAAGATGTGAAATAAAGGATCAGGCTTAGGATAGCTGATATCATTCAGTTAAAAAAAATCTTAATCAGCCCCAATACCAGTGTGTATGTATATATATATATAAAGGACAAAAGGTATATATTTAAATGGCAAAACAACAAATAAATTTGCTTAATGAAAAAAAAAAGGCAACCGACATTGGAATTTGCTTGCAAAAAAAAATTGCTTGTAAATGGAATCAGCAATAAATCCTGATTAGTGCTTCCCTATCACACACAAATGCACTTAATTATTTTCCCATCTGTGCTTTTATAATAAATTTTAGTGGAGAATCTGAACATCCTTTTAATTATTGAAATAAATGCAGAATTGTGAGAGTGTTGAGAGTGTCACAGAATTGTGATTCAATGTAATTAAACAAACTAAATCTGTCATGCAGGTGATAAAAAAGATGGGCCAGTACCTGAAGATGGACATCTCTGTGCCAAATGAGTACATTGAGGGTTTCACAAAAGCCAACAACACATTTCTGTATCAACTGGTCTTTGACCCCTTGAAGAGGAAGGTGGTTCCTTTGAACCCTTACCCGGATCACATTGACCCTGCTTCTCTCAGCTATGCAGGAACGTATCTTTTATGGCATCATATATTGAAAAAACACAAACTCCTCATCTTACATTTTCACTTAATTAAAAAGAATCACTAAATTGTTTTTGCATTACAGCTGCTGGAGCTGTTTCTAAACTTTTGTAAATGTTTTTGTTTGTGTTGCAAAGCTCTGTTTCTAACTTAATCAAGTAAATACAGTAATGTAGGAGATGAGAGTGGGCTGGAAATGGCTCTTGGGAATCTAGACATTAACACAATGCAAAGGATAGATGACTTCAACCCTGATGCACCTCACACTCAGGTAATGTGGTCATCTTAAATGTGTTTTTGATTTTTTTACTTCTGGTTCATTTCATAGTGAAACAGTGTTATATATATATATATATATATATATATATATATATATATGCTATTATATTTTGAATTAGCTTTTGGTTACACTTTTATTTTGTGTCTGTTACAGTGTAATCATGCATGTAAGTATTGAGTAATTAACAAGTAATTAATATATAGGTTTACCTCTCCTCGTTTCCAGCCCTCTAAAGCTGCTCGCAGTAATACTTGGAATGGCAGATGTGACCGAAGTGGCTCATTGCAGATGAGTATTTGGAGCAAAAACTATGAACCAGGTGTCACCCAGCCACAGAGTCCTTCCTCCCCCAAAAGACCCCCTCCCACCAGGGGCAAAGAGAGGATCATCAGCGTGCAGACTGTAAAATTGCCCCAGAGACCATCACAGGTGAAAAGACCCCATGAAGGTAAGCAGACCTCAGTGCCATGAGTATGAGTCTTAAGGATGGGACTGATTCATTTAATAAGACACCAGACGGGGCGTGTTTATATGTAAAATTGTCCTTTTTTTCTCCGGAAAGACACAAGCCTATCTGTGGACGACCTGTTAGGGCAGTACTCAGCAGGTGTAAAGAGACGTTGTCCTGAAATTCTGCCCACTGCTGAGCCTCTGACCCCCCACACAAGTGTCTCTAAGGAGAAGGGGTGTGACAGCACAGCTGGAGAGTCTCGCCGTCGAAATCGCTTTGCAACATTGTTGCAGTGGAGGAACCGATCAGAAGAGGGCACTGGAGAGCAGGGCACACGCAGCAGGTACAAGAGCATGATGGGAAACTTGCCAAGTGAATGTATACTGTTGTATCACAAAGAACTACTGCTAGACCTTAATTTTCTCATTACATACACAATCAGGGGTTAAATTGGGCCTGACACAATGGCATAAAATATGTAGTACCACATGTATTGGGAGACCTGTTGGTTGTTCCTTCACCTCCAAAATCCCAGTTTAACCTCTGCTGACAATAATGATATGATATGCCATCTCCATCAGGTTCTTCTGTCATGATGAATCCAATAAGACAGAGGCACAGGAAGACTCGCCAAATCAAGATTCACCTCAGCCTGTGGAGTCTCTAGAGATATGTGCCTCACAATCTGGAGATGACACTCCAGAATTGTGTCAGGACCCTGATGACTCAGAGAGAGATCAGGCCAAAGATGAATTGTCCAGCCCACCTGCATCTCCGTTTCACTCTGCCAGGCCTGCTAGTTTGGGTCTTGGAGCCTTTAGCTGGTCAGGAAGCACCAGAGAACTCAGTAAATCTGCTTCACATCCACCCACTGTCACCACAGACAGACACCGGTCATCCTCCACACCTTCAGGGTTGTCCATCCTGCAGCAGTTCCACAGAAAGAAGAGCAGTTTCTCCTGTGCAGGATCTGGGCTTTCTCTCTCATCCTCTCCTGTAGAGGGAACAGAGGATGCAGAGAAATCTCCTGGGTCTCCTCCGTCTCAGGACAGTGCATATTTCTCTCAGTCCAGCAGCATCTCAGCTGGTGTGGAGGACACCCTAGTCACAGAGGACAAGTCTGACAAGGTGAGTAAATCTCCTTGTTTATTTTATTTTTTTTACTTTGAAAGATATGTTTGACCCACAAATGTAAATTCTGTTATCATTAATTATCCTTATGTCATTTTAAACCTGCATGACTGTCTTCTGTGGCACATGAAGGATATTTTGAGATGTCTCTTTCTTTTTTTCATAAAATGGAAGTCAACACAAACTAAAGCTGTTTGGTTTGCAGCATTATTTGATGTATTTTATATTCCACATAAGTAACATAGTAAATGATTGCAGATTTTTAATTTTAGGTGAACTATCCCATTAATGTGCTTGCTAAAATGTGTATTAATTAGTAATGTGCAGATCTGGAAATTAGTGAACTGAAATCATTAACAAGTCATGGCAATTCTATAGTGAATAATCTTAAAAAACGAATTTAATATCATTGTTAAATGTGTCTTTAGCACTTTAACTCGTAATGAATAATCATTTTCATTCTGTACATTATAATGTTGTGATGCCTAAATCCACTTAGAATTCAATTCACATATCATTAAAATGACTGATTTTTAGTTTGTGTATTATTTGTAGTATAGAATTTTATTATCTGCCATTTATCAATTATCAGCCATAGCATCTAAATAATATAGTTTATATAGCGTGATTTAATAAAGTTTATCAGAAATTCCTAATATTAGGCATTTCAGTAACAAGCCAGTAAGTGACACCTTTGCAACCACCCACAACACTCCCATCATCATAGAGGTCAGTAATAAGCCACTAGTGACGCCTTTGCAACCACCCACAACACCCCCAGCATCATAGAGGTTTTCCACGGGCAAACCACTCACATTTTTAGAAAATATGTAAAAATCTGATTATCCCTTTTCTTTTTTATTCTCTTTGAAGGAAAAGGAGAGCGATTCAGATGTCTCCAACAGCGTTAGCAGTTCTCCCACAGACAAGCTGAAGCCTGCTCTGAACAGAGCAAAGGCACGTCCGTCTAATCATGACCCAAAACCACAGTCTGCATTTCCATTTCCTGCCACTTGCATATAGTATTGGGGAGGGGAAAAAATTAAACATTGATGTAATTTTCCCCCACCTCCACCCTCAGTCTGACTTCCTACATCTTTGTTTTAGGTTTCAGGGTTGTCCCGGAAACGTCCTATTGGGCCGGTTAAAAGTGGTAAAATTGAGACCTCCGCTCCCGCCAGGCCTAGCGGTCTGAGGAAGAAACCGAGTGGGAAAAAAAATACTGTCAACAATGAGAACAGTCCAGGCCTGCAGGCCACCATCAGCAGCCTCTGGGGGGCCTTCAGCTTCAAGAAGTAAGTTAGCCTGTTTATAAGTATGTGTTTATGTAACTAAATGATTCAATATGGCTGAAGACAAGCCCTCACACTTTCCAATTCATATTTTACTGTTTATTCATGGCTGTCAGTACCAGCTGCGACCAGCAGAGGCAGCAGGATAAACATGTTAACACTAAAAGACTGAACTAATGGGAGTGGTGCAGTAACCCATTTGAGATGTGAACAACAGAGGTGTAACTGATTGCTTGGGTAAAGTGAGAGTCATTGTAGTAGTTTAGGGAAGGGTGGTGTTATTACACTCTGAAAGGAAATATATTCCCATTATGCAATGTTGCATAATGATGGGATGAATGTTAAGGGTTAGAGGTAGGCTTGAGGGGGAAGGGCTAATCAACATATGAATACACATTGTCAATTTAAAGCAACACTAAGTAAGATTTTTTTACCTTAAAATAATTTTTCCAAAAATGGAAAAAGTGAAAAGTAAAACTTCCGAAATCTCTGTGTAAACAATGAGTGACGTACACCCGCGAGAGATCACTTCCGCGGCTTTCCGTTAGAGTAAGCGCCCGCTCCCATAGAGTATAATGGACGTGACTGTGATTACAAGAGGTAAAAACAATATAAATACTGTTCGTTTTCTCACACAAACTGCTTGTGTCTTAGGCCATCAATGTGTACTTGCATTTACAAGTCATTAAATCATGTTTAATTTGGACTTCTGTGCATGCTCTTTGAGGAAGACCCCATAGACCACCATTATATGACTGACAGACAAGAACGGTTTGACCTAAAAATATAAAAATTGAAAATACTGTGAAAACAAAGACACCTACATCTTGGATGCCCTTGAGGTAAGCTAAAACATATCAAAAATTAATTTCAAAGCGAACTATCCCTTTAATGCAGCGACAGATACCTAAAGCTCAGTCGGTTTCTACTTTCACTTTCAGAAAATGAGCGCGTTCCACGTTCTTAACCCAATTATGCTGAATAAACTGATAATGCATGTTGTCATGTAAACGCAATAATGCGTTTTCCTTTATCAGAGTCAAGTCATAAGTTTAAGTATAAACCGAGCGACTCAGCTAGATTTTTTGCCCCTTAATCTGATTTCTTCTGGCATTTAAAACACAATAACCCGCTTTCTTTGGGCTAATTGAAGTCCGCATTAAGTGTGAAGTGCAGGAGGACAGAGAGCACTGGTAGGAGGACATAGAGTCGGAGTTTGCGATATTTCTTCACCCAAGAAATTATTAAAACGTGTTCTCATCTAGTGCAGAAGTACAGTCAAAATGGTGCATCTGTTACGGCATGGTAATGTGTGTCCGTAAATTTCCCGGCGACATGTTGAAATACAGAGTTGGATACAAAAATGATTAGGAGGATCTTTTCTTACTTCACTACTGGTAAATAACCTGATTTAGCCTATTAATAAAACCTCCACCCTTGCTTGCAAAATAGAAAAAGAATAGGCCTATCATACTTAAAAGCAAATTAATGAGTAAATAAGCAAGTTAATATTCAAATTAGTACGCCCCGCCCCTCTCAAGATAATATTGCGTTTTGTAGAACCCGGAATTAAATGCAAAACCCCTAATGAATGTCTGTGCATGTGTTTATTTAAGGGATAATCCAAAGTTAAGCGCATCCAAGAAAGGAGAGCCGATGTCACCAGCCAGGGAGAATGTGATGGAAACGACTCAAAGAAATGCGACTGAAGCGGATAAGGAGATTCTCATCATCTCAGAATGATGTCATCTTATCAATCAAATAATTGTTTCTCTTAAGAGTAACAGCCAGTCTTTTAAACATACTGTGTATGTTCATGCTTTTTATCATAAATCAAATAAAAATTGTATTATAAATATGAATTTTGTTTTTTTTATGTCATTAAAAAAACAGGATTCTCTAAACCATGGTTATGTTTGCTTTCTGATATGTGACCCGGGCATATGCTATTGCCGTATGCCAGCTGACCTATCACATGACGGATATCCACCATTCGCACATCCTGTCCGCTGGACATCTGTTAAAACGATGATCTTTTTATGCTTCTCTATGACCTTAGTTGTGCAGTTGCATTTGGTTTCAAATACCTGCATGAGAATGTGGAGTGGTGGCATTCCGCAAAAGTGTGTTCACAATGCTCAATCCCTGCCGCACCTAGTTTACAAGGATACTATACGGTGCCAACAGCACTGACTCAATGGCCATGCATGTCACTCGGAACCAACAGGAATGTCAGACATGTCTGAATTACCCTAAATTGAATAGACCCTCAGTTTGTATCTTGATGTCCCTATTGCATAATACTGTGCAGACTTTGTATTATTTTCACAGTGAGTCTTACACTGATTTAGACAGTAACTATAAGTATAGCACCTTTAAAAAAATCTGCTTAAATATTTAAGTTCAATTACCATTCTTTCAGCATTCCTCTACCTCCTCAGACCACATCTATTTTTTTCACTCCTGCTATACTCTAATATTGAATAATACATATTCTTATAACCCAGAAGTAAAGGATGGTATGCCAATCGTGTTTACTTTATCCCTCTTGAGGATTATATGAAATTTGTGTTTCTGGGAGACACTTTTCTATTTGTAGACAAAATAATCATATTTTGCAGATCATGCAAGTGGACTATTAAATGCAGCAGCCATTATGTTGTTTTTTGGCAGTGGTAGCTACTAAATGACCTTCTTAAAGGGATACTCCACTTTTTTTGGAAATAGGCACATTTTACAACTCCCCCAGAGTTAAACAGTTGAGTTTTACAGTTTACGAATCCATTCATCTGATTTTCTGATATTTAGAATAATATCAGTAACCGGACAGTTTCTGGTCTCATTGACTTCCATACTATATTTTTTTTCCTACTATAGAAATCAATGAGACCAGAAACTGTCTGGTTCCTGATATTCTTCTAAATATCAGAAAATCGGCTGAATGGATTCGAAAACGGTAAAACACAACTGTTTAACTCTGGAGGAGTTTTAAAATGAGCCTATTTCCCCCCCCCCCCAAAAAAGTAGAGTATCCCTTTAAAATCAGAAAAACTATGTAAAAATCCTAAGCAATTTCTTTAAAATGATTTGCATGTCATTAATGTGATATAAAAAAATATTAAATTAAACTCATCAGAGCCTATTATGTTGTAGAGCTCATAACATGGAAAATGTAGAAAGAGGAACCTACTCCTAAATCTAATCGTAACCCATGTTACTTTGTATTACTCGGTATGCTTGGTAAGTGCATTTTAAGTACTATACAAATAAAGTGCTACCAAAGTTTCAAGAAACAGTTGTTAATAATTATAAAATACATAAAATGAACCATATTTCAAGAAATAGTCATGTTTATTTAAAATTGTGTTATCTAAAAAAAAGTAATCTACGTGATGATATTAAATTATGGTCAGAACTTTTTGTAAATAGAATAAACAAAAGCTTCATTGGCATCTTAGTGTTTTTTCAAACATTGTAAATACTGGTATGTCACAACCGGATCAGTGGTATCTGGAGCATTCAGTACAGTGCTGAAGGTATGTGCAATGACAAAAATGTGTTTTTCACCATTCAAACTAACAGTTGCCCAACCACATTTCGTAGCACCACAGCGAAAGCAGCCAACAACTAAACTAAACAATTCACCTCTCAACTAGGACCATACTGAGTAAAATGCTCTTTTTGTGCTCCTCTAGATTGCCTTTGGCCGTACTGATTCAGACACCTGTTTGAAGTGTGAAGCAACTTTCATTGTTGTGTTTGCTTCCATCGCTGTGAGGTTCTTACTTAATTAACGGTGAGGCCTTAACACGTTCACAGCTCGAGGAGAGCTTTTGTTTCCCGCTTTCTGGCGAATCTATTTCATTACAGAGATACAATGAGAGAGGCAAGTTCATACCTGATGGCCAGACGCTAAGACTTGGATGTAACTCGAATAAATAAAAGTCAAAGACTCAGCTCCAAAGTCATCCCTTAAGGCGAAAGTACTGCTCTTGCCACAACATGTGCACAAGCTCAATGCCACAGTCAAGCTTCATGCATTAGCCTACGCTAAGCACACAAGGTGCTTTCCTCTCTCTAACACTTTCTTTTGAGGTTCGGTAATACATCTGTGGCTGTGCAGTCAACAGGAGCTTTGCTGAGTACACAGAGAAAACAGGTCATGCACGGGTGAATCTTCACTTAGATGCACTTTTGGCTATTCTTGAAATCTTTTAAAATGAAACTTCTGCAAATGTTTCACAATGTGTGGAATTTTTATTGCGTGTGATGATAATGTCATTTTTAGTTTTTATTTTTCAAGAAAAAGTTGCATAAGCCTTTGACTGACTTGTTAGGAAGTCCATGAACTTTAAACTTAAAAGAAAAAAAATTATCCCTGTATTAAATCAGTTTGGTAATGACACTAATAAACTATTCTCTGATCATGACGTAAGATTTTTTTTTCACAGTGTAACTCTTTTAGTTTATTCTTAGCTAAAAACGTTTAGTTCTTTCAAAAATATGGGCTCATTAATGTATATTTACTTTGTTCAAGTAATAAAGTATTCTCGTGAGTGTATAATATGCCATTGAAAATACATACGGGTAAGGGGTTCTAATGTCGGTCGCCATGTTGCCCCTCCATCTTGAAAGTACATTAGCCAAAGAGGGACATACCCGTTAATTCAAGCTTCACCTTTTGCATTTACGTTTGAGTTAACACTTATGAACGAGGTCGAACTGGAAGCCATGTTAATCTTGGACTACATTGGCCACCGTAGGAGTTAAAACGAAATCGGAATTGAGAGGAACAGAAACTAATATTCCCTGGATGGTCATATACCTTTTCACCGCTAGATGGGAGTATTACAAATAGCACACATAAATACCAAATTAACTAAAATATAATTTTCAAAAAAAGTGAATAAAAGCGTAAACTTTGCATAAATAAACTTTTTTTTTAAATGTATAGTCCAAAAGTCTAAAAACTGTAAATGTAAAATAGTAAATAATGACGTAATGTTTAAAGGTATTATAATAAGTAAAAATAAAAGGCATACTCAATCAATTAAGGCCTTTACTGTTTATATATATATATATATATATATATATATATATAATTATTAAATAATTTTTTTTATTTATAATCATATATAATATATAAATATTAATTTTAGAAATAAAGTCAAGGCTGTTTATAGAGTGAATGCATCTATCTATAGAGTGAATGAATACTTTCATACACTGTACGCATTCACAATTGCTGAACAGTTTAGTGTCCATGTAGTTAAACTGTTACATATCTGCATTGACATAGTCTTTTCTTGAAAGCTGTGTTCTGTTATGAATAGTGGTTAGGATGAAGGGATCCATTTGTGTTGCCAAGAGCTTGTGGTTGCAAGGTGGGTGACTAATACTAATACTTTTCAAAGCATGCTTAATATATTACTTAGAAATGTGGATGTACTACAGTGAACTGAAACAAAAAAGAACTCTTACAATAAAATCTTTATCGTATTCCAGAACGACAAATGCATTGCGTTAATTATGTCTGTTTCATTGGACATCTTTTTCAAACTTTCAGTACTATTCAACGAGACATCGGTTTCCTGTTGGAGGTTTGTGGCTTAATTTAACTGAATATGCCTCAGTAGTGCTGAGAAATCTGAACTATCACTTCCGAAATACTTTTCAATCAGGGTTAAAGGGATAGTTCCCCTAACATTCTGTCATCATTTATTCACCCTCCTGTGGAGCTCAAAGAAAGATATTTTGAAGAACGTGTCTACTTTTCTGTCCATACAATGAAAGTCAGTCAGGTCCAATGTTGAATTTTTTTTAAAATATCTTCTTTAACATCACACACAAAAAGAAAGATTTTTTTTATTTCTATGTGAACAATCCCTTAACTGAAACTTTCAAAACTTCCAGCTGAAACCTTTCTGTAGCCCCATGCATTCAAATGCATTTTTAAGAAAGAAACGTGTGAAGGGAGTAGGGTGTGTGGCTCAAGACTCTAAGGCCAAACCCTTGCAAACACAACAGTTTGCTTGGAATATTTCACTGTTGACAAAACACACTTAAATCTTTTTTCTCAGGGAATGGTTATGTTAAGTTTTTAATGATCTGACTGAAACCAGGGCTGTAGCTACCAACGATTTGACATTTGGTCCCCACAAATATTAAATATTTGATCACATCCTCAACTAAAACAGTTCAACACTAGCATATATAGTTCAAATATGAGATTGTGTATTGGGGGTGGGGGGGGGGGGTGTCAAATCACTGTTGCTTTGGCAAGTCTGTCTGAATCAAAGTTCTCCATGACGCAGAAGACCCCCCAAAAAACATCTCAATTGATTCAAAACATACAAGAACATTTAAGCGCATCATGCCACAAAATTACATCTAATCACATAACCCTAGCCTAGACATCACTTTCAAACTTACTCTGTATCTGTAGTTTCGGTGTGTGGTTGTCATGCTGATGTTGCAGAACCTGTTTGGCAGCTCCAAAAGCATAAATCTGATGGAAACCCGATGACGGAGAGGATGACAGTCACATTCACCTGGAGAGTAGAGGTGTCAACATTAGCCGCTAAAGATACATGAACGACTTTGGGTAAGTGTCTCACTCTCCACTATTCGGTTCATTGCTGCTCATATAAAATATACAGAATCAGAAAGAACATCTGTGTAATTTATCATCCTGCTCATGTTTTTGTGTTCAGGCATCTTTGCAAAAAAATCGAATATTGAAGCAGCTCCTTTAATAAGTGTTTGCTGTGGCCTTTGCCCAGGTTGTTGTAAATGTGAGTCGATTGAGGTTTTTGTGATTAACACTAGCTTAGAAACTAAGAACATTCACAAAAATATGAACAGGAGAAACATTGTTATTTTGCTGAAATGTTTAGCACTTATTCATTGTGCATCATATGCAGGCTATATAATTATACTAGTATTATGATAACAAATATAGCTTTTTAGGATCAGTTTTTTTTTTCAGAAACAAGGTGACACATTAGACGATTCCCTTTGCTGATTAAACTCAAGGCTTTACTGAGTAATTATCATTCTGATCTTGAGACTAAAAAATCTTCACTATATTGACATAGCCCTTCCAATCATCCAGTCTGAATAATGTGCTTTAGACAAATCAGATAAAATTGGAAAAAATCATTTAGCAGATTTCATCTTAAAAGTGTGCATGTGCACAAAAGTTTTCAGATTTATAAATCCATGCATATGCCAGAACCTGCGCAAAATTCCTTTATAAGACCAAGTCAGTGGAAATGCATGCTTCTCCACACCGTCTATTACCATATAACCATGCATGGAGCGATGCCTAGTTTTAATTCGCGTTTTTATATCATCACATTTTGGCTACTGTAACTCACTGTATTATGGAATGAACATTACTTCCTTGGCCTGATGTCTCCAGTTGGTCTAAAATGCGTCAGCAAGACTTTTATTGGGCCTCTGTAAATTCACTCGCATTAGTGCTGTGTTAGCATCATTGCATTGGCTGTCTGTGCGGTTTAGAGTGGAGTTTTAAACCCTAGTCTTTGTTTTTAAGTATCGATCTAAACTTCTGTCCCTAACCCTTCTCGTGCTCTTCGCTCTGATAGTCGTAGATTGCTCACTGTTCCCATGAGCCAAATTAAAACAAATGAGGAGAACGTGCCTTTTCTGTTGTGGGCCCTTAACTCTGGAACAGGTTGCCAGTTCACATTAGATTACAGATTTTAAATCTTTGCTCAAAACTCATTCTTTTTCCATTGCCTTTAATGTTCCTTATTTTTGTATTTGACTTCAGTTAGTATTTTGATTTTCTTTTGCTATTTAGTTTGAAAATTGTCTCTGATTTTATTTGTGAAATTCGTTTCCTACTGCTTTTATTTTATCCGATGTTGTAAAGCACATTGGCTTAGCTGCTGCTGTTTTAATGGTGCATTATCAATAAACCAAACTTAAAACTTACTATATAATTTCCATATGCATATTCCCATCCACATGATACCATGTTCGTCGTACAAGACATCAGGAAAATATGAGATACAGACTATAAATGCCATTTGTGCGGTCAAATAAACATTGTTAATTTTTTATCTTGTAATATATGTGGAAAATTGTGTACGCACATTCCAGTGCCTTTTTTGAGCATGCATAACGTTTATACATCAGGCCCCTGGTATTTATCTCCTCATGTTTCTTTCATCTGAACAAACTGGTTCTCCTCATTCTCCACAGTCCATCCATTCCTAAAACATTCCTGACCAAAACCACACGCACACAAAAGCATCCAAAATCTGTGAAAGGGGTCATGAACTGGCTTTTTAAATGTTATTATATTGTTGTCTGAGGTCAACTTTTGACGTTCGCTTGGTTTTTGCATTCAAAAACATCCAAATAAATAAGTAATAGGCTATTTTGTACCCTATTTTTGAGCCTAATTGAAAAACGCTCGGTTTTTATGGGTGTCTCGCACTTCGGAAGTAAACGCCCACTGCTGTGACTGGATAACAGTTTTGCATACTATAATGAGTTTCAACTAACCCGTCGGTGCACTTGGGGGAAATTCTTTAGAAAACGTCCAATGTTGTAAAATGGCAACCGGAATGATTCGCTCATACATGTTCGACCCAGAGTCTGTGTGTTGCACAATTCCTTTCAGATCCAATATAGACGGCACAGCACCGTTCTTTACTCTTAATCGGTCTGTAAATCCAGTCTTGTTTACAAAACAACAGTGGTGGTAAGTAACAAAGTAAAAATACTTCGTTACTTTCCTTCTAGTTTTTTAGGGAACCTGTACTTTACTTGAATATGTTTTATTTGCATCTACTTTCACTCCACTACAATTTCAAAGACAAAGTTTACTTTTTACTCCGATACATTTCCCCATGCCCACTCCAAGTATTTATTACACTGGCTTTCCAAACCAACGAAAAACTTGTTTTTCTCTTGAAAAAAAGAACGTGCAAGCTCTTCGCTCATATAGCAGTCAGTTCGCCATTGACCACAGAAACAGGCGAAGGTACAGCTCTCGCTGCCAGCAATGATCCCAAGATTTCCGACAGGGATCACCCATGGCCATATATCAATGATATGTTCGAATTCACTGAAGTCAAGGGAGATTTATATCGGCTGAAATGTCGTCTTTGCCTGCCACGGGTGAATGAAATTTCAGCATTCAAAACTTCATCCTCAAATCTGAGAAAAAACATTGAGTTGAGTTGACGTTAAAGCAGCACTAAAGAATATTTTTACCTTAAAATAATGTTTCCAAAATCGTTTCAGTGGTTCATCAGGTCGTAACAGGGTGAAGGGCACTTCTGCCTTCACTTTGTGGTCCTATATCTGCTAGAACCACATTATATAAGTTATATATGGGTCACGTTTCTGTAGTTCAAATGAGAAAACTACAAATTTGACTTTACGGCAAGCGTTACAATTGGACAACGTTCACTCTAAAGCCGGTTCTAGATACACAGTGGATAAACAGCACGCGACAGTAGGCTAAAACAGCGGTAACGGACTATGCCACTTCCAACCTGTAGGACGACCGCAGAGGAAAAGTTCTTTAGTGTTGCTTTAATGTTACTATTGTTAGCCAAGTGATTTCATATTGAAACAGGTAGCTAACAAAATACCTTGTAAACAGCTAGCTAACAAATTCTTAATTGCAGTATCTAATTTTATCATTTGTTCAAATAAAATATTGCATATATCACTCCCAAAACAATTGATCTGCTTAATTATTGATATTTAGTACAGTTAATTTGAATATTTACTTTTTACTTCGTGTAATACTTTTGTACTTTTACTCAAGTGATGTTTGAATGGAGGACTTTCTATTTTTACTGGAGTAATTTTTTATTTAGGTATTTATACTTTTACTCGAGTAAAACTTTTGAGTGCTTTTACCACCCCTGCAAAACGATCCTCAGTGAAATGAAGCAAACAGATGGACAATGTTTTACCTCATCAGCAGGAACGTCATGAAAAATAAAGTTTATCCATGGAATCCAGAGGAAGCATATGCAGCGACTGTCAACAAGGCAATGCACAATATTTTGTATTGCTCGTTAGCTTTGTCATCCGGTTTGTCATCACGAGGTGCCTATGTTAGCTATGCGTGTAGTGCGCGAATCGGTGGGCGGGCTTTGCTGAGGCTGGTGTCAATAAAAGCTTTTATTGGTCTAACAAGGACGTTTTCAGTTCTGAACCTTACAAGATATTCTTATAATATAATGACCTCTTAGATGTCAAAAGCTCAACGGAAATTTGATTTCTCAGTTCATCACCCATTTGACACAATACCAGGTTAAAAAGCGATTTATTTTGAGTAATATGAGATCAACACGAAATCACGAAAAGTTGGGCCTGTAGATGCTATATTTTGCTCAAAGGGTTATGACAATTCTTCTTTATATATAAAAAAGACTTTGCAAGACTATGTTAACTCAAACCTTAATGTGAGACTGAAGATGTCATGATGTCATAAATTCACATGACATGTGCCCATTTGATTGGCTGCCAGGTTGCAAACCTGGCTTTGACTTTACACGGCAAAAAGAGCATTTTTTTTTTTTTTTTTTTTGTAACTTGTCTTTAAGAAATGTGGTTTGCAAACAACATGGAAACGTATCTTTATGTTATACACATACTCACTATGAAGTGAAGTCTAGTCTTGTTGAACATCTGATTATCTAGAACTGCATTACAGCTGATTACATCTTTTGGAAAAACTGGAGGTGGTTCCTAACTTTTCACTGCCAGTTCCTCTTTCCCTTCTTCAAACCGCAATGTTTGTTGTTGTTTTTTAGTAAATATTAAAATAATTTATTGATAAAAAATGCAACTTTCAACCAATTCATATTTTAAAAACCTGTAACAGTGGTGCTTCATATTATATTTATTCCCAGTCAATATGCAAGGCTACTGAAAATGATGCAATATAGATGTAACAAGTGTCTAAAGGAGTGTGGGAAGGGGTTAAAGAGGCTGCAAGGAAGTGCACACTTATGTCCATTAATAGAGTAACGATGTCATGACTTTGGTGTGTAATAGCTGCTTTGTTCTGAATCAGCAGAGGCTTCTCTTGCTCTGAGGTGTGAAACTAGCCTCAAATTCAAATTCCGATAAGTCACTGTAGCCTGCTTCCTTTATATGTTCCTAAAAATACTAAAATAAAATGCTTGGTTGAACGACTTTAGCTCAGTCATTTCAGGTGAAAATTTTAAATGTCCATTTTAAATGATATTTTCAATTGAGTGCTCGTTCGCATAACACCATTCCCGAATGATTACATTGTCTTGTTCTTTTTTGTTTTGACAGATCTCCTGAAAACTGGTTTTCGTGACATGTCCAGTTGTATTTAAAGGAGTGAAAACATGATGGTACGTACCCAGTCTCCAAAATAGCAATTTAGAGGTGCAATATTATCCCTTTTACCTAGTCAGATTTGTTTAGCCATGTCTGATTCAATGGTTAAGTCTGCTGGAAGTTTCAGCATGGCTAATAATCATTTACAGCACCTTTAATTACATTTCACACATTCATTTTACCTCTCATTACAGCCTTGCCATGGCAAAGTAAAATATTTCTTTTCCTGAAGCATATAATATTAAGTGTATTTATGAGATTATAAACAAAACACTTTAATATATGGTAGTAAGTCACCTTGTTCATGTGCAGAATGGAGAAACAAAGAGTGTAACTCTGGAAGGCACAGAGAAAGGAGGGGCCATCGTCACAGGAAACATAAATCCAGAAATTACCCTGCAGAAAGGTAAATAACTCAAATGAAGTGAGCATGTATCCAATATGTTGCAAACTTAATAGATTCTGTAACATACCTTATCCGCTCTTTTTGTTTCTTCCAGGACATGAACTTGTTTCTGCAACAATTCATCTGGAGCACCTTAGTAAAGATGATGTGCTAAAACTGATCAAAATCATTGAGCCCTATGACAACAACCTTGAACTTAAGACAACAAAAGACTTAAAAGCAGGAGTGGTAAGCAATCTTGTGAATTTAAAAAAGAAAAAAAATTCAAGCTAAATCACTGAAGCTACTATGTCTTCATCTCATCATGTCTTCATCTCTTCTTCCTCTTTAGTCCCTTGGTGATCTCCAATTGAACAGTGAGGCAGGATTTCAAGCACCAGGTGTTCAGGTTAATGGACTGAATGGACAGATAAATGCCCCAAGCCTCAAGGGTGGCATCTCAAACCCAACAGTAAATGCAGAAATGCCACAGATTGATCTAAAGAATGCCACACCAAACTTCAGCCGCCCAGGGTTCAAAATGCCAACTTTTGGCATGTCTGCACCAAATCTCGAAGGAGCAGGTCTGGATGGCAGATTAGAAGCACCTGATGTCAGTGTCTCCACCCCTAGTTTAAACACGCCGGATGTTTCTATGAATGTGGATAAACCTGAATTGAAAACCAAAACGTCCAGGTTCAAAAAGCCCAACTTCAATCTACATGCTAAAAAACCAAAGGTTGATGGTGATGTGAATTTAACCACCCCAGACCTAAACACTGACCTGAAAACCCCTAAGCTAAGTCTGTCAGCCCCAAAGATTAATGGAGAAATGAACACCCCTAAAGTAGACATGAGCTGTGATCCAAACCTTGACATCGAAACACCAAAAGTAAATATTGAACCTCCATCTGGCAAGTTTAAATTTTCCAAATTTAAGAAAGCAAAAACTACAAAAGTAAAAGTACCAGAGGCAAGTGTTGATGCAAATCTAAACACACCAATAGATGCCAATATATCAAAACCTGATTTGAGTCTCTCAGCACCAAAGATAGATACAAACACAAATGTTAATGTAAAAGCACCTGATATTGATGTTAAAGCTCCATCTGGAAAGCACAAGTTCTCAACACTTAAAATGCCAAAGATAAACTTACATAAATCCAAGTTGAAAACTCCAGATCTAAATGCAGGGATACAAGGATCAGACTTAAACATGTCGGCTCCTCGGGTAGATATGAATCTGCCAAAAGCAGAACTGGAAGGACCGAATCTAGATGTCAAGGCACCAAACCTCAACCTCTCTGCACCAGATCTAGACATTAAAACTCCAGCTGTTGATGTACAGGCACCAGATATTGACATAGAAGCTCCATCTGGAGAGCTTAAAATGCCGCATGCTAAACTGCCTAAAATAAACCTATCTGGGCCAAAAATGAAAGGTCCAGATGTAGACCTCAATGCAGAGGGAAATCTCCAAGCACCAAACCTCAACCTGTCTACACCGGATCTAGACATTAAAACTCCAGCTGTTGATGTACAGGCACCAGATATTGACATTGAAGCTCCATCTGGAAAGCTAAAGAAGCCACATTTTAAAATGCCTAAAATAAACCTATCTGGGCCAAAAATGAAAGGTCCAGATGTAGACCTCAATGCAGAGGGAGATCTCCAAGCACCAAACCTCAATCTCTCTGCACCAGATCTAGATATTAAAACTCCAGCTGTTGATGTGCAGGCACCAGATATTGACATTGAAGCTCCATCTGGAAAGCTAAAGAAGCCACATTTTAAACTGCCTAAAATAAACCTATCTGGGTCTAAAATGAAAGGTCCAGATGTAGACCTCAGTGCAGAGGGAGATCTCCAAGCACCAAACCTCGATCTCTCTGCACCGGATCTAGACATTAAAACTCCAGCTGTTGATGTACAGGCACCAGATATTGACATTGAAGCTCCATCTGGAAAACTAAAGAAGCCACATTTTAAAATGCCTAAAATAAACCTATCTGGGCCAAAAATGAAAGGTCCGGATGTAGACCTCAATGCAGAGGGGGATCTCCAAGCACCAAACCTCAATCTCTCTGCACCGGATCTAGACATTAAAACTCCAGCTGTTGATGTACAGGCACCAGATATTGACATTGAAGCTCCATCTGGAAAACTAAAGAAGCCACATTTTAAAATGCCTAAAATAAACCTATCTGGGTCAAAAATAAAAGGTCCAGATGTAGACCTCAATGCACAGGGAGAACTCCAAGCACCAAACCTTAACCTCTCTGCACCGGATCTAGACATTAAAACTCCAGCTGTTGATGTCAATGACCTCAATGCAGAGGGAGATCTCCAAGCACCAAAGCTCAATCTCTCTGCACCGGATCTAGATATTAAAACTCCAGCTGTTGATGTGCAGGCACCAGATATTGATATTGACGCTCCATCTGGAAAGCTAAAGAAGCCACATTTTAAAATGCCTAAAATAAACCTATCTGGGTCAAAAATGAAAGGTCCAGATGTAGACCTCAATGCAGAGGGAGATCTCCAAGCACCGGACCTAGACGTGAAAGCTCCAGATCTCAGTCTTTCAGCATCCAAAGTGGAGGCAAACTTGCCAGATGCCAATGTCAAAGCCCCGGACATTGACTTAAATGCTCCCTCTGGCAAAATCAAGCTACCTCACTTGAAGTTTCCCAAGTTTGGTTTTTCAGGACCTCGGGTTAAAACACCAAAATTAGATGCACCTGATGTAGATGTGAACATCCCTACAACAGAACTCAAAGGGCCTAATGTAGATGTTGAAACTCCTGATCTTAGTCTTTCCACACCTAAAGTTGAAGGTGACATTTCTGCTCCCTCTTTAGACTTTGGTTTGCCAAAAGCCAATTTAAAATCTCCAAGTGCGAACATTGGGGGGAATCTAGAGTCACCAGATATTCCGACTCCACATGTAGACTTAAACTTGTCAAAAGCAGAGCTTGAAGGACCCGATGCAAACCTAAAAGTCCCAGACGTTGACATTAATGGCACATCTGGAAAATTTAAGATGCCACATTTCAATTTGCCAAAACTGAATCTGTCCGGGCCAAAAGTAAAAGGGCCTGAGCTGGATACTAACGCAGATCTAGATCTCTCGGTTCCCAAACTTGAAGGAGAATTAAATTCACTTGGTGCTGACCTAAATCTTTCCAAAGCTGAGATCAGTGTGCCTGATGTAAATGCAACTTTACCAAAAGCTGAAGTCAGTGTTCCCACTGTAGATGTCAATTCCCCAGACTTAAAGACTCCATCTGGAAAGCTGAAACTGATTACAATCAAGAAACCAAAAGTTGACCTTTCTGGTCCTAAAGTGAAGAGTCCTGGGATTGACTTAAATGCAGAATCTCCTGATCTCAGCATCTCCTCTCCAACAGTTGATGCAGATGTCAAAGTCCCAGATGCTGATATGAAGCTTGATGTAGATGTACCCACAGCAGACGTCGACTTCACTGCTCCAAGAGGAAAGCTGAAATTCCCAACATTCAAAAAGTTTAACCTGTCAAACCCAAAAGTCAAATCTCCTGATGTTGACATTGATGCTGATCTAAGTGGGCCAGATCTAAACCTATCAGCACCTGGGATTGGTACTCCTGATGTTGACATGAGCCTACCCAATGCTGGGGTTGATGTAGATGTTCCCACAGCCGACGTCGACTTCACTGCTCCAAAAGGAAAGCTGAAATTCCCAACATTCAAAAAGTTTAACCTGTCTAACCCAAAAGTCAAATCTCCTGATGTTGACATTGAAGCTGATGTAAGTAGACCAGATCTAAAGCTATCTGCACCCGAGGTTTGCAGTCCTGATGTTGACTTGAGTCTACCAAATGCTGGGGTTGATGTAGATGTTCCAGGTATCACTGCTGAAGCTGAGGGCTCCAAACGTGGAATAAAATGGCCCTTCAAACGACACAAATCAAAGAATGGGGATGCAGTAGATGGTACCACTTCAGAAATAAAATTTGACAAAAATATACCCATCTTCAAGACTCACAGCTTGCCATTCAGCAACATTGACAATATCTTGAAAGAACTCAATAGAGCAGTTGACTACGATACCGACCCAGCAGAAACCATTACTGACGAGGCTGCCTCGGTCTCATCAGTCCAGACAAATCTGAAAGCTTCATCTCCATCTGTTGGGGTCAATGAACAGACGGTAGCTGTAGACATCCTGGAAAGGCTGAGGTTGTCTAATGCACGTACCTCAAGCCCAGATTTAAGCATATCTCCAGAACCAAGCAGCCCTACAAAAGTGAATAGAGGAACATTTAAAGTCACAAAGCCTGACGCTGATAAGGACTATCCAGTAGTTGATACTACTAGCAAGGACGATGATGACAAGATGACCATCAGCTTGAACAACATGCTTGGTTTATCAAATTAAACTTCAAGTAAAACCTCGTTAGTGTGGTTCCATATCCACTGCATATAGATAATGGATATGTAAAAGAAAAAAAAATACAACTGTTTACTTTAAAAATGAGTATTAATGGAGAAGCATTATAGAATTTGACAGAGATGTAATTATTTTTATATTCAGTTAAATACATAATTGTATAATAAACTCTTTAAATGTTTAATGATTGTATTGTCTCAAAATATAAGAACATGAAGGAAAAAAATACACTGAATCTATAATTTATCTATTTTGCCACTGTTTTTGTATTATGTATGTATGCATGCATACATATATATATATATATATATATATATATATATATATATATATATATATATATATATATATATATATATGAAGAGTTCAGATGCAAAAGCCTCTAAGTGCCATTTGAAATTTTCTTCTAAAATGATCATTTT
This sequence comes from Cyprinella venusta, assembly GCA_038021265.1. Taxonomy (NCBI): domain Eukaryota; kingdom Metazoa; phylum Chordata; class Actinopteri; order Cypriniformes; family Leuciscidae; genus Cyprinella; species Cyprinella venusta. Next base: position 14,538,096 of record CM075875.1, read on the forward strand.
TATCAAACTTGTATATTTAAGTTCAGTAATTTCACTTAAATGGCAATGAAGATTACCTATTAATTGTCATTTAAGTGAAATTACTGAACTTAAATGTACAAGTTTGATAAAAATGGTCATTTTAGAAGAAAATTTCAAATGGCATTTAGAGGCTTTTGCATCTGAACTCTTCATATATATTTTGTTTACACCTCTTTCCATTAGTTTTATAATTTTACAAAGTATTGAGAATAAAAAAAAACACTAAACAAGTCTACATCTTACATCTATTAAATAACAAATAAAAGAATTGTGGCATTCTATCTTTTTAATTAAGCATGTGCCTACCATATTTACAAAGGCACAATTCTCTTAAAGTGCTTTAATAAAGTTTATCACATGAACAACACGTGGCTAATTTATTTTAATGCTTACATCCGATTTGATTGTCACACTGTTATGCGTTATGCTTTAAATATAAACTTTTAAAAAAAGAAACTCTAAGGATATGAAAAATGGATGCAGTACAGTATTAAAACATCTACAATTATTTTAGTTTTTCACCACTTCTGACATCAACTATGCCAATAATTGATGAAAAAAAAACATTTTGTACCTATTTTGACAAACATAATTTTAACAAACATAATTTTAACAAATATTTAGATACTGTGTGTATAAATGTTTTATTTTTTTACAGAGAACCTCTGATACACACAAACAGATGTGGCTTTAAGATTCAGACACAGAAAATTAAAAGCTAGGTAGAGTAAAGAGCACAAAACCAAACACTTTTTAAAGACAAAGAGAATCTTGTTTAGAAGAGGTAATGTTGTCAAAACCTACCATACTACCTGCATTGTGATTGATATTTGACCATGAATTCTGAAACCGCAACAAGCAGCATTTTTTTTAAACTATCAAATATTTTCGATAACCAAATTTAAACCAGCTCAGACTGTAAGTTCCATCAACTTCCAGATCCATGGTTCTCTGCAGTTTTACTGCTCCTTTCTCAGAGACAATCTAAATATTTTTTAAAGACTCTAAATAGGGCAAAAAAATTATTTAAGTGCCGTTCATACCAACCGTAATACTAAATTCAAGTGCTCAGTAAGCAGTGCAATGAGAATTTGTTTTATATGTAACTTAAATCTAAATTTTTAATCTTCAACTGACTACTTCACACGAGCAGAACGTATTTTAGTGTACCGTAAATAGTCAGAAAAACTTTTCTTACATCTTGCATTCAATTTAACAAATGGTTTACAGACACGAGGCCAATAATCAAAGCACACCATCCTGTACCATATACCTGTAGCTCGGACTATAATTAAATCAATCCCAAGGTTAAAATTTTGTTTCTCATCAAATCTCGTCTTTTGTTGTTTTACTTTTTACAGACTTGAACCAACTGCAAAATAGCAATAATCTATATGTGATTTGGCATCAATCAAAAATGATGAACCTCTAACCTCATATTTTCCTGGGATATAAAAGCCTTATTGCAATAGGAACTTCTAGGAAAATGAACTACAGCCGAAATGAAGGAGATTCAGTTTTTGTGTCCTGACCAGCCACACATTTGTGATTATTTCATAGGCTATTACAAGAATACCGGCAAGACTAAAAGGTGAGAAACCATCTCAAATGACTCAACATCACAAATGTTATTACGGACACTTCATAAAACCACCAACAGTGGCACAACACACAGATGGCTGTTTGTATTAAAAATAAATTAAACAGTGTATGACTGGATTGACAGAGACTTTCCTGACATGTAGTCACACCTGAGTGGTCTTTCCATTTTCTCCTTAAGTGCTGAGGCGTCACTGCTTATATTTGTTGTTCACCCTTCAATCGCATAGCTAATATCTGTATTTCAAACACGTGAACCAATCTGTGACACTTGGAGTGATTAGCCAAAAGTTCAAACTAAACTAAGTCCAGTGTACAACCTTGTAAACACTGTCTATGCACCACCACTGTTCAGTAGTGTGTGTTCTGACCTGCCGTCCATCCCTGCAGTCATGAATTTCAGATTCGACGAACACATTTCATTCATTAGGGTCCAGTTATTATTAAGTCCCAGCTAATGGGCCTTCTGCCAGCGCGAGGGCCAGTCGTTCTCCAACCACCTCTGGAGCAATCGGAGCACATCGATGCGCTGGTAAATCTGGCAAAGTTCGGTGAGCTCCGTGACAGGTTTCTGGTTGTAGCGCAGGAGGAACTCTTGAGTGGGACTCTGGTAGGTGGCGCCGTGCGTGCGCTGCTCTAGAAGCGTGAGCTCGTCGTAGCTCATCCCCCAGCGGCTTGCAAAGTTCTTCCAGTTTTTGACAGTGCAGTGAGTTGGATCCAGCTTCAGCCTCAGGGTGTACAGAAGGTCTTCGTCATCCATCAGGTCACTGATTTTGGGTGGAGGGGCAGAACACAAACATTCCTTGCAGGACTTATGTTCTTTACTAAAGTCTAGAGAGTGGGGAAAGACAAGCAGACATCATGGGATATATCCAAAATGTTAATTCAACAGTAACAATCCTTATACCTGCATTAGTTAATGAACTACAATGAACAATATTTCTACTTCATTTATTAAAATGAGACAATGCTAATTTCAAGATTTACTCATTTATCTTTAAAATCAAAAGTTGCATTTATTAACATTAATTAATGCACTGTGAGCTAACATGAACATACAATATGTATTTTACATACAGTAATAATAACACATAAATGCTTTTAAAACGTATGTTAACCAATGCATTTACTAATGTTACCAAATGAGACCTATTGTGAAGTGTTAACATTATATATAATATCTAAAATAATCTTTAAATATTTTTGATGCACGATTTCAGTTCAGTAAAGTATTTCTACAGAATTCTAAATTTGTTGTTGAAACTTTAGCGTGTTTAGTTACTACACAGGAAAGCAACGTACATTGTAACCAAATCAGCAGATTTTAGAGATATAGAGATTTAGAGCTTTAATTAATTTAGATTTACCTTTACCTCATCATCTAATGCTCACTTAAAGCTAATCTTTAAAATTCTCCTGTAGTCAATAATTTGATCCCTTAAAACTCATCTTTGATATTTAAGGGTTTTTTTTTTCTGAAAAAAAAAAAAAAATCTTCATGCCTTAAAATAGGTCAGAGATCCACTCGTTGACGTGATTGGTTAAAAGGTAGTTTGTAACATCAGAAACAGCGATTTCAAACCGAATTTTTGAGACTGTCTTTGTTTCACTGCAGTTTTAAGGAGAAAATACTCAGCAATGCTGTTGATTTATGAATTTGCACATGGCTTGTAAAACATTACATAGAAATATAAACAACTTTAAAAGGTGCACTATGTAAATTTTAAAGAAGAACTTGGTAGCCGGCAGTATTTCTCTCCGTTTATGTATAGGACGAGTAACGCAGGTACTGGCCTACTCCGAAGAGGTTGTTTGTTGTCCTGCCCGGTCTAAAATATATACCCACTAAAATATAAACCACAACCCACATATAAACCGGTTCGAATATAAACACTTAATAAAGGTTTACCATAGTGTTTCAGGATAAGACAAAAAAATTTGGTTTGGAGTATACATTTATGTTGTACTTGCTCATTAGTTAAATTATGAACAACAACAACAAAAGGTACATACTGTATTTTGAAACAATTTCTTAAACACTGTTAATTTTACAAATTTGTTACACTGTGTATGTTGTGATCACTTGTAGCATATAAAACTAACATTCTACCGTTGATACATACCTGACGAAACAGAAGCCGAAGGAATAAATTCTGTGCCGTCATTTTCCACAGGCTGGGTGAAAAAGAATAGGTGTTAAGGCTTATGTATAAAATGAAGGCTCTATTATCACACTTAGCACAAATACATTAAAATAATGGCTACAGAAAAAGTGAACCCACACCCCTAAAGAAAACTCAACTGAAACATATGAAACAAGTAGGGGGAACAACCGCCGCACAGTCCCGATAAGTGGAATAAAATGTAGCCCTTGGCATTTACACAAAAACCACACTTCTTACACAGCCCACATCACACAACAGTTCAAGAATCACTACACCACACAGTGTGTAGTTTGCATCTATAAATAAGGATGTTGTCAGAAATGAGTACGTGACTTCGGCAAATAATGATAGCAAACGATCAGACCCAGCTATATGCAAAGAAATGATATCAGGCAACTGAAAGAAAACATGACTCACCTGTCGTATTCGGCCCACTGCTGACGTCAGATAACCAGGGGGAAGAGAGCTGAGCTGTAGGGTTACAGGATCTGTAGAGAATAAGAATTCAAATTTCTATGAACAAATATGCCGATCTTTTATTAACAAATCAAAATTCCAATTGAACATGATTAAATGGAAAGTGTGGAGGCTCCTTAAAAGGTCACCACTCTGAATACCTGAACTGAGATCAGCAGAATTGATTCAATAAGCAGACACACACACAAAAAAAAAACATTCAGTGTATGACAATAAATACCTCTGATACCTTGTGGATCAGTGACCTGAACAGGGTAATTTGACCTTAGAGACTGAAACACAGGAAAGAAAACATCAGCAAAGACCCCCAGAGGTCAAACTTGCATCACACACATCTGAATCAAGACCTTAGAGGTAAACAATACACCTTTGTTTCTCTTTCTACATGTTGGGACACATTTGAAGAGAGGAGGTGCGTACAGTGAAGGGGGGGAAATTAAACTTTCAGATGTGTGGATAAATGAGCCGAGAACATGCTAGAACAAACCTCTGAGGGCGTCACACAACAAGGAAAGAGTGTGGGTTTCAAACCTGCTGCTCCCATCCAATGCTACTTTGATATCATGTATGAAAATCATGTCTAACCTACATAATCAGTGGCATTTGATCACAATATGAAAGACGACAATGTTTATAACTCATGTAGTCTGTCATAACAAACCAAAACTAAACATCACAAATGATTCAACTGTGTCAGTGCAGTGGGTATTAACGTCATCAATCCATAACATTCCACACAAATCTTTTTTAGAGTAAAGTAAGACCTTAACTAAAAAAAATCGAAGGCTTGTTTTTGAAAAATAAAAAAACATACCATCTCTGTAATGAATGTGCTGGGGTCAGTGTCCTCCACCGGTTCAGAAGCCACTCTCCCTGCAAAAATCCCAAAGGTCAAACACGCATCACACTGAACAACAACCTATTTTCCATTTGTGAATATAAATAAACAGAATTTGTGCTAATATATATAAATATTTGGCACGAACGAAAGTTACAGGTTGAGACAAACGGTGATGATATGCAAGAACAAAATGTGACCAGTGTGATGGCATTTGATTCATTTCTATTTAAAAGAAACTTTAAACAAATCCAAACATTGAGTTTCAAAATCATAAGTTAAATATCTAATTTTCAAAAACGAAAAGAACCTGTTATTGTTTTGTCGCAAAGGCTCCTTTACTATACAAGTTACTTGCCGGATTCCAAAAAGCCGAGCAGTAGCAGATCACAAACACTCCTCGGAAGCTGTAGGAGAATTACGGAACCAACAAACAGCATAAAGAAACAGAGAAGATTGCTAGTAAAAATGACTAAGTGACTGTGAGAGGAAGGAAGTGTGAGAGATGCGTGTGAGTTTGTGAAAGCCTCTGCATGTGCAATTCAGTGGCAACACTGTCATGTGGCAGATTCAAACAACTTTGCTTTCATGGCATAGAGACAATGATGATGCCATTCAATTTGCTGTGCCAAAACAACGCTGAGCCTGAATGCTACAGCAAGTAGGAACAGACAACTAACCAAAGTTTGAATGGTGCTAGCCTTATAAAATATTGATTAGCTTGTACTACCGGTATATTTTAAGAGTTAAAGTCGTCATGAAGTAAAATTCATTCTACATATTAGCCTATAAAGTATGTTATTGATCTTATTGTGAAAGATTTATCCATGCAGGCGTTTTAGTTGTACCTTTTTTTAACCTGTGCAATGACAGTTTCCTCTGGTGAATTGGTCTGGAAAAGCCCCTCCCCTTTCTCGGGGCCCGACTTAGCCCCCACTAAGATGATCTTGATCTGAATGATTATTATTAGGCTACATTTATTATTAAACTAATATTACAATTATTTTGCCCCGCAGTTATTTCATAGTGAATCACCATAAAAGCAACGAGTTGAGTTGCAATAAAAATAAAAAGTTAGATTACTTAGTTGACTCATTTAAAAAAACAAACACCTTATTTAACAAATAAATTAAGACGGTAAAAGTTTTACACCGTTATCAAAACATTTTGAAGAATATTTTATATTTCACTTTCTATATAAAGTGAATAATTCATAAAGTGAATAATTGGCTGGGGTTGAGACTTTTTAATAACTTGCACTTTCAGGCAAATATTCATAGAAAAGAAAACAAACAGTATATATATCGTTTTTACCTCTTGTAATCACAGTCACGTCCATTATACTCTGAGGGAGCGGGCGCGTCTGTCTGCGCATGCGCCCTCGCCCTCAGATCACTTGGATATAGGATATATATATATACTGTTCGTTTTCTCACACAAACTGCTCGTTTCGTGTCTTAGGCCATCATTGTGTACTTACATTTACGAGTCATTAAATCATGTTTAATTTGGACTTCTCTGTGCATGCTCTTTGAGGTGAACCCCATAAACCTCCATTATATGACTGACAGACAAGAACGGTTTGACCTAAAAATATCAAAATTGAAAATACTGTGGAAACAAAGACACCTACATCTTGGATGCTCTTGAGGTAAGCTAAAACATCAAAAATTCATTTCAAAGTAAACTATCCCTTTAACCAGTGTATTTGCTGCTGACCTTTGACGATCCATGAATTAAACCATAATAATCAGAAAAAAAATACTTGGAATAACATTTGGGTTTAATTTTTTGTTTTCATTTCTGAATTAAGTTTGGAATTTTCATCTGATGCACCCCTATTCTTCTACGATCTAAAATGAAAGGTTTGTTTGAGCTGCATGAGCTCTCTACTGTACAGGCGTCCTTTTGCATTATTCATTTCACTTTTGGCATGAAATGTTTTTATACATATATATATATATATATATATATATTTTTTTTTTTTAATTGAAAAACAAAAAGAAAAACAAACAAGCCAGCAAGCCCAGTTGAGAAAAAGTAACAATACATTACATTCACTTTTTAGGAAGTAACACAATATTGTAATGCATTACTTTAAAAAGTAACTTCTGCCAACACTGACCCAGTATGATGCTAGCCCTGAATTGATGACCATTGGGTCAATAATAGGCTCTTGGAATAGTCAAGCTCCTGCAAAATAAGTATCTAAAGCATTTTTTTTTTTTTACATTTATCATTCATCTTCCATTATACAGAGTTATGTTAAAGGGACAGTAGACACAACTTCAGACAGAAAAAAAATCCTGTCTGTTTCCTAAGGTTGGTGAGGGAAAAGATCGATCATGTAGACTGGCTATCACCCCAGTGTCTCGCCTACACCAGACAGCTTAACCACAGTTGTACCACACAATGTTGTGTGCGTTCGTGACCACTGTCGCTGCTTCACACGCAAGACAGGCAAACACAATTCTGAGGAATAAAGAGGTTCCTAAAAACAGTATGAAATAAACTGAAGGGTATTTTCTAAGAAATCCATCAGCTGAAACAGGATGCTGGGTGTTTGATGTGAAACGCACTTTTAATGTAACGATAGTGACTGCAGAAAGTACACGCAGGGAAAAAAACAAGAAACAAACTCTGATGTAAGCATCAAACCGGAAAGAGTGCCTAGCACCTTGAGCTGATATTATCTCTGGAAAGATATTCACTTATTCTGCCCCACTAACAAAAAATACCCAACACCTATAAAAAAAAGTTTGATATCAGTGTATGCTACAAATGTGTTTCATCCTTCACAGAGGTAGAGAGATAAACTAAAATTCATGGAAAGATCTGTCTGACGTACAGGTGCCACATTTAACCCCAGTCATACTGCAGGCGAATCCAAACCTGTGCAGCCTCCATCTATTCATGAGTGTTTCTGCTCAGCCAGGGAATGCAGAGAGCGTGTAGCTGCTTGCTCGGGATGCACTTGAACAGATAAAATGTAAACCACATCATAATATAATCCTGCAGGGCAAAACCCTCTGCACAGATCTTCTTCTGAATGGCCACCCATACACTAGCAGAAGCAACACAAACAAATCCTGTAGTATAAACCGGGTAACCTCTACATACATAGAAGAAAAGCCTTTAAAAATGATCAAAACAGCAAGTTTTAGTAACTCAAACAAACAAAGAATTAAAATTAAACACGGCATCCGTGTAGCTAAAGTCACACCATAGCTGTAGCACGATAAAGTCCACCTGGGTTGCACTTGATGCGTCCTCCTCCTTATATACTGCAAATGCATTCGTCTACTTAAAACAACCAAAGACCTTAATTCTTTCCTAAAGCATTGATAAGAAAAACTGAAACCAAATAGGCTTACTTAAAGAAAAATTATTTAAAAAAACAAGAGGGAGAAAAAACAAGCGTCCATCACTCTGCCACTCGTATAAAGCACGTTTTCTCCAGAGACAAAGAGAGGTTAGTACAAATTAGGAAGATTTCATTTACTCACCAAATGGCTCGCTAAACGCCTTCAAGCTCGTCATGTTCACTGCGATTGTTTCAAACATAGGAAAAGTTCGCTGAGGACCTTTACACGATAACTGGATGAAAATGTTTCGGGAAACACCGGTATTTCCTTCACCTGTGACTGAGCGTGTTGCGCGTGCTGTCCTGGCAGTTAGGAGCTACACAAAAGCCTTCAAACTACCTGAGCCAACTTTTCTTGAACAGCAGCATAACAGACATCTACTTGTGTGATGACGTGAGCTATAGGAGAGCAGCAGAGCGCTTGAGCATGAGCATGACTCTCCCACTCAAGGAAATTGCGTCTGTGCGCGAGCATTTACGCCACAGATAACGCCATTATTTGTCACTTCTGCCGAGGAAAACAAACGTGAAATTTCCCATAGCTAAGGTCATGAGTTTTTTTTTATTCCCAAGGAACACAATGCAGGCTACTTGCTTTGTATAACAGTATCTACCAAATGTAAACAATACGTTGATAATGAATATTATTAGAAGGTTTGATCAATATCTCAAGCTAATAAGGGACTCCTCCAACGTCTTGCCTATAGACATTTCAAAAGATGTAAACAACACTGGTCCAGAAGCACTTCCTCTTTTAGTTTGTAACTGTTTTCTTTATTTCACATGTACAGAAAAAACATCTTAAAGATGTTTGTTTAACTTTTTGATTCAATTTTAAATGTTCTGTTGGTTATATTTTATCCCAGCTTTTATGTAGTGTTAAAAACTGAAACAAGAAGTGCTTCTGGGCCAGTGTTGTTTACATCTTTTGAAATGGTCTATACTTTCAAAAATGTTAGAGTTAACTGGGCTAATTTTTAACTTAATTTGAGAAGGAAATAAAAAGAAATAACAATAGGAGGCCAGGCTACATCTTAAAGCGAGCCCAGGAACATGTAACAAACAAAATGCAGCTTCTCTCAGTTAGCTCTTTTTCAATTTTAACTCGTTGCGTGGCCAATTGCTAACTTGCTGGGTGTATTTCTAAAAATAGCCTCTGACCCATTATGTGTAATACAGTGGTTGGAAAAACCTTCCTCAAAAATAGGCCTACTAGTTTCCGTTTGTGTGTGTACTTTTTTAATTATACTTTTGAGGGACAATTGTCCTCGCATAGTTGAATATTTAATGACAACAGACTTATGAGGACATTTTACTCTAAAAGGGAATATAAATTGGCCAAAACCAAACATTATTACCCTAATAAATCAATGAAAGTCTATGCAACATCTTCACTAATATAGTCTAAAAAACATCTGTGTGTGTGTGTGTGTGTGTGTGTGTGTGTGTGTGTGTGTGTGTGTGTGTGTGTGTGTGTGGTTCAGGTAAACCCTACGTTTTGGGAATAAAATATCCCCACAAAGATGGCAATATCCAAAATCTTTTTTGGTCTCCACGAGGAAAACCACTTCAAATCACATGAAATTAGATATTTTGAAAATGTAATAATGCAGAAAGTTTTCTGTGATTTGGTAGGTTTAGGGGTGGGGTTAGAATATACAGTTTGTACAGACAGTATAAAAATCATTCTGTCTATGGGATGTTCCAATAAAACATGAAAACCCAACGTGTGTGTTTGTGTATTCTAGAATGTCACCACTGTGGGTCGCTATAAGCCCATGGTAAATAAAAAAAACATTATTTGCCTTATAATAATAATAATAATTTCTGCTAAGAATGACAAAGGGAATTGTTTTGCTGGGCTCTTGATTGATTATCTGCAAGGATAACATTTTAAAACCCAGAGAACAAACAGGTTTGACTAATCGATCAGAGCGATTGATTTCAACTAAATCAAATTAAAAGTTTTTTAGAGAAGTGCACATCCTAAGGTCACCCATGTTGCATGTTATTTTTCAAACTGTATTTACATTCACATTTGGAGCTCTGCCCATTTTAGGAGCTAATTCAAATGAAAATGTGTGGCAGGAGAATAGTGTCCTATTTACAGAATAGTGACAGAAAGGAATAGTGTTCTTCACATGAAGAATCGTGACAGAGTGCAATAGTGTTCCATTTACAAGATATGACAGATCACAGATGGAACTGTCATACAGACAGGTCACAGACGTGTTCTACATGTAGAATAGCGCAAAGCCTAATAGCAGTCAACTTATAGAATAGCAGAGCAAAATATTATGTAGAATAGTGAACGAGCACAATATTGTTTTGCATTTAGAATAGAGCACACTAGTGTTCTATATACAGAATAGTGACAAAGCAAGATCATACTTTGTGCTTAAAGAGCATCTCCGCAATAATGTGTAAACAACATTTCCCTGATTCCCCAAGCTCATTTATGACACAGTTTTCCATCTCTTTCCTCCCCTCATCCTCTATAAATGTTAATGTTGGCTTCACTTCATTGAGGTGAAGTATTAGATGTATCCATGTAGAAAGAGGACATTAATACACTTCTTGGAAAGCATCAACCAGAATAATTATCTGCTCGCAATGTACTAAATGCTCTATTGTTTAAAATGGCAGGCCATTGTGTGATATACAGCCATGCAATGGCCTGTTTTCATTTTTGAAATGGTCCGTTAAACAGCAGAGGGTTTGAGAAGAGGGACAACCTAAATGAAAAGCGAGTGGCTACTGTTAATCATAATCAAATTTAGCACTTCATCTGGGCTAATTACTGAAAAATGAACATATCTCTCCAATCATTTCTTATTCATGTGTATTTTCTTAATCATTTTTCATTCATTGAATAATGAGGGAGAGTTACTGCAGAGAGTTACTCATTGAGAATCGAACCCGCAAACTTCGGGTTAAAAGTCTGACTCTCTAACCAATAGGCCACGACTGCCCAAATTATTACAGTGACACTATAACAGAAAAAAGAAAAACGTGTCTGTTTTTCTGTCCATGTTTTTTCAGTGTCAAGTCTCTGGTCTTACATCTTCAGTGCTGTGAGATGATGTGATACAGTATCTATCTATAAATTATGTAGTATCAATATCTAGTATCAATATCAAGCTAGGTGTATGTAAACTATATGAACTTCATAGCCTAGGCTACAGCTTTTAATAAGGCTATTATTATTATTAAAAGTTAAAAGGACAGTCAGTCAACTACACTGTAACAATGTAACATAACTATTACAAGCTAATTCTGCTTCATTTTCGCCTTATTTAACAGCAGCAAAACTGGACATGATAGTCACAAATTTTGTCATGCTTATTTGAGTTAAGAGAACTGATGGAGATAATTGTTGTTCAAGCAATCTATGTCTCGTGACCAACTCAACGAGTGTTGCCAAGTGAGTAGAGTGACCTCTGGTGGACAAACTATACAACTGCAACATGAAATGGTTGAAGTGTGTTTCGTCCGTTTTTATTTTATTTTTGAAATATTCATTTATCGGCCATTATAACTGCCGATACCGATAGTTTGGACAATGCCTAATATCGTCCGATAATATCGGCCTGCCGTTAAATCGCTCTGGCTCTAATTTTCGCTACTTTGGTGTGGACGCATAGTTATCTTTATAGTGCTTAGAATAAAAAGACTGTTATCGGTCGTTGATGTGGACACAAATATAGTTATCTTCATCGTTATCTTTATAGTTATCGTGCTTGGTGTGAACGGGCCATAAAACAGCATAGAATACCTCCGTTTTCACAGACCACACTACAACGGGAAAATGTAGTTTTCAAATGAATCCACTTTGGAGAGCGAGATCTTTACAAAAAGATGCGTCTTTGTTGAATGAAACGCCACCTCAGTGTGGCCAGAAGGCCAAAACGGAGAGAAAAGGATGCAATTTCAAACGAAAACATATTAGTGTGGACAAGGCCTAAGACACACTCAAAGCTGAGATATCCCCTGGAATGAAATAGAAAATGTGTTAATGTTTTTATTATATTACAGCATAAGTAGATAAGAACACTTGTTTCTGCTATACCATTTGCAATTAAAATTCCTTTGAGGTGCCAGCCTCCATAACATTGTCTCAGTAACAAGCGAAATCCTTTTCCACTGTATAAGAGGAAAACCTTGTCTAATACGTATTAAAACACAATCGACACTTCTCTCCTAAATTTGTCTAGCAAGGAACACATAGAAGGTTTTTTTTTTATCAGAAAAAAAACAAACAAAATGGGATATTTGTTACAAGTGCATAAGAATGCAACAACACAGTAAAACAGGAGGAAACATTACTATGTTGTTTCAAAGAATGATTTAATCTATTCAGAATGAGTGTTTTGTAAGATTGAATGTGATTTGGTTGAGCACAAGTCACTGCGGCAGGCCCTCTAACATAACTCTCGACAGGGCTCAAAGACCACTGCCCTGCCATTTACGTGACATTTAAAAACTCTTTATGCGATCTAAGGCACTCCTGTCTGAATGATAACTGTTTAGAAATGCACACATTCAAGCACATCATTATTGAACATCATCTCTGCTGATTCATTTGAATGCCAAACAATAGTAGAAAAGCTCTTCAAAGCAACAAGATAATAGTAAATGACAGAGAAAAAGAGAATGACTGTAATAAAATGTGTCTGCTCGCTAGCAGATGCTCTGTCTCATAAAGAGCGTTTTGGTCTGAAAACAGCTGATTATGTCTGATTCTGACATAATTGCTTCCCATCAGACCATTTTAAACTTTAATGAAAAGCATTTAGGCAGACTGTGTGGATGTGTGCGTGTTTATGAATATTTTGAATATTCTGCCTCTCATACAACAGCGCTTGGCCTAAATAAGTAAAAGACTAGGTTTTCGAAAACACATGAGGCATTAGAGCAGAAACACAGCAGATGCTAATGTTTGTTGGATGATTGATGAATCTGCGTTCCGCAGTCTTTAATCTGTCCTATCTCATACGTTACACTGCAGTGCATTACACACCGGCTAAACCTGATGGCAATCTCGGGCACAGCCTCGGGGGCTTCCTATGTTTTCACATGATGCACTGCGGGTTTCAACTACATGTTCTTCTCAAACGAAAGGCTGCAAACCTCGGCCCCTGCAAGCCTCGATAACAGTACAGCAGACTACTTCCATAAAGACATATCAGTTGTCACACTATATCTCCCAATAATGTTTTAGTAAGATGATATAAAGGTACTCTATGTAACTTTTTTTGTCCAAAATACACCATCAGTGCTTCTTCCAAAATGTGTTTTTGTCTGATTCACTATTAAGCCTATTTGAAGTGTTTATTTCTTGGACCTGTCAGGATGGTTTTTGCCAACACATTCTCATCCCAAGACGTCATCTAACTGATGCTTTTGACCACACGTCAACATCCGTTTTAAGGCACCCTTTAACGTCAGTTAGATGACGCTATCCTAGGGCGTCATTAAACTGACGCTAAAGGTAAAGCGTCAGTTAGATGACGCGGGTAGGTTTAGGTCTGGGGTAGGGTTAGGGTTAGATAGCGTCATCTAACTGATGTTAAAGGGGTGCCCTAAAACGCCGGATGTTGACGTATGGTCAAAAGCGTCAGTTAGATGACGTCTTGGGATGAGAACGGGCTGTTTTTGCAGGACATTGCGTACATACTGTCGTCATATCTGTAAATAGAGAAAAGTTGCTCCGGCTACTTTGACGTGTGTATGGTGTGGGGGTGACAGGTTTGTTGTCACAACAAGTGAGAAAGGTTGACATGTAAATCGCTAAATCTTAAACCTCCGGGGAATCACTGTTTAAAAAAGAAACCGCTGAACAGAGGAGAGTCAACTGGCAACACAATAGAGCTCGTAATAAAACAAGAACCAACATTAGCTTGGCTTTTCATATAATAAAATACAATGATAATTGAGAGACAAACGTTCCTCTAAAGCTTGATATAGCAAATTTGATACATTTTAACATGATTTTTCTTTAAAATTATAAATGGATAATCAAGGAAACCTAAGTTGCATCAGTCCAGTAAGTCTTCAAGTATTATCAAGTTATTCACGCTTCTAAAAATCAGTATAGATTTAACAGCAAACAGACATATGTACCACAATGTTTTTAGAATTATTCTAAATTATAGCCTTGCTATAAAAGTATAAACTATTAGTCAGATAGATGGCATGTACAGTAGGCTTTATAGGGTTAATTTACAGCAACAGAAAATAAAACTTTGGTAACACTTTATTTTGATGGTCCCTTTTGAACAGTCTGTTGAGTATAAGTAACATTGCAATTACATGTCAACTAACTCTCTTAAGAGAATTAGTAGACTGTCTGCTTAATATCCAACAGACATTCTACTGACTATAAATAAGTTGCAACTACATGTCAACTAATTTTAACCATACCAGTCTACTGACAATAATAATGAGAGTTAGTAGACATGGACTGTAGGTGCAATGTTACTAATAGTCAACAGAATGTTTAAAAGGGACCATCAAAATAAAGTAAAACATGATTTTTTTTGGTCTTGAATTTCAGAATGAAATTATACAAGCTCAATGCTGACAGTTGTGGCAGTTTTTTTGTGAATTGTAAAGATTGTGGGCGATTGGAGGACACGAAGGATACACTTAATTCTTCCTTCAAAAAAGGATGTGAAACAAAGGCTGTATCCAAGGATCCTTCAGATTGAGATGGCCTTTAAAAGCACCCAGTCTCACACAGCTCATTCAGGTTACTCGGCAGTGGCGCTATACTCACGCTGTTATACCTTTATTAGTGGCATGAGAGAATTCACAAATGAAATTTTTCTGAAAGCCATTTTCCACCAGAGAAGGTGAGTCCAAGTACAGTCCCGCTAGAACTCATTACCTGGACTACAAATGGAATCTGAGTTGGAGTGCTTTGTGTTCACAAAGAGCACAAAGAGCTTTTCAAGATGAAATTCATGGACTGGCCCATGGTCACCCAATAAATAGAAGAGAATAACAGAAAGAAAAAAACAGATTGTGCAGTTCTACAAATCTTTGCAGTTTGATAGATGCTAAAAAAACACCAGTGCATTCAAGGTACTGTATGTGCTCTTATAATTATTAGCATCCACCTAATAATTGATAAACAAAAGGTTCTCAATTAATCATCAAATAGCTCTGTCCGCTTTCTCTCTCCTATGTAGCAATGGAATTCATTTTAGAGAATCAGTTTATTGACGGTTTTTTTGGTAAATAAAACTTCACTAATCAAATCATTTTTTGATTAATTTTATGCATCGAGTCTTGCCCTTTTTTTGAAGCTAAATATAAATCCTTTAAATTAATGTTAATAATAAAATAAATAGCCGTAGGGCCTAATTCCTTTGAAAAATGTAAAACTTTTTTGGTAACACTTTAGAATGTGGTTCCTTCGTTAATGAATAACTACACAAGAACCAATGAGTAACACAATATTAACAATCTATTAACTATTATTAACTAACAAGAAACTCTGATTAACAAATTAGTAAGTAACAGCGCACAGATGAAAGTGGTACTTCACTATTAACTAATCAATAATTAACCTGCAACGATTAACTAAGTCCTGTAACGATAACAAATTGCTATAAGGCACTAAATGGTTCAGCTCCTGTGTATTTAACCGATCTTCTATCACAATCCATCACGCTCTTTAAGGTCACAAAACTCCGTAATGTTTTCATATCTGTCTCCTAAACTCTGGAATAGCCTTCCTGAAAATGTTCAGGGCTCAGACTCACTCTCCCAGTTTTAAATTAACCCTAGATTAAGTCTATTTAATCAAGCATTCATATAATGCATCTCATTACCCTGTACTCCCATTATGTCAGATCAAAAGCATGACTATGTACTGCTTTAAGGGTTATGAACAGCAGCAATGCTAATTATTTTTCATTTTCACCTCAGGATACCAGTCGCCGAGCGAACTTTTGCTGCATTCACGCAATGTTGTAACCGTAATTACGAGATGACAAGCCGTGGCGTTTTATTCGGAGCTGTTCACATCCTGACTCGGATTTATGCAATTCTACATTCATTTAGCTGACGCTTTTATCCAAAGCGACTTACAATTGCTATATATGTCAGAGGTCGCAAGCCTCTGGAGCAACTAGGGGTTAAGTGTCTTGCTCAGGGACACATTGGTGAACCCGGGTCTCTCACACCAAAGGCATGTGTCTTATCCATTGCGCCGTCACCACCCCACCCCAATTCTATTGCAACACTGTCAAAGTCAGTGCTTTTAAGTTGTTTAAATTCATTATTATTGCAATGTTATGTTCTTTGAGACAGGAGGTATTTTAACGCTATCTCTCGAGACACTTTGCAGACGCTCTGGTTGTGAGCGTTCATGTGTTTTGAAGGAGGCGTGGCT
Source organism: Cyprinella venusta (assembly GCA_038021265.1). Taxonomy (NCBI): domain Eukaryota; kingdom Metazoa; phylum Chordata; class Actinopteri; order Cypriniformes; family Leuciscidae; genus Cyprinella; species Cyprinella venusta. Next base: position 14,554,961 of record CM075875.1, read on the forward strand.
TTAGAGACTCTCTGAAGGGAGAGTGGGTTGATGGATCTTATGATTTCAAAGCTAGCTTGCTATTGCTAGCCTCTCCAAAATTGCCAACCCTACCTTTAAATATCAATGTAGTTCATTTTGTAGTGTTGTCAGTTTCAAATTAGTGTCCACAACACCATTACCAACGACAGCTTTTAAGTGTGTGTGTATTCAGAAACATAATCATAAAAATAGACACACCGCAGCCATTTAGCTCTAAACAGGATATCCCAAACTTTATTTCCTGTGTAGAGGTGTACTAGGGGAGCAATCACAGTTAGTGGACGTCCATCTTATTAGATTGAGTGCAACACAAAAATAAATCAAAACAAACAAAAAAAATTCTCATATTCAATTATTCAGTTCGAAATTAAAACAACCTAACGATTGAAACAAAACAGCGTGAAATAAAGCGAAAAGTGAGAAAGAAGAGAGAAGAGAAAGAGCGTGAGGAGGAAAATAGAGTCAAGCTCATGACAAGAGGACTGTGTAAGACACACGATGCCACAAGGCCACACACACTTGCATTAACATGACTCTCAGCGTTGGCTTGTACACGCACAATGATTTGAGCCCCTCAATCTGTACAAGACAGATAAGAGAAGCCTTCATTTACATCAGCTATTACGTTACAAACAATACATTCAGTCCTGCTTTGGCATGAGAGCTTTCTGCCATGTTGTTTACACTGCAAAAAAAAAAAAATCTGTTTTGTCCTGGTTTCCTGTAAAAATATTCTCAACACTATTTGACATGTTAAATATTCAATTGTCATTTTCTCTCGTTCTGAAACCTAAACCTCTTTAAATTGTGTATGCTTGAAACAACAAACAATTATTTGAGATATAGATATTCTCTAACATTACACATGCAAATGTATCTTGCTTTACGGATTTTTAGATATTTCTACTGGAAAACAAGACAAAACGACTAGTTAAGAACAATATTCTTAGCCGTATAAGTGGATTCGCAAACCTTTATACATGCTATAAATCTATACATGATAAATAAGTGAAATGTAGACATTTACACATATCCTCATAGACTGCCATTGTTTACAAAATACAGCCTACAGAATTTCACTGGACACATTAATGCAAGATGTAAGTGAGGCCTTGGATTGGAGAGTTAGAGGAGAGAGAGAATGGGAGGGGAGGAAATAATATTATTTAAAGATTAGTATTAAACCCCTGAAAGGCTAGAGACCATCTGAGCAGTGAGGAAGAGAGAGGGGTTTAGGAATGTAAGACATACGCAAGGCAAACCCTGACACTTCACACACATTCTCCTAATGTTTTACAGACATTTTCCAGATGGTTCACTGATTTTTGCAAGATGCCAAACCGACTCGGAGCAGAGAAATGGCGGATATGTTCCCTTAATTCTTACACATATCACACACACACACAGCTCAGCAAATAAACCAGAACAAAACAAGCTCTATGCAACAATCAATCCAAAAGGCAATATTTGTCATTCTGAAGTTCTTAAGGGTCTCAAATAAATACATTGTATTCTCTCTGTGATAATGGCAGAGCGGCGACTCTGCCTTCATTCAACTGTACAGTATATACATACGCACCTGAACGCTTCAATGACAAAATATCTCATACCGTTAAATAATACAACCACGGCAACATCCTTGACATATTGCTTCCTTTGTTTGTACACGTGCTCCTGTACCAAACGACAGATACTGCCTTTTTAATAAACATGAGCAAGTCAAAAGAAAAAAAAAACATTCAAATGAAACTTACGGACAGGAAAACCAACCGAACAAGCGAACGAAACAAAAGTCTGAATATCTATACAGCTTTCAAACCTCTGTCGACTACGTTAATGAAGGGGATTCTGCGTACTATATACAGACAGGTTAGCATCCATGCATTGTCAACACGAAGCACATTAACATTCCAAATATGGACATGGCAAACAAGGGGGCGGGGCTAGGTTTCACACACACGGGGGAGGGGGTTTCAATACAGCCACACCCTGATTTACAGACTGCAGAGCACAGATGTACAATTGCTGACCCTTGCTCTGCCAAAGCAAATACATATACAGTATAAACCGGACAGACCATGTGCACTTTGAAACGCCCCGTTCGGAGAGACGCACCTGCGGTCGGTTGGTGTGACGGCCAGCGAGCAGCACGTACGGCGAGTCCATGAAAATATCTTCACGGCAGAACTTGGTATGGCTGTAATTCACATGGTTTCACCGACTCCAACTTCATTTGTTTGTTTATTGGTTAAATAGATAATAGGCTTCAGGAAAAAGTCTTTTTTTTTTTTAAATCAATGTCGTTTTTTTTCCTTCATTGTTTGTAGTGTCTTTCTTGTGGATCTTAGTATTAGCAAGCAACAGCGGACCATCTTCACCAGGGACTGAAGGTCATCATCGAAGGTTTCCTACAGAGATGCCCTAAAGCTGGCACAATATTGTTTCCTTTCATTAGAAATGTAAAACCAAAAATAAAACACACGCAACGAAAAAGATAAACAGTTAGTCAAGCTATTTTTTTCTTCTCTTTCAAAATCAAGCCACTGAAACTACAAACCCCCGGCACAGAATTCCGTTAAAAACGCTCTTTCGTCACAGGAAAAGGTGTTCAGATGCAGTAAAAGAGCTGTAGGCTGGATCCCTTCAGTACAAACACCTATAAGAAATGTCACCAAGGCCTCTTTATCCTTGCAAGGACATTTTTTTTTTTTGGTGTGGGTAAAAAATGTACGATTCGAAATACAAAACCCACTTCAGGGGCTGTGTGGCACACTGCAGTTCTCCATTAGAAAGATTTTCCCTTTGGCAAATTTGGCGCAAAATACACAATTATCTACGTCAGATCTACTCGCGCGATTTCATTTTCACTTATAACCATTAACATTGGAAATCAAACTTTTGGAAAGGACAGTGAAAAACTCCTGCAATCGCGTTTTTAAAATTTTAAAACGAGCTCCTTTTTCAGTTGGTTTTGTGTTAGACCATGCTATCCTATAAGAAGTTTAAAGTCAAATTCAGATTAGTTCTACAATTTCTGCTTTTAAAATCGACCTACGTCTAAAATCGTGACTACTCTACGAGATTTGCCTTACAGCTCCGTATGCAGCGAATCTACAAAGTACAAAGAAGTAATCTCAGCAGGGTTGGAGGGAAAGCGTGCCCTCGTAAACTCCACATAGATGAGTGACTGAGTGTATCTGTATGGGACGTTGAGGCATTGAGCAAAGTTACTAAGCAAAAGTCTTCCAATTATACATGCTTGTTAATTGTGTCCGAGAACAAAAATCACCAAAAATATGGCCACTGGTTTTACGTTTTTTTCTCGTAGTGCGTGTCCATAAATGTATGCGCGTTGGTTTGGACGGAAAGTAACAGTCATAATTGTAAACTCTTAATGTGATGTTGGCAAAAGCATGTCACATGCTGGATTATCTCACTACACTGACCTCACATACTTTCCATCGATTGCATAAATTAATAATCTAATCTTTAACGAACCGCGGTATGTTCATATTAGAGAATTCAGGATGTTCCTTAACCCGAGCTCATTCAAATAGCACTTTACGGTCTTTGAGAACGTCCGATCAAGGCTTAAATCGAAGTCTTGCACTAGTGCAGCTGTTGTTTCTGAAGCTTCAGCGCCAGGAGAGATTGGAGTTGGCATTCTGCTCTCACTTTATAGTTATTCTCTTTCTGAATTGAAACGAACTGCACAGGTGCAAGAGATGGATCAAAAACTGGCCTTCACAACAATAAGTTACACAGAGCTGCTCTTGAACACGACGAAAGCCGTTTAGAAGGACGCCCAAGCAAAATTTCAACCCTTTCGGTTAGGACTGCTCAGATTACATAATCTGTAAACACATAAAGTGGTGTGTCTGAAAATTCACCCAAGTAAATTTACCGCTCGGTCCACACTGAGATAACGAACCTATAACACACAGCCACATTCGTTAACCCTTAGTTCCATGGCACTATGAAGGGAGCTTACAGATTCCACGGTCCCACGTGGCTTTTACACTGGTTAAAAAAGCACAACTACAGTAGTTAAAGGTAGCAACAGTAGCTTTTCATAGTCTAGATTTAATGTTTGAACACTGTGGTCAAACCCCGTCCAATCAGATGCAGTCATTTAGCACACACAACAAACAGAGGAAAGAAGAGGATGAAGGAGTGGCGTGTGGAGAGAGCAGAACAACAGGCCGATGGTCTGCGGAAAACGATTCTCCACATGAACCCGAAAGCGAGTCCACCGCTGTTGCCTTCTTTAGTCTTTTCCCTTTATTTGAACCTTTAGTCTTTGTGTATTTTCCACAGAATGCATGAACGTGTGTGTAACTGTGTGAAGGTGTGTAGTTCTGAGAGTGTATGCATGTGTGAGCGCGTGTATGTGTGTGTGTTTAGAAGCCCTTGATGTGGCAGTAAGCCTCAAGAGAGGAGAACAGGATGTAGAGGAGCCAGAGGCTGATGAAAAGCATGGTGGTCAGCACTTTCGCAGTCCGCGGACCCCCCAGCTCACCGCCGATGTCGGGCCGGCGGCGGTACATGAGCACCGCCACGCAGATGAAGGCGAAAATGGTGAAGAGGGTGACGGAGAAGGCCAGGCTACCCGGCTCCACCTTGAAATCGCGGCCCTTTGAGTTATGGTAGATGGCGGCGATGGACCAGGCCACTCCGATGCCCAAGAAGACGTTCACAGCATTGCTGCCGGTCACGTTTCCGATGGACGCGTCGGCGTACTGATCCTGTGTCGCTGCTACTTTACTGGCAAAGGTGTCTGAGAGGAAGATGATGAGGAAGGCAGGACAGGGGGGGGAAAAGGGAGATAGATGGGGAAAGAAAGATTTTAGTACAGTAAAATACTATTTTGAATAGTTATCTTGACTCATAAACATTCTGAGGGATGAATAATAATAACTTCAAGGGTTAGTTCACCCAAAAATGAAAATTAAGTCATTGATTACTCACCCCCATGCTGTACCAACCCTGTTAAACCGTTGTTTATCTTTGGATCACAAATGAAGATATTTTTGATTAAATTTGAGAGCTGGATCACTACCACATAGGCTCCTAAGGGATTGAAACTTGATGGCCCAGAAAGTCATTGAAGAAAATGTTTAAATATTCCATGTGACAAGAGTGGCTCAACTACAAAGTTTATCAAGCGACGCGAATACTTTTTTTTTTGCGAAATTTTTTTTGCAATAAAAGCCTGATTAACCTCTGATCTGAGCTGAAATCAGTGAGCATTTACAACCTTGTTGTTTTTAAACTTTTTATTCGCCTAAGAATTGTCGTGTTGAAGCTTTTCGAACAGCTCAAAGTTGTCATCTGGTAATTGCGGTAATTTCGACGTGACATGACTGCAGCACTCAGCGTCTGTCTAAAAGTGAAGGTTAGAAACGTTCGGTGGAAGAACAGTAATCATTTAAGGGCTTAAAAGGCCAAAATTGACGCCGCAGCATCTCAAGACAGTATTATGAAGTCAAAGCTGGGTTTTACCGTAAAATACTTGACTCTGAAATAACATTTTCCTTCTCGTTATCCATCACTCTACTGTTATGTTGTTGTAAACAACAGCATGAACGGAGCCGTTTCCATGGCATTAGCAAGGAAATTCTCAGTTAAGGCTCAGCTAACACCCAGTCTGGTGTAAAGTCCTGCCAACGAGCCTGGCATGTGCGGACGACAACTGCCGCTAATGTGGGTGTCATGGCAATGCATAGCTTCATCCCAGAAAGACGCTTGGGAGCAGTTAATCATTCCGGAGTTAAATGGATCAGCGTTTCCAGACTGTAACAGACTTCGAAACTGTTATAAACCTCATATGCTCACATTTGCATATGGACACAAACTTGACAGAACGACCACACATATCAAATGAGTACTTTTCCGACTATAAATGTCCCTGTGGCTTATGTATTTCTGTGCCGGGAAATACAAAGTGGACTAAATAATATTTAATTAAAAGAGAGAAAAATCACTTTAATTAACCTATATCGCCACACATTAGCGTGACTGCATTCAGAGGATGCACATCACTCATCAAACCCATTCATTTTAAATTCATCAAGCAAGTTAATTAAAGATACTCTAACTACTGTATATGCTGAATCTAAAAGCTTTGGTGAACGTTGCCTTATCAGTCGACGTATGCCCCTCGCCTAGGTTGTGGTTGCACGCTGGTTAATTGGAAGTTCAGTTGTTTTGTCTGTACTACTACTGGCTTTTATTCATTCATTTTATGTCATTTTGTCAAACTGTGCAGAAACAGCAGAAAACAAATCAATGGATATGGTTGTAAACTCTTCAATTTTGTGCCTCATTTACCTTACCATTGACTTGATTTTTGACCTGTAACTAGTAAAGAGTGCAAGTAGGATAGTTTTTGGTGTCTGAACCAGCCTTTGTGATTTCATTAATCAAACTTAGTATCACCGTATTTTAGCTTTAGCCCCTCTAACTATAAGGGAATGACATATTCCCACAGTTTCCTGTTAGCAAGTGATTTTAGCTGATCGGGAACAATGTAAATGGTTTTAGCTGATAGGGTAAAATGTGTCTAAAGGCCAGCTTGGACAAAAGGTGCTTACATTAAATTTTGTCCTAAACCAAAACCCACTACAGTACTTTTCTCTAAACATCTGTAGTACTTCCACAAGTGCTGCCACTATATATATATATATATATATATATATATATATATATATATATATATATATATATATATATATATATATATATATATATATATATATACAGTATATGACAAATACTGATTGAGTAACACAGTTCATGTAAAAAAGTAATCCTGAAGAACAGTGTACCATTTTAGATTTTTATTTCAATCACTTTTAGTGTTTCATCAATCTATTTTCTAATAAATATTATTCTGGAAATAAATCCATTCATCTGCTCTTACGCAAAAAGCAAAATTTGGGGAAGTTACAGGTGTATTGACGATAACCATAGTATTTAGAAAACGAAATAGGCCTATTGATAACACTGCTAAATTATAATTTTTAAAAGAGAACATTTTAAATAAATATGATTGTTTTAAATCCAATCATAGTCAATTATGTCGGCATTTCCACGTGAGCTGCATAAGCTGAAGCTGCAGAGTGAATCAACAGCACTAAAGTAACTGAAGCGCTTTGCCATATAAATTAATAATAAACTCGACCAAATCCTTCCTATAAGAAATGCAAATGCGCCACTGAAATTGATATATATATATCAATATATATATATATTGTATACAGTATGTAGGCCAACCCAAAAATGAAAATTTTGCCATCATTTACTCATCCTCATGTCGTTCCAAACCTTTTTGACTTTCTGTCTTCTGTGAAACCGAAACAAAGATATTCTGAAAATGTCTGTGGGGTTTATTTTGTTCCTTTTTTTTTGTCCATACAATGAAAGTCAGTGGAGCCCAGTGTTGTTTTGGACTCCATTGACTTCCATTGTATGGACAAAAATACATTATTCAAAGCGTCTTCTTTTATATTTGGAACAACATGATAGTGAATAATGACAAAACTGTAATTTTTGGGTGAAATATCCCTTTAAGGCTGTTTCGGAAAATTGCTGATTAAGAAAAAGTTGTCCTTTTGTGTGTACGACATTGTCAATGCATAATGACTTAGTGGAAAGCAAGATGCAAATGTTAGAAAATGATTTTCTGCAGCGAGATGAACAGAGTAGAGCAAAAGGGCGAGAAATGGAGGATGAAAAGAAAAAAAATGGAGTGAGTGAGGTAAAGAGGGAGAAGAACAGCATTAGAAAGAGAGAGAGATATGGGAATGCTTTTTCTTTCTGCTCTCTCAGCATTTTCTCTACGAGTAGCCCAGTGTGTCTGGAATACTAAACATGGTGAACATGCCCTGCACTTCCAGAAGACACAATCTATTTAACGTCTGTGTGTGTGTGTGTCTCCTCTGTACATAAATATTGAGCTGTTTGTGTGTTTTTCCTGTTTTAAATAACAGTTATCATGACTGATGAAAGTAATATAAGGGGGGTTCAATGTAGCAAGAAGCTTTATTCTGCATAATTATATGATATATCAATCATAGCCCTGTGCACACATGGATGCACATGCACACATTCTCCTCATTCTGAAATAAATGACTGTATGGAAACATAAACATGGGTGGCTGAAACACAAAAATCAGAGGCAAGTTTTTTCTTTCCCGTCTCCCACTTCCCTCTCTCTCTCACCTGGCACCGAAGTACCCAGCGCCACAAACACCACG